>JAUPFT010000030.1:13140000-13740000 GCA_036936625.1 Parnassius smintheus behrii | reverse complement strand
ACCACTACGTTACAGCGTATTAGAACAGAAAGGTTACAAGGTGAAGGTGAGAAAAACAAGTTCAAATGTAGACTGAAAGAAAATATAAGTGGTTTGGATGAATTATATATGAAGAAGTTAGACTTGGAGAATGTATGGCAAAATGTAAAGAAAGGTTTAGTGGATGCAGCTACCGCAGTATGTGAAGAGAAAGAATGAAAACAGTTGTTTGCAAAATTTGAAAGTTGAAGAATGCGGATTACGAATGGGTGAGTTAACCGTCAAATGCCTTTTGTACGCCGATGATCAAGTTATCCTTGCATCGTAGGCGACCGAGTTGCAAATGATGGTTACATTAATGAACAGATCATTAAAAGAAGGGGGTATGAAAGTGAACGCAAGTAAGACGAAGGTTATGGTTTTTGAAAGAGAAGAAATTCAAACGATTTGTGAAATAAGAATAGAAGGGGAGTTGATCGAGCAAGTAGACGAGTTTGTATATTTGGGCTGCGTATTTAGCAAGGATGGGAGATATGATAAGGATATAGAACGACGAGTGAATGCGGGAAATAGAGTAAATGGGGCCCTACACTCTATTGTGAAGAGTCAAAATGTGTCGAAAAAGGCACGTATGGCAATTCACAGTGCTGTGTTGGTCCCTACTTTAACGTACGGTAGTGAAAGTTGGGTGTGGCAGAAGAAGCACGAGAGTAGAATGAACGCAGTCGAAATGCAGTCTTCGAGTATGTTAGGGCTAAATCTGAATGACAGGGTAAGAAATTGTGTAATAACAGAAGAGTGTGGTTTGCAAGATAATGTTGTGACCAGGATTAAGAAAGGAATGCTTCGGTAGTTTGGTCATGTGGAAAGAATGGATGAGAAAAGACTGACAAAGAAAATTTATGTTGCAGAAGTGAATGGCAGAGTCGGAAAGGGACGTCCTAGGCGAAAATTTATCGACCAAACTGGCGATTTATTAAAAACGATCCAAATTGGGAGTACCCTTACCGACGAGCATGTATGCGTAAGGTGTATGGATGTGAAGGAGGCGAGAGAGGTGTGTCAGGATCCAATTACGAAATTTAACTAATTAATTATGATTTAGAAAAGAGAGATGAATTTTCAGTTTCTAATGCTGCTTTTACCTTTTGTACCAATTCCCTTTGCCTCTTTTTACGACGGCCACGGGATAATATGGGAAAATATTACGGGAAACGTTTTCATCCCTATTTGCATTAAGTATGAAACGTTATTAAAGTTAATTGATAGAATCAGGCGTTACTTTGCGGAAATCCATTATAATAAAAAATAAAAATATCAATTTCTTTGCAACTTTCCGCTAAACATATAAAATGATGTGTCTTACCTGGATTGAAGCGCACCTCCCGCCCTCCCTCAATTGCATACACTAACTCCATCACCACTAGACCAAGCACCACTACTCTCAACACCACTATTCCAGGCAAGACACACCATCGACGATAATACGACACGTGTTTCGCCTCTACACGAGGCATCCTCAGGTAATATAGACTCTACGGCGGCTGACCGCTAAGTGAGCGGCGAGTCGAAACAGTTGCTATTTATACACGCTGACACAATCGCTCCCTACCAAAGTAGCGAGTGACCGCGTCGTGCGATAACAAACCTGTCAACAGTTATTATTATTGTTATGATTATTTTTAAATACTATTATTATTATTGTTTTGAGTGACCGCGCCGTGCGATAACAAATCTGCTACTAATTATTATTATTGTTATGATTAATATTTTAAATACTATTATTATTATTGTTTTATTGGTATTATTATAATTATTTATTATTATTAATCTTAAAATTATTATTAAAGATTGGCCTTAAAGATGTTTAACAAAGGTGAATTAGAAACATTTGTTTGTTCATTCAGCAGTGTATAATTACCATTATTACTTTTTAAAATCTCCAACTGCTCCAGCACACACAGTCGCAGCCCCTTATTACAGGTATGTAAGACTTCAAAGGAATGGTCGCTAGCTAGGTTGTGTCCAGTGTCCAAGAGATGTTTAGCAAAATGGGATTTATCAGGATTGCAATTTCTGTACGCGGCCATATGTTCTTTATAGCGTGTCCCGAAATTGCGACCAGTCTGACCCACGTAAGCGGCGTGGCATTCGTCACAAACAAGTTTATAAACACCCGATTTTTGACTAATATTTAACTTATCTTTATTGTTACAAATATTCCTAAGCGAATTGTTTGTTTTGAATGCCACGTTAATGCCGTTTTTCTTAAGACTATTAGCTATTTTTTCCGATATGGGGCCTAAGTAGGTCAAACTACCCACATACCGCCGGACACTTTGAGATCGAACCGCGTACAAAGAATTGCGAACAACATGCTTTTGTTTCTTTTTAATAAAATTATCAATGTGACTTTTTGAAAAACCGTTAGAGACCGCAATTTGATAAATTATATTAAGTTCTTTTAAATAATTTTCTTTATTTAATGGAACAGTGGACAGACGGTTAATGTAACAATAAAAAGCGGCTAATTTATGTTGCCATGGATGACACGATGATGCGGGGATGACCGTGTCGGTATGAGTTGGCTTTCGATAAATTTGAAAAACATGTAACGACTCTTTTCTTGTTATTGTTAAATCAAGGAAATTAAGGGAGCCATCTTGTTCCAATTCAAGTTTAAATTTAATTTTTTCGTGGACTCTATTTATTTTATTAAAGAAAACATCCAGTTGTCTCCTTGTGCCTGTACAGCAAATAATTATGTCGTCTACATATCGATAATAGCATAAGATATTTTGGTTAACAACTATATGTTGTTTTGATGCCCATTTGTACATTCCGGGTCGACTGTACAAATGGGCGCGCCTCAGGGCTCAATTCTCGGCCAGTTTCTGTTTGTTGTAAATATTAATGACTTACCTTGCATAGTAGGAGATAACCATGATATAGTATTATTTGCTGATGATACTTCATTAATTTTCAAATTAAAATGACAGTTATTAAATTACGACGAAGTAAATAACGCTATAGCTAAGTTAGTCAGTTGGTTTAATGTTAATAATTTGCATTTAAATGGTACTAAAACTAAATGTATGAAATTCGTAACTCCTAATGTCAAACATTTTAATACGAATGTAATTTTAAATGGGGAGGAACTGACTCTTGTTGATACCACCATTTTTCTTGGAATCACACTAGAAGCAAAGATTCAATGGCTCCCCCATGTATCGAAACTAGCTAGTAGACTTAGTTCTGCAGCATATGCTGTAAAAAAGATTAGAACTCTTACCAGTGTTAAAACAGCTTGAATAATTTACTTTAGTTATTTCCATGGCACTATGTCGTATGGTATTTTGCTATGGGGACACGCGACTGACACTGAAATTATATTTATTTTATAGAAAAGAGCCATTAGAGCAATACATAATTTAAAACCAAAAGAGTCACAGAAAAAAATTTAAGGAAATTACTATGTTAATTCTGGCCTCTCAATACATTTATGAAAATGTAATGTACGTACACAAGAATAAACGTTGTTTTGCAAAAATAAATGATATTCATTCTATAAATACTAGAAACAGACACAAGCTAGTAGTACCAGTTACTCGACTCCACCGAGTCAGTAATTCATTCTTGTAAATTAAACGCGATAATTTCCGCAAAAGTAGTTTTATTCAATAATTTTATAAATTTCCAAAACCTATTTTTTGTTTTTATATTTATTGTCGACAAGCGTTAAAAAATTGTTATACAACGTTGGTGCCTAATAAAATGTCCATTACGTTAAAGGCTTATTCAAGTCCGTGGTTAATATATCTACATATAGATCAAGTAATCACTCTGATGGCCATAAATTAATGGACATTGTATGTTGCAATTGAAAATAAAATTTTTATGCTTTGTGATATGAAACTAACTGTTTTTATTTTTGTATTTAAGATTTTATTTTATACAGCGAAAATAATTAAGCAACTCTCAACATTCTTATCAAAACATACAGGTAACCCTCTACGACAAAGAGACACTGAGTTGTACATATATATTGCTTCAGTTTTTAGATTTTATGGATTTTATCAGATTTATTTTTAACTCATTTTATATTAAAAAATTAAAAAAAAATTAATTAATATTAATAAATTAATTATAAATAAATTTGTAAATTAATATTATTATTATTTATAAATTAATTTAAAATTAAATTACGTTTGTAAATACTTGAAAATTATATCCCTCAATTGTAAATCAGTCACAAGATCAGTCGAGGGCATACGAGAGCTATGTAAATCTGGGGATATCATAGCATTGCAGGAGACATGGCTGTTACCGTATGATGCAGCCTACATCGCGGGAATCCATCCAGAATTTGACTGTTGCAGTAATTCTGCGGTAAACACCGGTGACGGATTGTTTAAAGGTCGACCGTACGGTGGTCTTGCCGTTATGTGGCGTAAATCTTTGTTTATATCAGTCTCTATTGTGCAGTGTAACTCATTGCGTTTGGCCGTGATTAAAACTGTTGTGGACGACAGGACTACGTTATTCGTCACCGTATATGTGCGCTGCGACTCGTGGGACAATTTAATAGAGTTTACAAGCTGTCTCAGTGAAATAAATGCTATAATAGAATGTAATAATATAGATTCTGTATTGATATTAGGAGATTTTAACGCGCATCCTGGCGAATTTTTAATTAAATGAGTAATCTGTTTTTTAATTAAACGAGTAATTTTTGTTTTGAACAAATATGGGATGTAGTTGACTATGACTATTTAAAAAAATATGATACGTTTACGTATATAAGTGATATAAATGGTTCTCATCGCTGGCTGGATCATTGCATTACAATTACTTTATAATGTTTTTGGTCTGACCATTTTCCACTTGAAATAACTATTGATATGGAAAAAATAAGTTATAAAGTACAAGAATGTAATCTTAAATCTGATAAAGCTGTATGGGGTGTAAGAAATCAAAGTCAAATAAAAAATATTTTAAAATTTGTTGTGAAAAGCTAAGATATATAGATTTTCCTGAAGAGTTTATATCTTGTGCTACTCATCACTGTTCTATTTTGGAACATAAATTAATAATCGATAAAATGTATGACAGCATTGTATGTAATTTAAGAGGGGCAGCAATTGCGACTCATGAGTATAGGAAATGTAGAAATAAATATGTTTTGGGTTGGAATAAATATGTTAAACCATTTCACAGTGACGCGCGAATTTGCTTTCACATGTGGGTATTATATAGAAAACCTAAAATTGGCATTTATTACGAAAAAATCAAAGAAAGTAGAAAACTGTTTAAATCAAGAATAAAATGGTATCAGAATAACGAACAAAAAATAAAAATGCAAATTTTGGCTACACATATTAAAAACAAAAACTTTTCTAAATTTTGGAAACAAACCAACAAAATGAATCCAAGGCTGAGAGTCCCTGCGAGTACACATGATGAAAGTGATTCGAGCAGATTGGCAAATATTTTTAAAAATCACTTTAAGTGTACCAATCAAAAATCATCCCAGAATTTCGATACAGGTATCCGGGATGGAGATGAAACCACGTGCTTTACGGCTAAACATGTTAAAGACGTAATTAAAAAAATGACAGGCGGTAAATCTCCAGATCATAACAGTATCAGTATCGAACACCTGCAATGTGCTGGTGTCAGAATAATATTATTGCCGTGTTATTTACTTTTTGCATAGGACACTCGTACTTACCTTCTGATGAAAACGATTGTTGTGCCAGTACTGAAAAATAAAACAGGAGATTTGTCGGACAAAAACAATTATAGACCTATCTCCCTGACTACTACTATAGCAAAAGTGATGGACGGTCTGCATGAGAGGAAGTTACAGGCATCCATTAATCTGTGTGATGCACAATTTGGTTTTAGACCGCAGTTATCCACAGAAAGTGCTGAACTTTGTCTCAAGCACACCGTACGTTACTACACAAATCGTACTACACCTGTTATACTGTTAGGCTGTTTTTTGGACCTATCAAATGTCTTTGATACGGTTAAATACGATATACTTTGTAAGAAGCTGGCTACTGAAACTAATGACTTTCCTAATGACTTAATAGGTCTGTTTCAGTATGGGTACGACAATCAACAGAATTAGGTGAGGTGGGCAGGCGTGCAATCTCAGGCGTATAAGCTGGAGTGAGGAGTAAGATAGGGCTATCTTCTCCTGCACTTTTTAACCTCTACGTGATCAATCTGATTGGCGAACTCGGTGGTAGTGGAGTCAGTACCACCGACTCTATTGATAATACTGCATATAACAACATAAGTTACGCCGACGATATGGTACTGCTGAGCCCATCAATTAGTGGTCTAAGAAAACTACTCAGTATCTGTGAGAAGTGTGCAACGGCTCATGGCCTACAATATAACGTCAAGAAAAGTGAGATCGTATTTTTTAAATCAAAATATAAGAGCTACAATTTTCCCACTGTCGCTCTTGAAGCTGTGCCACTGAAAAGAGTGACAAGTTTCAAATACCTGGGACACTGCGTTACTGAAAATATATTGGACGATATTGACATAGAGAGAGAACGCAGGGCTCTAGCTATGAGAGCGAATATGCTCGCCCGTAGATTTGCAGGTTGTAATATAGAAGTTAAAAAAACTCTATTCAGCCTATTGACAGTCCTTTTACACTTGCGGTCTATGGGTTGAGTATACACGGAGGACGCTCACAACCCTGCGCGTCCAATAATATAATAACGGCTTCAAGATGCTGATGGGTCTGCCTTGGTACTGCAGCGCGCTGGTAATGTTTGCTGAGGCTCGCATAGACAGTTTCCCAGCTATCATGCGCAAACGGGTTGCCTCCGCATGGCGCCGTGTCCGAGATAGCTCCAACAGCCTCCTATTGGCGATAGGGAGTCGCTATTGCTGTCCTATCTTGAAGCACTGGAACAGGGTCTATATCGGCTCGAGACCAGCTCTGGTAAATATAAAGTAGATAGTGTATAGTAACATAATATGTAACCTTTTAAATTTTATTTACTAACCCTAGCTTATAAGTTCTTTTTGTAATTATTAACCCACTCTATGGAAAGAAATTTCTGAAATAAAGAATAATAATAATACTTGGAGCGACCAATGGTAAATGGAACGGGCCCAGCACCGAATCAGGCCGACACTGTAGTATTCTGGCGCGGTCTGTGATAAGAGCCCGTAAACCACAGCGAGGGCACTTAAACGGAAGTTGCGGCGAGTTAGTGTGCGAGTATAACGCCCATTAACCCCGTCATTATAACACCGGATGACGTAGCTGAAGTAGCGTCTTGCAGGGCGATTGTCTGAGTCCAATCTGGTTCTGCCTCTCTCTGAACCCTCTCAGCCTTACTGGAGGGCTCCGGGAGAAGATTTCAGCTACGGAAAGGAGGGACAAAAGGGACCCAACTATATGGATGACCTCAAGTTATTCGCCTTCAGTCGCTCCCATCTTATGGAATTGCTAAACATCACTTGTGAATTTAGCAATTCCATTGGAATGGAGCTGGGGACGGATAAGTGTGCGGTCCTCCATGTTGAAAGGAGAAGGGTTGCTAACTCTGAGGGCATAGACTTATCTATGCCCGTCAACTTAAGAACCCTTTCCGAGGATAAAACTTACCGATACCTGGGTATGTCACAAAACATCGGTATCGATGAGGCTGGTATGAAACAGTCAGTTTGCGACATGTTTTATGCACGCTTGACCAAAGTGCTTAACAGCCTTTTGTCCGGTGTGAATAAGGCACACGCATATAACGGCTGGGTCATGTCTGTCCTCATGTATACCTTTGGCATACTCAGGTGGACTCAGACTGAATTTAACGCCCTGGATAGAAAAGTCCGCACTACCATGACGTCCCATAGGATGCATCATCCGAAATTGTCGGTAATGAGGCTGTACTTGCCGCGAAAGCATGGTAGGCGTGGCTTTTTGAGCGCACTCACCATGCATAATCGCGAAGTGTGCAGTCTCCGTAACTACTTTCTGGTGAGATCGGATAATCCATTCTATAAGGACGTCATTTTTTGTGATAAAGGACTTACCCTTCTATCCTTAGCTAACGAGCAATGGCAAGACTCGGCACTGCAGAGCATTTCTGACTGGGAGACGGTATGGAAGGAGAAGGAGCTCCACGGGAGGTTCTACAAGGCTCTAGATGAGCCTTTCGTAGACACACTAGCCCCCCTCCACTGGCTACGTTTTGGTGACTTCTTCTTGGAAACCGAGGGTTTTGTCTTTGCAATACAAGATCTGGTTATTAAGACCAACAACTATCGGAGATACATCCTAAAGGATGGCACCGTCGACATCTGTCGAGCTTGTCGCCATCCCTTCCATTGTTCGGCGCTTTCTAACTCTGAGTACTTGCACAGACACAACCTAGTACGCAGAATTCTTCACCAGGAGCTTGCTCTGAAGTACGGTCTCGTGGATCGGAAATTGCCGTATTACAAGTACTTGCCGGAAGCCGTGCTCGAAAATGATCGCACCAGGCTTTATTGGGACCGGGCCATTATCACAGACAGGACTATTCTTGCGAATAAGCCCGATATTGTGCTGCACAGTCAAGGATATTTTTGGTCGACATTACCGTTCCGTATGACTAGAACCTCATGAAATCCGAAACAGATAAAGGAACAAAATATCTGGGACTATTGGCGGACCGCTCCAGGCTCAAATGCAGAAGGCGGTGCTCCTCGATACCGCCCGCATCGTCCGCCGGTTTCTTTCCCTTTCCCTCTAACCCTCGGCCGTTTGGTTTCCCCTGCCAAGGGCCTCCATCTGGTTGGGCTTTATTTATTTATGTATTTTTATATTTATTTAATTTTATTGATATTTAGTATAAATACCTTTTCATTTCTACTTCATCATCATCATCATCATCATCATTACAGCCCTTCACAAGTCCACTACTGAACATAGGCCTCCCCCAAGTAATGCCACAAAGCACGGTCCTGAGCCACCTGCATCCATCGACTTCCTGCATGTCTTACCAGGTCGTCACTCCATCTAGTGGGGGGTCGCCCTACACTACGCCTACCGGTACGAGGCTGCCCCTCGAGAACCTTTCTTCCCCATCGGTTATCGGTTCTTCGAGCTATACGGCCGGCCCATTGCCACTTCAGCTTACTTGGGCTAGCTTGGGCAGCTAACTTAGTTGGGTTCTATAATCATATATTTATAGAACCCAACCAGATGAGAAAACTATATTGATACCCCCCAATAATAATAATATTACCATCCATTTTACAGGATCAAAGGTATTTGACATCCTGAGCACATAGATTCGATATCAGGGCACTGTGTTGAGACAAAAGATATATTAAACGATTTAAAGGATTAAAGGATCTTAATAAAGAAGAAGGATTTATGAAATTCGAACGTTTATGTGTTTACTCATTTCGAGTCTCCTTTTCTTACTTTGCATAAGCTCCTCAAAATCTACTTCGAGTTCCTCTTGTTGTAATGGAGGATTTCCATAATTGTCCCACTTTATAGGTTGCTGGATGATTTCAGAACCAGACTTCATCCTTGACGTTAAAAACCCTCGCCTGTCTGCATATTTTACTATTTTTTTTTGCCGCCATGTACAGAAACAAAAAATCCTTTTTGCTTTTCCCATCCTCAAATCTTTGACACACCGAGCTGGTGATAAAGTAAAACTTAATCATTGATGGCAGCAAGAATCTTAAAGGTCTTAAAATTTATATGGTTTTTTAATAGAATATGGGTAGACAAGCGAACACACAGTTCACCTGATGGTAAATGGATGCTGTAGCCCATAGACATTTATCCTCGATTTAAGGATTAAATGCAGATGCGTTGTCACCCCTGACGACTAATTTGTAGTGTTCTCGTTTCCAGTAAAAAAGCTCTCCGATTCGCTACACTCACTATAAGAAACACAGAAATTTGAGCTACTATTTTAAGCTAGTGTTCTTGAAGAGCGTGTCCCTTCCTCGGTCGAGCCGAGTCATTCGTTGTACAACCATAATATTCATAGTTGCAGCATGGCTTTACCACATATTAACTGATAAGGTACATCAACAGCAATACATTTTGTATATTACTTCTTCATCAGCCACTGTTGTACATAGGTCTCTCCCATGGTAGGTGGAGACGCCAGCAACTTAAGGTATCTTCGATAAAGATTTAGTGGACTGTAATTTTGGTGCATACGGCAAAGGGGAAAATAAATAGGTGGGATAGCACGCACTGACCTGATGAGGGCTGCCGCGCCTTCCTCCTGGAGTGTCTGCTATACAGCTAGCTCGCCACGTGGTTCGGCGCACACGCACTCTCGGAACAGTCTCGTGAAGTCCCACACTCTCCACCTTTGCCCTTACGGGGGAGTCTCACACTTTTATGAGTTACAAAGACACAATGTCTGATGCGGTGAATATTAAACATAAACAGGAGAACTCAATGTTCATCCTGCGCGGTTTGCGGTTAATATATATAAGACGCGACGGGTGGCCGTGCGCTGCGGATGGCGTAATATCACTTAGTATACTGACGCGCGCCGAGATCCTCTTTTCCACCTCGGCGGCAGCGCGTGCGGTAGGAAAGGGAAAGAAGGAAGGAAACAAAAAATATGCACTAGTCATGTTGATAAAGTAGATATAACTTAGGACGAACTCAATGCGATATGTAATGTAATGTTGATAAAGTAGATTGTTAACTGGCGTTACCATTTCCTCCCGCCCTTAAAGGGTCACCTTTAAAAGACAACCGTAATATAAAAGTAAAAGGAAAACAAATAAATAAGCGGTATATAAAGTGAGAGGATGCGCTTAATGCGCATGTCTCATCTACTAACCTTACTTGGTAAGCGAGAAAATGTATACATAAATATAATATTGCGGTTTAATACTTTTTTAATATATATAAATATAAACTTAATTCCTAATTTAGATAAATAATTATAATCAAAATAATCGTGATTTATTGTCTTGGGAGAGGGCAAATACGAGCAACAGGACGGAGATATGTTCCCTTAGTAGTTCTCACGGTCACTACTCGAACTACGCCATCCTTCGAAGGATGAACAGACTCGACAATCGCTAATGGCCAAGCAAGGGGCGGTTCATTATCATTTATCACAATTACAACCATGCCTGGTACGATAGCCGTAGACGGGGTGTTCCACTTCTGACGAACTTGTAATCCGTGAAGGTATTCCGTCCTCCACCGGTCCCAAAACGACTGAACTAATTTATCCAGTAAAGAATGCCTGTGTAACAGACTGGTAGAGTCAGATTTGACTTTGGGTGCGGGTAATGACAATAAAGGTGCGGTATTCAAAAAATGACTCGGAGTAAGAGCTGAAGGCTCTGCAGGATCACAACTCAATACTGTCAAGGGCCGCGAGTTTAGCAAGCACTCAATTTGCGCAAGAACAGTATTAAGCTCTTCGTATGAAAGTAACTGATGTCCGATAACTCGGAACAGATGCGTTTTTACGACTTTGATCATACTGTCCCAAGCGCCTCCAAAATGAGGAGAGTTGGGACAGATGAACTTCCATGTTATACGATTCTCAGCACACTCTTGCTCAAGCTTTGGGCGGTATTCAACGTTTAGAAATTTATAGAGATTGCGAAGATACGAAGCGGCACCTTTAAAATTCGTTCCATTATCCGAATATAAAAACTGAATCGGCCCTCGTCTAGAGAGGAAACGTTTAAGCGCAGCGAGGAAACTAGAACTACTAAGATCTGTAGCGATTTCTATATGTACAGCTCGAGTCGTGAGGCATGTGAAAACAAATAAGTACGCCTTCTCGCTGCGTACACCACGACGACGTACAGGAGTGTATGCGATAGGACCGGCATAATCGCAGCCCGTGTGTGTAAATGCCTTAATAGCTTGTCTTACACGACTATGGGGAAGATCAGCCATCAAAGGGTAAGTTGGACGGGGTCTAAGCCGGAAACATATATTACATTTGTAGACTCTGCTTCTCACAGTGCGGCGTGCGGAAAGTATCCAAAATTTTTGACGGAGCAATGACAATAACAATTCAGGCCCAGCGCGTAAATTTTTAATATGATAATAGTCAATGATCATGTTCACTACATGATCACTGCGCGGGAGTATAATTGGATGTTTTTGCGTGTAATCTAATGCGGAGTTCGAAAGACGACCACCAATGCGGATTAAACCATTCTCAATAAAAGGCCTTAAACGATTGAAAGCGGGCGAGCAAGGTTTGTTACCTTCAATATTTAAATATTCCACTGCAAAATGCTGTTTTTGCAGGGCGCGGAGGATTATAACCTCAGAGAAACTGAGATCATCAGCAGTCACTACAGTAGTGTTGCGGCGGGGCAATAATTTAGCAAACTTACACACGTACGCAATTATACGTAGAAGTTTACTCCAAGAAGAGATGCGGAGTGCGAGCTCATAAATCGCAGAATTACAGACGGATGTGCACACAGTGTGCGACAAAATCTTCTTCTCAGGCATATTTGCAATAACCTCATTGTCTAAAGTACGAAGAGGCCATTGAGATGGATCTAACGAAGTCCACTGAGGCCCATGGAGCCACAGGGGGTTTGAAACTAATTTATTTGGCGTAACGCCACGTGAAAGTATGTCAGCGGGATTCTCAGTACCTGCGACATGATAAAAGTTATCAGCGCGAATATTGTCGGTAATCTGAACAACGCGGTTTGCAACAAAGGTCTGCCACTTGTGTGGCGAACTCTTTATCCAGTACAGAGCTACTTTTGAATCTACAAAGGCATAGACTGATATTGCAAGGTCAAGAGAATAATTGTCGAGTACTCTGCGAAGCAATTTTGAGAGTAAAACCGCTCCACAAAGCTCAAGGCGTGCAATAGATAGTGGTTTCGTCGATGCGACTTTAGTCTTTGCACAAATCAACTGGACGGTGTTACCATTGACGCTCTTTACATGTATGTAGACTACGGCACCGTATGCGTGCTCGCTGGCGTCGGAAAACCCCAGGAGTGACGCAGTACAGTTTTTGGATACACCAACATGTCGCGGGACACGTAAATCATTAAGAGCTGGTAATTCAGCACAGAATTGCCTCCACATCTTAATAATTGGCGGTGGTGGTATGTCGTCCCAATCTAAATTAAGTTGCCAAAGCTGCTTTATTAACAATTTGGCGTACGCGACTGTGGGAGCAACGAAACCCATTATGTCCCACAGGCGAGCGACAGTAGATAAGATGGCGCGCTTAGTGCACGTCACATCAGCGGGAACAGATATCTTAAAATAAAAGGCGTCACTATCGGTAGACCAATGCAAGCCTAGTATTTTATGTGGCATTGATTTATCGAACTCTACTTCTCCTGTAATTTTATGGGAAGTAGGGAGGTCATCTAAAACAGATCGACGGTTGGTATGCCATTTTATCAGGTCCCATTGGGCACCCTTGAATAAGTCTATCAGCTGCCGAGAGGTCTCACTGGCCTCGGATTCACTGGGCATAGAGAACGCGATGTCGTCCATATATAGCAAAGTAAATGCGATACGACTCGCAAGCGGATACTTTGCGCCGTCGTCATCAATGAGCTGTCTTACCGTGCGCAATGCATGGTATGGACTCGAAGTTAAACCGAAGCACACGCGATTGAAGTGGTATAACACAAGTGGGTCTTGTGGACGGAAGCGGTATAGGAAGCATTGGTAACGACGATCAGAATCGCGAACAACTATTTGCAGAAATTGTTGGCGACAGTCGGCTGTCATAGCGATTGGATGTAAGCGGAAAGTTAAAATTATATTGAACAAGTCGCCTTGCAAATTTGGTCCTGAATGCAGAATATCATTTAATGATCGCCCAGTGCTAGTCTTACTGCTAGCGTCCAGGACGATGCGCAGACGCGTTGACTTCTTATCTTCGCGTAAGACTCCATGATGCGGTATGACATATATTGGACCGGGTTCATGAGAGTCATACGGCGGTGCGGGGGTATATAATTTTTAGCTAAGTATTCCTTTATGACGTCATCATATGCTAACCTTAATGTAGGCGAGGCTTGAAGTTTCCTCTCCAAGCACATGAATCGTCGTCGAGAGGTTTCATAAGAATCTCCGAGAGAGTAAACGTCATCTTTAAATGGCAGGCCAACAATATATCTACCAGTAAAAGGATCGCGGGATGTCGTAGATTTATAAAACTCTTCACATTCAATGTCTGAAGGACACTGAATGGGCGGTGCGGAGGGTGGCTGTTCAAGCTCCCAAAATCGTTGCACTAATTTGTCAACGATAGGAGACTCTAGAACTGAGCAGCACGTTAAAGAATGATTTACCTGAAGTGTCGGCACTGAGCCCATAATAACGTAACCAAATACCGTACTCAAAGCCGAGGGCCCGGACAAGTCGTTAGACGAATAAATTGCGTCTGGGCACAGTAAGTGCGGGAAAAGGGATGCGCCTATCAAAACATCAATTTTATTAGGCATGCTATAACATTCATCAGCGAGTCTTATGCCATGGAAGTGTGATAAGACAGATGTGTCTACCACAGCGGTGGGCAAAAGGTCGGTGATTTGATCAACAACTAGCGCTGAAATATTGAAGTTAATATTCGAGTCGAATCGTGAGAAAATTTTAATATCAATCGATTTCGATTTTACAATTTTTTCAACTCCACCGAATCCCTTTACTACAGTACATTCGGTATCGTGTTGTTGAACGCCTAAACGATGACAGCACTCTTTAGTCATAAAATGGCTTTGAGCCGCGGAGTCTAATAATATACGAATAATTTGTTTCTCTCCCTTAGCATCGTAAGCAAATACTTGAGCGGTTGATAATAAAACAGTTCTCTGCGAACGACTTGCGCGCGCGGGAGGCGGTGAACGTTGAGAAACATTCTTGAACGAAGTACACAGCGCGACGTCTGAACGCGCACCTGCGGTGAGGGGTGGCGAGTGTGCGGGCGCGGGGGTTGTAGACTTCAGTGTAACTGGCTGAAGCGGTGGAGAACGCGCCAGCGCAGGGGAAGCATTATCGCTTCTGCGGTGGAAGTGCAACAATGTGTGATGTTTAAATTTACAAACTCGACAACTATAATTTGAAGAGCAACTAGACACTCGATGACTTAAACTGAGACAATTCACACATGCATTGTTACTCTTTACGCATTTAAATCGTTCCTGCGGCGTTATTTTATTAAAGTCTGCACACTTAAATAGGTGTTGATGCACAATATTATCGCACAGACACTTTGAGCAACTAGTCGTCGTGCTTACGTATGCCTGATACTTCGGCGACGAAGTATTATTACAGCGACGATTATTACCGTTACCTCGTCGATTGTTTGGTGCGCTATTAGAATTTGTACTAGAATCGGTGCGTTGCAAAACTTTGGAGCGGGTCTTAATAAAATTTACTAAATCATCAAAGGTAGGTACCATCGAGTTATGACTATATTCGAAAGAGCGAATGGTATCCGGGTCCAGCTTCTTAAGCGCGATATGAAGAACAATTAAGTCCGCGAGATTATCTAACTTTAAGTTTTGTAAAGCGCGCACTGCACTTATAAAGTTATCAGTAAATAAATCAAAATTATTTGCGGTGGCCGATTGCAATGGCTTAAATTCGAACATCTGATTAATATATGTAGATGCTAGCATACGCCGGTCTTCATATTTGTCAACGAGTGCTTGCAATAAAATTTTATAATTTTCAGCGCAAGGAGTTATACCTGAGCATACAGATAGGGCTTTGCCCGTTAGTTTACCTAGCAAATAGTATAACTTTTCAGCGTCGGTAAGCGATGTGTTGTCATGGACGGTTGATTTAAAGCTAGCATAAAATAAAGGCCATGAGCGAATGTCACCCGAAAATGGCATAAGTTCGATAGGCGGAAGTGTGAATCTGGCTTTAGATGGTGTACTAGTACTTTGTAAATTAGATTGCGAATATTGTAAATAAAGCCTATTTATTCTACCGCAAAGAGACTCAAACGCAATGAGGCTGTTATAATCAGGTTTAGCAATAGGGTTTATTTTTAATAAATGTGAATTATAATTATCTAAGACCTGTTTAAACTCAATACGTAAAGCATTAATATTAGAACTTCCATCAAGAAAACGCTCCATCGTGGAAGTGTTTGTGAGGATGTCCGAGGACATATCATATATTTTTTGCACTATTTCAAATAAAGCATCTCGTTTAGCTAACAATAAAACCAACTCAGCATCAGGTGTACCCTCATTATCCGAGGAATCGCTATTATTCGATGCTATTTGTTTTTTAGGCGGCATTACAACTTAAGTTATGCGGCAAAAATAATGTAATTATAAGCGGGTAGTCTGTAAGCGACCTCGCTACGCGGTTGAATTATTAAATATTAGTTTTGTTAACGATGAACTTTAATTGTTAACTTTTATAATAATTATGAAGTTATTTATAACGAATATAATGCTTAAATATATGTGCAAATAATAAATGTAATTTAACAGTATAATCTATAGATGTAGTTAAAAGTTGATGACGTGATGTGAACATACAACAAATAATTTATATAGATAATTATATGCTTATTCATTCTATGAATATAGTTTTAAAATTACTATGAATGTCACCTATTAGAACCTATTCTAGTGTTCTAATAAGGGCGGGGTTAATCCGAAGTCGGATTAAAATATAAATAATTAATTATATAAACGCTTATTACGATAACGATCTAATAAGGGCGGAAAGTCAAGGTCAATCCAGCGAGAAGTGACCATTAAAAATGGAGACGCCAGCAACTTAAGGTATCTTCGATAAAGATTTAGTGGACTGTAATTTTGGTGCATACGGCAAAGGGGAAAATAAATAGGTGGGATAGCACGCACTGACCTGATGAGGGCTGCCGCGCCTTCCTCCTGGAGTGTCTGCTATACAGCTAGCTCGCCACGTGGTTCGGCGCACACGCACTCTCGGAACAGTCTCGTGAAGTCCCACACTCTCCACCTTTGCCCTTACGGGGGCGTCTCACACTTTTATGAGTTACAAAGACACAATGTCTGATGCGGTGAATATTAAACATAAACAGGAGAACTCAATGTTCATCCTGCGCGGTTTGCGGTTAATATATACAAGACGCGACGGGTGGCCGTGCGCTGCGGATGGCGTAATATCACTTAGTATACTGACGCGCGCCGAGATCCTCTTTTCCACCTCGGCGGCAGCGCGTGCGGTAGGAAAGGGAAGGAAGGAAGGAAACAAAAAATATGCACTAGTCATGTTGATAAAGTGGATATAACTTAGGACGAACTCAATGCGATATGTAATGTAATGTTGATAAAGTAGATTGTTAACTGGCGTTACCAGTAGGATTATGAGTTAGCGTTCGCTATAAATTTCACAGTACGCGAGCAAACCGTGTTTGATCCCGTCATGCTGCAGTTTTATTATGATTGCCATACAAATGAATCGGGTAGATCAAAGTAAGACTAAGCTCTCACAAAACACCTTTCTCTATCTCAAAAATCCAGTTTATGGTGAGGATGGATAGCAAGAGTGGCAACCATGGGAAAATTCTCACCATCGAGCAATTGTATGTGGTAGTCCTATGATCAGCAGTGAATTATTGACAGGCTGTGATGATAAAATACGAATATGTAAACGATAAAGATGAGTTTACAATGGAATTATAATTACCACAAATGAAAGTACGAGTATCCAAGATTCATTTTCTAAGGCGATAGAAATCTTTTTTACATGCAATTAGGAATGGATCCGTAATTATTATTTTCGTCATTTTACCATATTGCACAACGATTTTAAAAAGAAACCAAAAAAAAAGAAACTAAGTTTAAAGTGTATTAGACAGATCTACGGGGGTTTCATGTTTTAATTCTACACAGATGAAGAAAAGCTCAAGCTAACATATTTCTATTAAATTGAAGAATGATCAGTTATTTTAAGGTCTTTAATTAAAAAAATATTTCGTATTTTTTTATTTTAAATAAAAATGTTGATTTTTTTAATCACCGTAGAAAAATAGTATGATAAAAAACTTCAATTTTTCTTATAAAACTATTAATTTTAAATAAATTGAAAAATCTTGTAAAACAGAATTATTAATAATCAGTATTTCCAACTTTTACATTAATTACACATCAACATCGATTGTTTATACTTAAAATTAAATTGTCAATGTTTTGCTGCTATAATGTTCTTTGCAAGTGTTCGTAAGGTTGTGGTTCCGTCACCAAATTTGACGGGAAATCTCGCATACAATTTTATTGTAACTTGTCCCAGGTATGGTCGATAGGATTTAAGTCAGGCGACTGTGCAGGCCAATCCAAAACTTTAATATCGTGGTCTCGGAAAGCAGCCGACACCAACCGCGCCGTATGGGAAGAAGCATTATCGTGCATGAGTAGAAATTCCTGCCCCATTTGGATTCTGTTTGGGATATTAACAGGCTCTACTACCTCTTCGTGATATTTTTATGCAGTCACGCTGCCTTGGATCCAAACGAGCTGGGTTCGTCCGCTAAGACGAAATCCTACCGACACCATGATTGTCCCGCCTTGGTATGAGTGAACCTCCTGCAGGTTCCATAGACGTCTAACTCTCCCTGGAGTTCTCCAAACGCGTGTACTTCATGAATCCGGATGAAACCTAAACCAGAGCTCATCGGCAGAACAGCACCAAAGACATTGTTCGTCACTCCATAGTAAATACTCCCAAGCCCACGAAAGCTGCCGAACGTGATTGCCACGTCGCAATGCTGGAACACGTAGCGGTCTTCAAGCATGAAGACTAACTTCATGCAACCTCCTTCGCATGGTTTGGTTGCTTACCAGCAGCTGGTGGTCCTCCTGCCGGGCTAGCATGTGCAGGGGATAAAAATTTTATCCACCGATTATATCCACTGACAAGGGATAAAATTGTCTTATCCCTATGTAAAAGCTTTATCTACCCTGCGAGCATGGGCCTATGGTGGATATAATATCGACAATAGATAAACTTATCCCAGCGCATAGATAATATACGATAGCAAAGATGTTTTATAAAACATCTTTGTACGATAGTATAAAGCTATAAACTATACTAGCTATAAACTTCTTTTAAGATTAAGTAGACTTACATTAACTTGTATTTTTTTTTTAACCTTTTGTTTATTATATTGCTAAACTGTTAATAATTTTAGTTAAACATAATGTCATTTATAATATTTGTTATATTTATTTTAAGGGTATTTCTGCCTTGTTTTTATTTTTTCTATTATTCAAATTCTTTCTTTGTTTTCTTTTGTATAATATTTAAGTTAAGTATACATTGCTTGTATCAAATCGCAGGTATTACTGCGCTTGTGATAGCATTTATTAAAAAAATATGTGTCTAGAATTAAGCCAATTGCGAAACTGGACAATACAGACCCTTTGGAGGTGGTGTAACCTCTTGAGGAAATTAAAAAAAATTATCCCCGCAATTACTGCCTTTATAAGAAAATTGCAAAATACATCAAAATTGATGTCTACTCTAAGTCACAAAGATTTAATTTTAATTGAAAATTATGAAGCATGAAGAATAAAAATGTAATGATTTCAAACAAAACAGGGAATAAATAATTTTATATTCATGAGTATTGTGTTATTTGTATTCCTAATATTATGTATATTAGTCTTTAAACTTGTATTTACCTACACAAGAGGCTAATTAAAGTATATTAATTAGCACACATTCTAATGATGGCCCCAATAATTTAGGTCAAGTATTTGCTTATTATTTGTTGTTTGAACAACAGCCATGCCACGGTCTTGAATCGTACCTCTCTAGTAGGTAACTACCATCTGCCAAGAGACTGAAAGATGTAAACTACCTACCTAGAAAAAATATTAAGATAAGTTACATAAGCCACATGTATTGATTGCAAATATACGATGTTTTTGGACAAGGTGGTTGTAATAGATGCTTACTTCAATATGCACTGGTAGTCCATCCACAGAATTAATAGGCTTTAAAGCCTCATAGTGTTCTTTACACAAATACAAAACAATCTTTGAGCATCCGAAACCGGCGTAGAAATTCGTTGTCGGAGAATTCCAATAGATTAAGTATTCTGATCACGTATCGATCGCTGGTGTAATTTTCTTTCTTGTTTTTCAATTTCTGACACGAAAATGTAGTTGCAATAGACTCGAGACATCTTTTTCGTATTAAAATGGTTTGAAAATAAACTTAAACCCATGTCCGCGAAAGAGGATAAAATTGTCCCTTTCAAATGTCAAAAAGGGATAATTTTTTCTCTTTCCCTTGGCCTCATGCTACGAACGGGGAGATATATGTCTACTCGTTATGTCAAACGGGGATATACTATAGAGATAAGACAATTTTATCTCTTGTCAGTGGATATAATCGGGGGATATAATTTTTGTCTCTTGCCCATGCTCGCAGGGTGGATAAAATTAAGCAAGGGATAAAAATTGTATCTCTCCCCGGGGATATTCTGTCCCCCGTCCATGCTAGCCCGGCTGGAGTCTATGTAGTAGTTGCATCGTTGTGATATTGGTTCGTCTTCTGGCAGTCATTTGGAGAAATCGATCCTGTCTCTGCGTAGTAACACGATATCTAGCCGTGTGCTATTCAGCCACATCCCCAGTACTGCGATAACGTGACCACAACGTTGATATCACGTTTTGGCCAGTGTGTAGGGCAGCAACGACGCGCTGAACGCGCTTTTTCTAACATGCCCACGGCTCGTAACATTGCATATCGGCTTAAATGACGACGTGACACGTTAAAAAAGAAAAACAATCATTCTAATCTAATCCCTTTTCATTAATTAATATTAGTAGAACAATTTTAATTTTTCTTGACGCAACGAGTTACTAACAATTCTTTACACCTGCCGTATTTTGTTTATTCTTTTGGTTTTTATTTACACTTTTAAATTTTGAAAATGGAGTAAAACAGTTAAATAATACTAGATTTTTACGAATTACATCGCGTATATTAATTCCGTTTTTTATTAAAAGATAGGGTAACAAACAAGCACACAGTTCATTTGATGGTAAGTGGTTGCTGTGGGCTATAGACATGTACATCTATCCTCGATTATGAATCAAAATGCAGATAAATTGTCACCCGTGAGGACTA
Organism: Parnassius smintheus behrii; assembly: GCA_036936625.1. Lineage (NCBI taxonomy): Eukaryota > Metazoa > Arthropoda > Insecta > Lepidoptera > Papilionidae > Parnassius > Parnassius smintheus. The sequence goes on along the minus strand of JAUPFT010000030.1, from coordinate 13,718,906 downwards.
CGATAAAATGCCTTGTTACAAGTAAAAAGTGTCCCCGGTTCTCTACACACACCATACGAAACAAAGCAGCGATAAGCTACTATTTCAAACTGGTATTTTGTGAGTGTGGTCCTTCCCTGGCCGAGCCGACCCATTCGTGCTACAACTGCACTACTAATATAGTTAAGAAGCTTATTAAGAAGGTTAGAATAAAGTAGAAGTTATGTTTATATTCATTATTAAAGCATAGCTGCAAAATCAAACGTTCGTCGGTTGCCTGCGACACAATTACCATGCCTTGGGCTTTTAAGTTTGTTGCGAAGCCCATTCTGTCTAATATTTCATTTTTATAAAGTAATTATTGCGACGACTTCTTGGTAGACTTCTAAAGTTCTTAAATTTTGTGATACCTTTTTGATTATATTTGTATATTTAAAAAAATGTACGATACTTTGTAAGATCAAAAGTTATGTAACTTGTACTGATATTTATTTATTTACTTATTCTTTATACAACACTAAAATACGGAAAAACTAGTAAAGTTTAATCTAATATCTAAAAGATCTTATCACTTTGAAAGTTATCTCTTGCAGATAATCTTTGCATAAAGGTAAAAATAGTTAAAATAGAGGGGAGTGTACAAAAAAAGATAAAAATACATATATAATCCAAATAATATCTGATATGATAAAGTAATTATATGAAAAGGGCACGATAAAAAGAAAAGTAATTAATGTGATAGCGTTCAAACTTTCAAAGTAATACGATTTAACAAGACTTTTGAAAGAATGAAGAGATTTAGCCAACAAATGTGGAGAGTTATAAGACTTCCACAAACGCACAGCAGTGACGCTAAAGGATTTCTTAAAAAAAAGGAGGGATTACTCGATGCGTGTTTTGAATTCATAATATTATCAGTCCTAAGTTAGTTTTAAGTTTCTGATCTTCATACAAAAATGATTAAAACTACTTTTACGGATTTTATCGCGTTTATTTTTACTTTTTATTTTTAATTCCCGACGTTTCGGGCGCTTTCCAGCACCCATGGTCACGGGGGACTGAGATGACTGACGTCCCGATGTCATTGTTAAACCCGGAGTACCTTCAGCTTTTTTAATTATTGTTTATGGTCCGATCTGTGCAAAATGAACTGACTATATCTTGAGGTCTTGCAGTGGTATGCTTGGGTTTAGTTTTAATTTTATTGATTATAGGATCCCAAGCAGGTGGTAGTACCCAGCCTCCTTCTCTATTGAAATTAGGATGTTTTTTAATTTCAATAGCCTCACGTATCATCCTTGGTAGGAATCGGTGTTCTTTCGCGAGGATTTGTGGTCTATCAAATCTGATGTAATGGTTGGGGTCGTCTAGGATATGATCACAAACTGCAGACTTCCCGGAACGTTGATGCTTCACATCAGCTATATGTTCTTTTACGCGGGTCCTAATTGATCTTTTGGTTTGTCCTATATAAGAGAGACCACATTCACAATCAAGCTTGTACACTCCTGAATCTTGTAGAGGAATATGACACTTGGCGGATGGTAGGAACTGACTAATCTTCTTCGGCGGCTTGTAGAATGTTCTAATAGAAGCTCGCTTCAAGATATAGCCAATCTTGTCTGTGACACCTCTGACATATGGTAGTACAGCAGGCACACGCTCGACTGTGGCCGGCTTCACTCGGTCACTGTGACGTAAGCGCGGGACCCGAAGCTTGTTGTCGTGCAGAACTTGCTTGACGTGCTGAAGCTCGGCGGCCAGGTGTTTGCTGTCACATATCCCTATGATATATATATATATATATATATATATATATATATATATATATATATATATATATATATATATATATATATATATATATATGATATGTCAGAGGTGTCACAGACAAGATTGGCTATATCTTGAAGGGAGCTTCTATTAGAACATTCTACAAGCCGCCGGAGAAGATTAGTCAGTTCCTACCATCCGTCAAGAGTCATATTCCTCTACAAGATGCAGGAGTGTACAAGCTTGATTGTGAATGTGGTCTCTCTTATATCTCTTATATAGCACAAACCAAAAGATCAATTAAGACCCGCGTAAAAGAACATATAGCTGATGTGAAGCATCAACGTTCCGGGAAGTCTGCAGTTTGTGATCATATCCTAGACGACCCCAACCATTACATCAGATTTGATAGACCACAAATCCTCGCGAAAGAACACCGATTCTTACAAGGATGATACGTGAGGCTATTGAAATTAAAAAACATCCTAATTTCAATAGAGAAGGAGGCTGGGTACTACCACCTGCTTGGGATCCTATAATCAATAAAATCAAAACTAAACCCAAGCATACCACTGCAAGACCTCAAGACATAGTCAGTTCATTTTGCATAGATCGGACCATAAACAATAATTAAAAAAGCTGAAGGTACTCCGGGTTTAACAATGACATCGGGACGTCAGTCATCTCAGTCCCCCGTGACCATGGGTGCTGGAAAGCGCCCGAAACGTCGGGAATTAAAAATAAAAAGTAAAAATAAACGCGATAAAATCCGTAAAAGTAGTTTTAATCATGTGTAGTGTTCGCGTAAATATAAGAAATCATTATTTCATACATAAATATAAAACAACTCTTAAGTAATGTAGTCACTAGTTACGTTACGTTTCCGGAAAATCACGTTACTACCCACGCCTTGCAAAAATGTTTGTATTTCTCATAAACAATTTTTACTTTTTTTTTCATTTAAAAATAAATGCATTGAAAACGCCTGTACGAAATCAGATTAGAATGACATTTTATAATAAAAACGTACAAGTTCAGTGAAGCCAATTAAACGCTATTGTTGAATTCAATAATGTAGAATACGTTTATAGTTATATAGTTTATACGTTTATAATTTATGGTTCAACAATAATTCCCTACCTGTTTGTGATAAGAAAATAAATATAAATTCTATCATATTCTATTCTATTCTAATATTTTGTAATTAATGTAAACTGTGTATATGCAACATGCCAAACTAAATAGGAGAGTAAAGGGAGAGTTGATGTAATTTTTCGGTGCAAAATTTCGATTTACATACATTACACCCACAATATGCATCGAAATGTCTGTTAATATTTACATCCATTAGAACCCACAATGTGCATCGAAATGTCCGTTAACAGAAGAGTTACATATTTATTATTCGAGTCTATTCGAGTAATTTTTAAGATTTCAATAAATTTTAAAAAACATAAAATTAAGATGCTCAAAAAAATCCAAGGTCTAATGACAATCTAGTAAAAAATACGTTTCTATTGTACTTTGGTTATTTTAATCTAATTTTCCAAAAAAAAAAAAATTGCTAATAACTTTGTCAAATTTAATTTAATTAAATTTCTGATTTCACATAATATGATGTGCTAGAAAAACGATAAAATTTTTTATCAGTAATTTAGTGATATGAAATAAATATCTGTGTATTTTATTTAATATGATTATTTCCCATAGCCGAATTGTCATTATCGAATTCTGGTAAGATCGGTAATTTTCCATTATATTTTTTAACCTTAATCAATTTTTTTTAAATAAAATAAACGATGGCAGGAGACCCGACGGTATGACTTTGGTTCCTTCGGGGAAATAAAGCCATAGTGTGGCATGCTACTTGTGCCGTCTCTCGTCTTGGGGATACCTGTTGGACTAAGTGTCGCATTGATGAGTTTCTGAGAGATGACTACACATTTGTGCCATTTACTTTAGAGACTATTGATCCGTGGGATTCACGTACTGTTAAGTTCCTAAGGAACTGTACTCACGACTGGTTTCTGCTGCTGGTGATAAGAAGATCGGGTTGTTTTCTCGCTCAAAGGCTAAGTATTGTCATTAAGCGAGGAAATCCGCTAAAAAGCTAACGTTCTCCGCACTATACCGCGAGTATAGCGAATACAGCGCTGTATGATAATTAAAATTTTTAGTTTAAGTTTGTTATTCTCGTTACAAATATTGTTTATATTTCAATTTATTTAAAATTTAAATAAAGGACTTTAAACAAAATGAATAAAGTTATTGCATATAGTCTGTAAATGTCGAACTATATTTGAAGACTATTTATAAGTAGCATGATCTAATATGTATATATCTTATGGTGGTCAGCCTTCTATCATCTCGGGCATTTAAGTAAGGCTAACCCGATCCCTGTAGAAGTAGGCACAAGCTTCTTAGTAAACAGTCTTTAATACCACAGCTAATCAAATACGTTAAAGTTCGGAAAGCTTTTAGTGTCAATCATCTTAATTGTATGTATTAGTTGGTGTTCAATATTATTCTCTGCATATACAGGGGCTAATTTCTGAGAAGGAATATGTCATAATTTTGGATTAAGTAATTAAAAATATTTAAAAAACATTAATTATATTTAATATTAAACGTTTAGATTTCACATTAAACAAAAATAACTTTACACATATTGTCGCGTTGCTTTGTAATTTGTAATTAATGTGAATTGCCGGTCTTGGACTTGTGATATTCCTGTCAAATTAAGAGGGTCAAAAATTCAATATATTTTATAAAAAAATTATAAGCCAAATTCAAACTACGTCTCAGTAACAATTACTGAAGCTATTATGTAGAAATTATTTCATCCTTTTGGCTCTTTAAAGTTCACACTGTTTATTAAAAGTTAAATTTTTTAAACAACCGAAGTAACGATTTTGACTTTTTTCCTGCGTTAAATAGGAGAAAAGTGACAAACGACCACACAGTCGTGGTTGCTGTGGCCCATAGACATCTACATCTATCCTCAATTACGAATCAAAATGTAGATGCGTTGTCACCCGTGAGGAATATGATGTAATGCCTCGTTTCTAGTAAAAAAGGCCACCGGATTTCTACACTCACCATACGGAACACAGTAGCGTTAAGCCCCTGTGTTTCTTATGGTGAGTGAGGAGAACTGTAAGATATTCTGTCAAAAACTTTTATCGCGTGATCTATATCGCGCAAGAAGCGAATAATTTTTAGGTCAATTATTTAAACTTTTATGTCGACTTTTGTAAAATCGAGATAATTTTTTTTCCAACGAGGATTTATTCTTTCAAGTATTTAAATGATACCAGAATTTTACAAATTAATTGCAAATAGTTTTTTTTAATGACGTATGTTATTAAAAAATATTTTATCCGGTGTACTCTCTTTAGTTGCAACGCACGCATGCCGTAACGGCTTCACGGTACCCTATTTTTAGGGTCAAATTAAAATTATAAATAATGGAGATAAAAGTTGAGAGGTATTTTTGTTTCAAATATTCTCTTTTTTAAGGACCTGTTTTGTGATTTTCATTATTTCTTATAATTTTTGAGTTATTTCCAAAAATCTGGAGTGATTTATTTTATTTTTTATTAATAACAATTGCAATTTTTGTTTGCGGGAAATAACCCCTTCTCAGAATATTACAAATCGAATGAGCCATAGCTCATATTTTTAGGAGAATTGAAACGATTTTCTAAAGAAAACTCACTTATTGACTCCACTACTAACTAACGAAGCTCTTGTGACTGACGAATGACTGAAATTCATTCATATCGATATCAAATCCTAAAAACTGTTAGTTCAGTGTGGTGTGAGAGTTTTTTTGCTACTAGCTAGCGTACTAACGAAAAGCCCAATGGTCAGCAGTGCACTAGAAATGACTGTAGATCAAAACAATGACTTACTGTTAAACAATAACCTTTAATGAGGAGAATTATACTCAACGTTTAAATAGCACTCAGCAAAAATCGCATTCATTTATTTATTATAGCCTATAAAAAGTCTGCCGCTAAATAAAACACTCCCCCGAAGTTTATGTTTTTTTTTTGCTTTCTGAGATACATAAAACTAATTAAAAGTTTTTATTTGTAATTTAGATTGACACAATTGCTTGTTACATAATAAAAACGAATATGTTTATATTAAGTTATTTACGAAGTAAATGATTCCTGTTACCTTTATTAGACGAAACGGTCGGTTTTATTAAAAATCATAATTTATTTAAAACAAGGTACATGTAACGAACCGAGTAAACATGGAGTTTCATCAGGGGGCAAACAATGATTAGTATAAGTTATTAATTCATTCCTTAGAGATTTTTTTATACTCGTAGGAGTGACACTGTACACTTTATGGTAAATGGATGATGTGATCAGTACACATCTGCATTTATCCTTAATTATAAGAATCAAAATGCAGGTGCGTTATCACTCCTGAAGGACTAATAATAGAATATCTTGTTTCCAACAAAGGAGATCCTACACTCACCCTACGAAACAAAGCAACGTTAAGCTACTTTTTTCCACCGGTGTTCTGTGAGAATCAGGTCCTTCCCCGGTCAAGCCGACCAATTCCTGCTGTAACCAAAATATAGCTGCAGCATGGCTCCACCATCTTGAAATTTATTTAAAACCCACTGTTGATTATGTGCCTCCCGATAGATTTGCTGTAACTGTCACACTTGATAAGCGATTTGGTAACCGCAGTTCTTTACTATTTTGAGCTCTTATAAGAAAGATACTGTTGCTCGTTTCCTGTTTCTTTCCCAGTTACGCCACACACGGGATGATGGGGTGGGGGATTCTCTTACGACATAACTACACGGCATGTGTAAATTATAAAAGTTTTAATCTGGGACCGTGTATCGAAAAAAATGGCGACCAAAGGATATTAGGACAAATTCACTCATACTAACGTCTTAATGTACCAGTAAAAAGCGTAGAAATTCATTTGATTTAAATAAAATTCAGAAAGTTTATAGTAAAATGCTTCTAGTAAAATCGATTTTTATGTTATAAGTACAAGTCGTTTAAATACTTACATATTTATAAATAAATAACTCACGATCACTACATGATAAACACGATGTATGTAATAATTCTTTTGATGATGGTTGAATGAAGGTGGTCACCATAACAGAAGAAAGAATTAATGATATCAATAACTATCAGCGTTATCGTCCTATCAATAAAAATGATGTATCATAGTGACCGCAAGTATTTTAGTATCGTAACTATCTCTAAAGAGAAAGAAAATACATCTCCATTATTAACACATAAATTATCCGAAGAACGTAATTTCATTTGGGAATAGAGAAAATTACCTTCATTAGGCGGTTGAATAACGGATAAGGGATCACCGTAGCAGACGTTTGCATAAAGTACAGCCTTTGAATAAAGCATGGAAAGTAGCATTGTGTTACAGTGTCCTTTTAATATATTTTTTTTCTAGATTTTAGTTAAAATGTTTTGTAACAATGTAATGCTTAGAATTAATTGCGATGCTGAGCGCCTCGAGTTCTTAAATTTATTTAAGAACTTTATAAATACAAAGACAGAAAGTTTTAGTGTAAGTATAAACTCAGTCGACATTATGTACACATTAATCTAAGTACCTGGTTGACCGAGCTTGCTCGGTATTTTTCGCTCAGTTTTTTTTTAATTCGTGTGTTTTGGAAATTATATTTAGATACAAATTACATACTGATGAAATACAAATAATATTTTTTGATCTTAGCGACATAATAGAAAAAACTGAACTGGTTATTTGAATAAAAAATCATGAGTGCATTTAGTTTAGTTTAAATTTTCGTGTTTTTAGAAAATAATTAAAAAATGGGCTTGAAATAGTAGATTTTCTCAAAAAAGAAAGGAACTTGAAAAAAAAATTAAAAAAAGTCGTACGGTCGGTCTGGAATCAAACCACGGTATTACAATTTTGTGGCCGACCATTATACCAATTTAGCTATTTATAATCATTTAAAACTGTCAAAATTTACCTTCTTATTCTAACGATATTGTAGTAGTTTTTCATTGCCTAAAAACACGGACAAAAAGACATTTTCTAAAAATAAATCTAGCTAGATCGATTTATTGCCTCCGAAACTCCCTGTACACAAAATTTTATGAAAATCGTTGGAGCCGTTTCTGAGATTCCGATTATATATATACATATATACAAGAAATGCTCGTTTAAGGGTATAAGATAGGATTAACTCATTACATTATATTACGTTACATCACCGAAGCTACATTTAATATTAGTACCTGGTTGTCCGAGCTTTGCTCGGTATTTTTCGCTCGATTTTTTTTTAATTCGTGTGTTTTGGAAATTATATTTAGATACAAATTACATACTGATGAAATATAAATAATATTTTTTGATCTTAGCGACATAACAGAAAAAACGGAACTGGTTATTTGAATAAAAAATCTTGAGTGCAATTATTTTAATTTAAATTTTCGTGTTTTTAAGAAATACTAAAAAAAGGGCTCGAAAAATAGATTTTCTCAAAAAAGAAAGAAACATGAAAAAAAAATTTAAAAAAGCCGGTCGGTCGGTCTGGGCTCGAACCGGGGCTTTAAGATTCTGTGACCGACCATTATAGCAATTAAGCTATTTATAATCACTAACAATCCGTCAAAATTTACCTTCTTATTCTAACGATATTGTAGCAGTTTTTCATTGCCTAAAAACTTATGAAAATCGTTGGAGCCGTTTCCGAGATCCCGATTATATATATATATATATATATATATATATATATATATATATATATATATATATATATATATTGTTGGCAACGCGCCTATAAGAATATTTCAATTTATTAGTTAACCGATTACGAATAGCTTCTAAAAAGCAAATTATCGATCAACAATATTCCGATAAGAAAATGCTTAGTTGAATCTTAAAGAAATATCGAATTAATGATATGAAGGTCTTGGGTTCGACTCCCAGGCCGGAATAGTTTATTGTTTTCCTAGTAATATTTCTTAATAAATTCCTATAAGGAATTTTTAAGATATAAATTACGTTACCGGATTTGTTCCCCGGTTGAAATCATCATCCAATGATGTTAATTTAAAGGAATATTAAAATAATGTTAGTTACCGGATTTGTTCCCCGGTCGAGATGATCGCTTTGCATAAGTAGAATTAATTGAAATTAATTGCATAAGTATTGTCTTATATGAGTTTGATATGTTTTGTATGAAAACAAATGCCTATTTTCTATGATTGATTTATGAAAACATTCACTTATATTGTTTGATAAGAAACATGATAACTGATAAGAATCTGATTAGAAATAGTTTTCAACGTTTGAGAATTGTGTAGAATCATTTATTCATTTTTACTGATATTCGATAGCCGTGCAAAGGTTAGTTGTTCAAATAGTGTGAGATCATAGACGCACGCTAGCCACGTACTTAGGAGGCCAAATATTTAGAAATCTAAATATTTGCAATTTCAGCAATTTATGTAAAAATGACTTGTAAAACATTTCAGATTGATTGTACGTGTAAAAGCGGTGAATTCTGTGTTATTTTTATGTGATAATTCCTGTGAATAAGTGAAATAATGATAGTTTTGTATAAGAAATTTAAAAGTGTTTTAATAGTGAAATGAATAGAGAAAGTGTAAATTAAACTATTGTATTGGTTAAGATATGTATAATTTCAAGTGGAAAACATTGTTTTAACTCTCTATGTTAAATATTTAAGAAATTTCAACTTTGAACATGTGAGTAAAATAGGCATATTTTGTTAAATAAATAAAAGGTTTTTTGTGATATGAAAATGTAATGTATATCGTAGTATAGATATTTTTTTGTGCTATCTTTATAAGTAAATTGTATAAATGTATGTCTTATACAAATAAAGTTATTGAGTAAACCGTGAGAGAGTGATAGAACAAATTGATGTAATTGAGTTGCGTAAGCGCACGAATGGCGCGGCTCACTTTCGCGTATAGCTTTGGGGTAGCTCAGTAAACGAGTTTTTCTTGCAATTCGTTCGGGAATCCTTCGGGATTAGTTCGGGAAAAAGTGCAAGACCAGCAGTCAATAAGAAGAAAGAAAAAGTGTAGGGAAGTGATAGGGAATAGTGATTACTCTCTCACGGAACGGTTTGAAGATAATTGCTGTTTTATTCCCAAGAAATTCATCCCTCAAAGTTATACAGTCCACATCGAAGAATTAAGGCGTTGGGACCTCCCGGTCACTTCGGAAGACCCGTAATCCCCGCCTGAACCTATTTTCTGAAAAGGAAGAGGTTATCGCCCTTGCATGTTACTCCGTTGCGCAGATCACATACGTTGTTCCCGAACCCAACGTGGGCGTTATAGGAGGCCGGATCGAGAGAAGCCTCGATTTCTCCCTTCTGTTTCTTAGTTGAACGTTTACGCATGCCCTGGTTCCTTATATATATATATATATATATATATATATATATATATATATATATATAAGGAACCAGGGCCATAGGGACCATATAAGGAACCAATATATATATATATATATATATATATATATATATATATATATATATATATATATATATATATATATAGTACCCGGTTGACCGAGCTTTGCTCGGTATTTTTCGCTCGATTTTTTTTTAATTCGTGTGTTTTGGAAATTATTATTTAGATACAAATTACATACTGATGAAATATAAATAATATTTTTTGATTTTAGCGACATAACAGAAAAAACGGAACTGGTTATTTGAATAAAAAATCATCAGTGCAATTATTTTAATTTAAATTTTCTTGTTTAAAAAAAATACTAAAAAAAGGGCTCGAAAAAATAGATTTTCTCATAAAAGAAAGGAACTTGAAAAAAAAAATTAAAAAAGTCGGTCGGTCGATCTGGGCTCGAACCGGGGTTTTACGATTCTGTGGCCGCCCATTATACCAACTAAGCTATTTATAATCATTAACAATCTGTCAAAATTTACCTTCTTATTCTAACGATATTGTAGCAGTTTTTTATTGCCTAAAAACACGGACAAAAAGACATTTTCTAAAAATAAATCCTAGGTAGATCAATTTATTATCCCCGAAGCTCCCTGGACACTAAATTTTATGAAAATCGTTGGAGCCGTTTCCGAGATCCCGATTATATATATATATATATATATATATATATATATATATATATATATATATACAAGAATTGCTCGTTTAATAGTATAGGATATATATATACAAGAATCGCTCGTTTAATAGTATAGGATAGGATTCATTGCCTAAAAACACGGACAAAAAAACATTTTCTAAAAATAAATCCCATCTAGATCGATTTATTATCCCCGAAACTCCCTGGACACTAAATTTTATGAAAATCTTGGAGCCGTTTCCGAGATCCCGATTATATATATATACAAGAATTGCTCGTTTAATAGTAGAGGATTATGAACTAAAATTAGGTGCATTAAATATTATGTATCTATTATACAAACTACTTGTAGGTACATAAATAAAGAATAATTCTAGACGATGAGCGTAAAATCACCTTAGCGTAAAACCATATTAGGCATAATATACGAAATAGATGAGCGTAAAATCATACTAGGCGATGAGTGGAAAACTCGCAAGGAATAAGTATATTTGTATGGCCTACAAATAATTGTTTTGGGGTCTGGATGTTTGTCCTTGTGCAATATATGTATGTAAACTGCCTCCACGGTACAGGAAAAATATCTAGTAGGTTTTTATATAATAAAAATAATTAACAAATAATTAAAAAAAAGAAAACCGTGGTAGCTCAAATGGTTGGCGTTCGCTGTAAACACAGTACGTGCGCTAAACGGGTGCAATCTCCGCCGGCGTCAATGAAATTGTTAATTGCTATTTTAAGTGCTGATTTACTACGTGCTTGGCGGTGAAAGAAAACATCACGAGGAAACCTGCATGTCTGAGAAATAAGAAAAAATATTTCGAAAACACGTGATGTTCGCCAACACGCATTGGGGCAGCGCGGCGGACAATTTCTTGACCCAAAAACCCATTTAGAAATGAGCCCATTGAGCCAGAGCCCTGTGCCCAGGAGTGGAACGTATATAGATTGTAACTTTAAGTTTTTAACTTTAATTAAAAAATCACAATCGTAGTAGATATTGATGATATATTTTCTTTTTATTTGTACAAGTCAAAAATTCAAGTAAAATTAGTCAGACATAGACTTTCACTTACGACGTTTATTTAATATTGCCTCCGCTACTACACTAGATTTAATAAACCACAAATTTTTGCAAAGAAACATCGTTAACTATCAAGGATGATGCGCTGGGCTGGGCTTATTAAAACATCCTAATTTTCAAATATTATTTGACTGGGTTAACTGATAAAATTAAATTTCGGCCCAAATGTACCAGGTATACCACGGTCAGAATTCAGAGGTTCATGTGTATCCAGCAATAAACTTTTGTGACCTGATAAAGATGAGGAAGAAGATGAACTAATAGTTTAAACACGTTCCATAGGAATTTCGCCATTATTAGGAGCATTATTATATGGAAGAGTCTACGACGATTCCTTAATGAGGATTGTGTAGTCCGACATTTCACAATCCTTAAAACTCCATCTTAGTCCTCAGGACTTACAGCGTATCCGCATTTGGATTCTTAATCGAAGATAGATGTAAATGTATATGGGCAACAATGTCTACTTACCATCAGGTAAGATGTGTGCTTGTTTATTACCTTTTTAATATAAAAAGACATGTAGGTTTTTTAAGGTTTTTCATGCAGGTCATTTTGTTCACTTTTATCGCCGAGGAATATAAGTGTTAATATTAATTTAAGTGGTGCGGGGGGAGGAGGGAGGGGTGTGTTGAAGTCAGTGTACTTGAGGAAATTGACTTTAAAAATTATTCAGCAGCCTTGGTTGAATATAATTAAAAACTGTGTACAAATTTTACCCAACCGTGACTCTAAACTTGCGGGAGCGTATTTTTAGTATTTAGTTCATTACATTGAGTGCTCACTCGATATTACCCGAAGCCGTTGAGTTTTCTAGCGAACAGAGATTTAAAAGGCTGGAAAGATGATACATGTATAATACTTTAATATATTATATAGGACACGTGGATTCATTTCGCTCTAAAATAGCTGAATGGAGCCTACACAATTCAATTTGTTTCTTTTTTATTATACACTAGCTTCTGCTCGCAGTTTCGTCTACGTGGCAGCAAAACGCATTCATGGTCATATGTCAATTTAGAACGTCATTATGTCTGTGTGCTAAAATTCTTCTCAACTCATTTTTTATATATTAAGCGTAAAAACGCTTTGCACCTGATGCTACGTGGATACTGTGGTCCATAGAGAGATGTAGATATCTCTGGACCACAGCATTAAGAATCATATCATTCATTAATCCTCGATTAAAAATCAGAATGCAGATGCGTTGTCACTACTGGGGACTAAGAATGCCTCGTTTTCGGTAAAAATAGTCTCCGGTTCTCTACACTTACCATACGAAACACATCAGTTTTAAGCTGTAATTTTATGCTAGTATTGTGTGAGACAACCCATTTGCGCTAAACCATAATATAGCTGCCACATGTATTTACCACTATAAAGGGTTTACCATTTTCCGTTACACTGTTAATTTGGGATTTTGATACAATCAGCATGTTCACAAATTTTTACATAATGTTATTGTAGCTGTAACCCCGTTCCTTTCCCCTGTGCAGGGCATGTATGGGGGAGGAGGAAACGGCAGACCACGTGTTGATGGCATGGCCAGAGGTGGTTACAAATAGGGCTAAACATCTCGGCACGCCGGAATCACTCCCCGAAGTTGTTCGCAACATCAAAGGACTGTTGAACTTCTTCAGGGAGATTTCATGGCTCGAATAATCACAATATGCCCACAGGCAAAATACGCGCTTAGATATGAAGTTGCGGAAAACAACTCGTCGTAAACTAAACTAAACTAAGCCCGCTCCTTTAGCTCAGTATAAAGTCAACTGTGGTGATGTTTGTTACAAAAATTCCTATGTTCTATTCCACGACATATCAAACTTCTAAGCCTAATTAAATTACATATTTCATGTCTCAGTCCCCGTTTGTGAAAGTTAACACGGAGTATCTCTAGCTTTTTAATTATAAATTTAGTTCTGATATACGCAGCATGAGCTCACTATATCTTGAAGTCTTGCAGTGGTATACTTGGGCTCAATTTTAATTTTATCAATACAAATCTATACAAATAAATTGGACTTAAGCGTCTGTTTGTAATATCAAAATAACAGGTTTTTACTTTTTTAAACGGCACTCATAATTTTTTTTAATTTTTAAGTATTTTGTTTCTTTTCCGTCTGTCCGTCTATCTGTCTATTGTGGTATTTTATTCTTGTTATTTTGGTGGTAGCATTGTCAATATATAGTTCATCACTATTAATGCCGTTTTAATGAATACCAGCAAAACACTATAAATTGGTAACCCACAACATTCGATCAAAAAGGATTTTGGATAAATTCCTTTTCCAAAACGACGAACCTGATTGCAGATGCTATAGGCTACTCAAGAAGAATAAAAAATAAAAATATCAATTTCTTTGCAACTTTCCGCTAAACATATAAAATGATGTGTCTTACCTGGATTGAAGCGCACCTCCCGCCCTCCCTCAATTGCATACACTAACTCCGTCACCACTAGACCAAGCACCACTACTCTCAACACCACTATTCCAGGCAAGACACACCATCGACGATAATACGACACGTGTTTCGCCGCTACACGAGGCATCCTCAGGTAATATAGACTCTACGGCGGCTGACCGCTAAGTGAGCGGCGAGTCGAAACAGTTGCTATTTATACACGCTGACACAATCGCTCCCTACCAAAGTAGCGAGTGACCGCGTCGTGCGATAACAAACCTGTCAACAGTTATTATTATTGTTATGATTATTTTTAAATACTATTATTATTATTGTTTTGAGTGACCGCGCCGTGCGATAACAAATCTGCTACTAATTATTATTATTGTTATGATTAATATTTTAAATACTATTATTATTATTGTTTTATTGATATTATTATAATTATTTATTATTATTAATCTTAAAATTATTATTAAAGATTGGCCTTAAAGATGTTTAACAAAGGTGAATTAGAAACATTTGTTTGTTCATTCAGCAGTGTATAATTACCATTATTACTTTTTAAAATCTCCAACTGCTCCAGCACACACAGTCGCAGCCCCTTATTACAGGTATGTAAGACTTCAAAGGAATGGTCGCTAGCTAGGTTGTGTCCAGTGTCCAAGAGATGTTTAGCAAAATGGGATTTATCAGGATTGCAATTTCTGTACGCGGCCATATGTTCTTTATAGCGCGTCCCAAATTTGCGACCAGTCTGACCCACGTAAACGGCGTGGCATTCGTCACAAACAAGTTTATAAACACCCGATTTTTGACTAATATTTAACTTATCTTTATTGTTACAAATATTCCTAAGCGAATTGTTTGTTTTGAATGCCACGTTAATGCCGTTTTTCTTAAGACTATTAGCTATTTTTTCCGATATGGGGCCTAAGTAGGTCAAACTACCCACATACCGCCGGACACTTTGAGATCGAACCGCGTACAAAGAATTGCGAACAACATGTTTTTGTTTCTTTTTAATAAGATTATCAATGAGACTTTTTGAAAAACCGTTAGAGACCGCAATTTGATAAATTATATTAAGTTCTTTTAAATAATTTTCTTTATTTAATGGAACAGTGGACAGACGGTTAATGTAACAATAAAAAGCGGCTAATTTATGTTGCCATGGATGACACGATGATGCGGGGATGACTGTGTCGGTATGAGTTGGCTTTCGATAAATTTGAAAAGCATGTAACGACTCTTTTCTTGTTATTGTGAAATCAAGGAAATTAAGGGAGCCATCTTGTTCCAATTCAAGTTTAAATTTAATTTTTTCGTGGACTCTATTTATTTTATTAAGGAAAACATCCAGTTGTCTCCTTGTGCCTGTCCAGCAAATAATTATGTCGTCTACATATCGATAATAGTATAAGATATTTTTGTTAACAACTATATGTTGTTTTTCGAAATCATCCATGAAAATGTCCGCCATAAGTGGACTTAGAGGGGACCCCAAAGCTAACCCTTCTTTTTGTAGATAGAAACGGTTATTAAACCGGAAATAATTTTGTTTCGTTCAAACTTACATTCATTCAAATTTACATTCTTAGACTTGCTAACTTAGGTATACATGCTTGCTTTACCTAATAAATAACTTAACAAGTTGTTTAACTCACAATTTAATTATTTACTGACAAGTCAGGTAATTAGGATACTATTAAACTTTAATTAAAATTATCTGCATATTGTGTTGATAAGATTTAACATTATTTTGTACATGTTTTAAAGTATATTGGGTTCTGTGTATGTTTTGACTAAAGTGATTCAATGTAAACACATTATCTTAGTACATAGTGTATTCCATTTATTCGTAAGTCTCTTGCATTTAGAATTTAAGGAATATTTAATAAGATATTAATATTAAATTTGATTTTATAATAAGTATTCTGTTACCATGGAGAATACAGTTGATAACATAGATAATTCGTCTACTAGCCAAGAAAATATTGTAGTAAAAAGAGTAACTATTCGTGCTCCTCCTTTCTTTCCTGACCATCCCACACTTTGGTTTGCTGGTCTCGAGGCCCAGCTCCATATAAATGGTGTTACGCAAGAAACCACTAGATACTTTTATGCTATATCCCAACTAGACACCAAGTGGGCAGTAGAAGTGGAGGATATCATAACTGATCCACCAAAGACACAGCCATATTCAACATTAAAAAAACGCACAAATTACACGATTTTCAGAGTCCTATGATGAAAAGGTTAGAAGATTGTTAGAAAGAGAGGAGATAGGCGACAGGAAGCCATCGACCTTCCTTCGGCATCTTAAAACACTTGCGGGCTCATCATTTCCAGACCGACTGCTGAAATCTATATGGACGAGCAGGCTGCCTCATCAAGTGCAGGGCATTTCAGTTGCTCAAAAACAAGCTTCTCTGGAAGATCTTGGAGATTTAGATGACAAACTTCATGAAATTAATCCCCAATTAACATCAGCATACAAGGTCAGTGCTATCGATCAATCTTTTGGCACAGCTTTATGTGTTCCTTCGACATCTAATGAAATTAAGATACTCCACCAGAAGGTGGACGAATTAACCCGCATCGTCGCTAGTCTCACAGCAATCACGGGTAAAAATAAAAGTTGCCAGAGCCGCAGCAGAAGCCGTTCACAGTCCAGAACGAGAGACAAGCAGCTCTGTTTTATCATAATAGATTTTCATCCAAAGCCCACAGATGTATACAGCCACGTTCCTGGCAAGCACCAAACTGTCCCAATCAGGGAAACTCCGGCAGCAATCAGTAAATGCGGCGCATATTGATTGCCCCGTAAAAGGTCGCCATCATTTCGTTAAAGACCGCTACACCCAGCGTCGATTCCTGATTGACACAGGTTCAGACTTATGTTGCTTACCTCGACGACATGTGCAAGGCTCGAAACAGCCGTAACTATATGAACTAATTGCAGCAAACGGCACCAATATAAAAACTTATGGCCTAGTGCAACTAAGCTTAGATTTAGGTCTAAGAAGAGATTTTAAATGGAGTTTCGTTATTGCAGATGTCGCTACTGGTATCATCGAATCCGACTTTCTGGCATATTACCATTTATTGCCAGACTGCTCAGAAGGTAAACTACGGGATGGAAAGACAGGACTGTCTGCTCCCTCCGTTATTTTGAGTCTTGGCCAACCAAGTGTTAAAGTGGTCTCGCTTTCTGACTCGCTGTTTGCCAATGTTTTAGCAGGATTTCCCAGCATCTGTAGACCTCCAGGAGCACCTCGGAATCTGAAGCATTCTACAGTGCACTATATTAATACCATTGGTGATCCACCGGTTACTGCCCGCGCATGTCGTCTGACACCCCAAAAACTTCTTGCTGCGAAAAAAGAATTTGAAGAGATGGTTCGTGTAGGAACAGCAAGAACATCCAGCAGCTCATGGTCGTCACTACGAAAATTAGCACTGAAAAAGGATTCCGCCCGGCGTCCTTGTGGAGACTACCGTGCTCTGAATACCAGGACCACTCCGGATCGTTATCCCGTTCGTGATTTAGGGGATTTTTGCCAGAACTTAGCAGGATCTAGCATTTTTAGCACCATCGATCTGGTAAAGGCATATTAACAGATACCTGTCAATACTACCGATGTGTGAAACACCGCTATAATAACTCTATTTGGTCTATATGAATTCCCTTACATGACCTTTGATTTTGATACTTCGGAATGCTGGACAGACATTTCAGAGGCTTATTGACGAAGTTGTGCGTGGCCTCAATTTCCGTTTTGCGTATGTTGATGATCAAGAGACCGAGATCAGCATGAGCAGCATTTAAGGGCATTGTTCCAAAGACTGCACGAATACGCTGTCATTACCAATACAAGCAATTGCATCTTCGGTGCAGAAGAAGTAACTTTTTTGGGCTATAAGATCAGCGCAACAGGTACACGCCCCCCCCCCCCGAAGATAGAATCCGTGCCTAAGTGGAATACCGAACTCCTAAAACAGTGCAAGGTATGCGAAGCTTCTTGGGGATGATAAACTACTACCAACGTTTTCTCCCCGACGCAGCCAAACATCAAGCACCGCTTATCGATGCCGTGACCTCTACAAACAGCAAAGGTGCAAAACCATTCCCATGGACATCTAAGCTGGAGGAAAGTTTTGAAGACTGCAAAAGAAGCCTGTCCCAAGCAACTGTCCTAGTACACCCAGATTGCAACGCAGAGTTAGGTCTCTTCACGGATGCCTCAAATACCCATATAGGTGCATGTCTTCAGCAGAAAAGAGAAGGAGACGATTGGCATCCGCTCGCTTATTTTAGCAAGAAATTAACTGCTAAACAATGAGAATGGCCCGCGTATTACCGTGAAATCCTTGCTGTGTACAAGAGTGTGCAACATTTTAGGTATAAGAGAATACAACAATATATACAGACCCTAGACCTTTGGTGTACGCTTTCATTCAGCGCCGAGAGAAATTACCTCCCACAAAGCTTAATCAGTTGTCTTTTATAAGTCAATTTTCGACTGATGACAGACATATCAAGGGAGATAACAACATCGTGGCAGATACAATGTCTCGAATCGAGTCGATATCCCTCGAAGAGGACTATATCGCCTTTTTGACTTCTCAAGAAATGGATTCAGAATTGAAAGAAAATGAGAGGAATTCATCACTGAGACTAGAAAAAGTCACCATCCCTGGCACTTCGGTAACAGTCATATGTGACACCTCTACTGGCCGACCAAGACCATTTCTCACACGTCCTTTTCGTCATGCTTCTTTTATCATGTCATAACTCATGTCTAAACTGCCAACGTAGTAAAGTGATGCGCCATATAATTTCACCTACTGGTCATTTCAACAGTCCTTCTGGAAGATTCAGACATGTGAATATTGACATCATAGGACCGCTTGCACATTCACATTGTTACACCTACTGTCTCACTGCGATCGACAGGTTCACACGATGGCCTATAACATCAATAACTGCTGAAGAAGTTGGAGAAACTTTTGTTGCAGGCTGGATATCGCGTTTTGGAGTACCCAATATTGTGACCACTGACCAAGGCCGACAGTTCGAATCTGCATTGTTCTTGCGTCTAATGAACCTCTGCGCAACGAAACGTATTCGAACCACTGGTTACCATCCATGTACCAATGGCATGGTGGAAAGGATGCACCGACAATTAAAGGCTGCGTTAATGTGTCATTCTAATACCTGAACTAAAGCATTACCGCTCGTTCCTTTTAGGAATGGGAAGCACTTTCAAGGTGGATTTAAAAACCTCTGCAGCAGAACTAGTTTACGGAGAACCGCTGCGTTTACCAGATGAGCTAATCGCGCCTCATAAATTAAAAAAAATCCAGCAGACGTAATAGACTTTGTAACAGACTTAAAAAGAAAAATGGAAATATTACGCCCCATTTATGAATCTCATCACACGTGGCCGTTTACATTCATTTTCAAGGATCTCGCATCGGCTACTCACGTTTTTCTTCGTGATGATACAGTAAGGCGCCCTCTACAACCACCGTATACAGGTCCTCACGCAATTCTTCAGAGGAGAGACAAAACGCTTACCTTAGACGTCAATGGTAGAAAGGTCACTGTAAGCATTGATCATGTAAAGCCAGATTACATTGAAAATAATGAAGTAGGCAAACAATCTACTACTCCTGTGACCCCAGCAACCGCTAATAACCCTCCTCCTATAGTCCAACCTACCCCTAATAACACAGTTACGCCATCTGATACTAAAGTAGTTAAGACAAGATCTGGCAGATGCGTTACATTTAGAAATATTTTAGATATTTAGAAGTAATTTTTTATTTTCTTTACCTTTTATTTTACTTTATTATTCTCCGTAAGGGGGTGGTGTGGCGAAACGCCAAGCCGCCAAAGCATTAAAAGAGTGTATTAGTCTTTGGACTTAGAGCATTTTGTCTATGCTTACCAACGCTAAGTACGCAGTTGTAAAATATAGGGTTTTACTTAATTTTAAGTTTTTAAGCAATCCTGTTATTATGCATTATCTTTTATTCTTGTTATTTTGGTGGTAGCATTGTCAATATATAGCCCATCACTATTAATGTCGTTTTAATGAATACCCCAGAACTATAACATGATACCAGCATAACACTATATATATATAGTGTTATGCTGGTATAATGTTGTATATATATAAATCATAAAAACAAGTTGTTGGTTTGATTAAAACTACTTTTACGGATTTTAACGCGTTTTATTTATTTTATTTTTAATACCCGACGTTTCGGGTGCTCTCCAGCACCCATGGTCACGTGGGACTGAGGTGACTGATGTCCCGATGTCAAAATTAACCCGGAGTACCTTCAGCTTTTTAATTATTGTCTTTGGTCCGATCTATGCAGAATGAACTAACTGTGTTTTGAAATCTTGCAGTGGTATGCTTGGGTTTAGTTTTAATTTTGTTAATTATAGGATCCCAAGCAGCCTCCCTCTCTGTTGAAATTAGGATGTTTTTTTTTAATTTCAATAGCCTCACGTATCATCCTTGGTAGGAATCGATGTTATTTCGCGAGGATTTGTGGTCTTAAGTTGTTGGTTTACTCGCGAGTGCCCCTATATTAGAACTAGAGGGTCTTAGATCTTATCCTGCAACTTTTTTATAGAAAAATAGTGACAAACGAGCTCACAGTCCACCTGACGGTAAGTGGATGCTGTAGCCCATAGACATCTATATTTGTCCTCGATTAAGAACCAAAATGATGTTGATTTGTCCCCCCTGAGGACGAAGATGGAATGCCTCATTTCCAGTAAAAAAGGGTCTTCAGATCTCTACACTCACTTCACGAAACCCATCAGTATTCGGATGCTTTTTTCACTGGTATTCTGTGAGTGCGCGGTCCTTCCCCGGTCTAGCCGATCCATTCGTGCTACAACCATATTATAGCTCCAGCGTGGCTCTACCACTGAATAATCATCTTATAGTATTTACAACTGTCACCATGATCAAAATCCTCCAGGTGGAGATCATTGTCATAACCTTCAACATCAACAAGTATCACATAAATTTTACCAAAATAACTTTCAGTTTTTAGCAGGCATTTTCCTTTCTTTTTACATAAGCTGTTATTTATAAGCTTTAGTAATATAGAAATACGATTTGACATTAAATCATAAAACATGAAAGGCAATTTACATAAGTTATTTTTATAACGTACAGAAATATATTTTGAAAGTGTTTTCGGTCCTTGAACGTTTCGAAATAATAAATCGTTCACGCAGGAAATGATTAGTTCGCGTGGGTGGAAATAAATAAAAGCTTTTGTTAACGAATAAAAATAAAAAAGCGATATTCATACATAAAGTTGAAAACTACGACAAAAACGTGGTTTAAGTTTTACAACTTTTTTATATTTTAAGTAGGTAATTTTAAGTCTAGCGATTGTGGGGGTAAAATAGTACTCAATATTTTGGTTCTATTCTTTTCTATATAGGAGAATTCATAATGTATGTACACATGTTAGATTGTAACACGATATATGCAATTATGTATTATATTTATTTTAATTTTATTTGCTTCAACTTTTAGAGTTTCCAAACAATTGTCCATAAACAGATTGAACATCTTGATGCCAAAAGTACAATAGGTCCTGTTGACCCCGACACAAGTACTATATTGTAAAGAGATTTTTAATACCTGTATAATTCAACCCAGCGCTCAACACAAATGAGTCCAGTATTTGCGATTAAACATCTCTGTGCACTCCGTTATAAGCCTGTTCCAAGTCATATGATGCACAGAAAACTTTCTTGCTTGGGTCAAAAAATTTCTCTGCGACCATGTTTTCTTTTTCTTTTTAAAAAGTTAGTTCTACACTAGGATTTACATACGAAAATTGCATCTGGACAAATATCCAGCTCCAAAAGAATTGTTTGCTGGCTGCACCCAAATATAGACAGGGAGCCGTGGTAGCTCAGATGGTTAGCGCTCGTCTTAAAGTTCACAGTACGCGAGTAACCCGGGTTCAATCCCGCCAGCACTAATGAAATTATAAATTGCAATTTTAAGAGGGCATATGCGTTTCGCGTCGAAAACTACACGTTTTATGGTTTTTGGTAACGACGTGAGGAGATTATTTGCTGAAAATTAGGGTTTAGAAGGATGAAGTCTTTATTTAGTACATAGCAATGCAAAATCATAGTTTTTAATGACGGTTTTTAGGGCGAAGACAATCCCTTCACAGTGTTTTATGAAAATATGCAACAGAGTTATCTTTCAGGTTGAATACAACTATTATTATAAGCTAAAATACTTTATTTTAACCGTTATTATAATGGAATATGTAGTCTTTTAGTGTATAGCAAAACCTAAATTACGAAAATATTTCGATTTAATATTATAAAATAATATTATGAAATCACCAAAACTGTGTACTTCAATGTAATTTTTTCCATGCATTTGCTTATAAACATATCTATTTTAATTATTTTATCAAAATACATGTAATGTTAAATATCCAAAAAAAATTTTAGCTCGTTTTATTTTGTCAATTATTTTATATAATTATTTTAAAAATACTATAAAACATCATGCGCAGACGCCGTTTGATTCAGTACGCTCCAATCCCAACGATAGGACGTATTACTTTTTCTCACCGACACCGCGCGATCGCGTTGATACACCGATAGGGCTATACTACACCATACTATAACTAGATACCTATAGCACCATCGAGCATTTTAAACGATTCAGACTTTTATAAGCGATATTTTTGGTAGTAAGTAATTTTGAAATATGTTTATGATTGTAATATTTAAATATTAAATTATGTAATGGTGGAAAATTTTCATTTCATACATATTTTTTTAGAAATGAGTAATGAACGTAAGCAATTCGGATCAATTAAAAATACAAAATCGTTGGCTTTCACCTTTGGCTCTGTGGCGGAGTGACTTGGTAATGAGTTGTAGTGCTGAGCGCCGCAGGTTCGAATCCCACATGGAACAAAAATTTGTATTACCTACAAATAATTGTTCCAGGTCTGAATGTTTGTCGTTGTGAAATTAATGTATTTAAACTGCCCCAACGATGTACTTAGGAAAAATTCCTAGTGTGGAGATAACGTTATGATTAAACAAAGACATGCCATCAAAAACATAACCTGTAAAATAACCAAGTCTCGCAATGATGATACGGCCGTGCCGCTGTTTTGGTCGACATGGGGGGTGCACTACCGTGCCCCCAGATATAAAACATATGAGCCGTGCTTGAGTTGTGTAGCTCAAGGGCGTAGTGCTCGCCGTAAACGCGAACAATCCGGGCTCGATCCCCGCTAGTGTTGCCAGGTGTCCCGATTTGCGCGGGACGTCCCGATTTTCAAGGGTCTAGTGACACGTCCCGATTCACCCTTGATCGGGACGCCAAATGTGCCGATTTTCACTAAACTTCTTATTCTATACTTTAATCCATAATTTTGACATCATTAATGATTACATCTGTTAGCTACTACCACATTAAAATATTTTTACTCCGACATTGTCTCACCAGTCGAAAAAAAACCACAAAGTTTTAAACAGAATTATATTAAAATGAGTGACTCAAAAAATTCAAGGACTGCAAAAAAAAAATAGTTCAAAAATGTTTTAATTTGCCTAAAATGAAAAAAATTCAGTTTTTACGATGTTTGGATGAAAAGTTATTCGTTTATGAGATCAGACCCGAATAATAAACTATAAAGCACAAAAGTAAATTAAAGTTACAGTCACAATTTCTCGCGTTACTCGCATACTGTGATATTTACAGTTAGCGTTGACCATCTGAGCTACCACGGCTCTCAATAAAACACAAAAGGCTACAAAAAATGAATATGAATGTCCGGATGTGAAAACCAAATCCCCGATTATTATTACCTTCCGTCCCAAAATTTAACTTGCTAGACCTGTCAACACTAATCCCCGCCGACACTAATGAAATTGTTAGTTTGATGAATTATGTTTAGGTACATTATGAAACAGAATAAAAGTTTATCAAATGATATCTATTTTATATAATACATATTTTTCAATTAGAACATATACATATTATAATATACTCAATAGGGTGAAAATGTAAAGCAGACTTCAATTTACTAAAAGAATAAAACAATTTCCACATATTAGCCTCCGATTTCTATACACTATATAAGCCATTATATGGAAATTATTTTTTTATTATTTTAGTTCCAATAGTATCAAAGACAGGTATATAATCAAAGATCAAAGTGATTCGTAGTCGTCGTTAGGCAACTATTATAGCCTCACGCCCGCCCTGACACGCACACAGAGATAACATTGTAGTGTGCGTCAATATTACGACGTTCCAAAGCGATCGTGTAGATTTCGACTTGGACATATTTGAATATGCGCTCTTAAGCACTGATTTAACACGTGCTCGGCGGTGAAGGATAACATCGTGAGGGAACCTGCATGTCTGAAAAATAAAAAAAACATTTCGAAGATATGTGAAGTTTGCCAACACGCATTGGGGCAGTGCGGCGAACATTACTTGCTCTAAAATCCTTTTAGAAATGGGAGGAGCCCTGTGCCTAGCAGTCGGACTTATAGAGGCTGTAACTTTAATATTGTTGTGTGAATAAGTCAACTAGTGCCATCTAGTGTCAGGAACGAAGAGCGAGGGGAGCTTTGCAGAGAATGACAAAACAAATCTTTCGACCGACAGCGCCACCAGAACTAAGTTTCTAGAAAATCTATACTCGAACTCTCGGTACCTTGCGCGTGTTTACTTGAACATTCCGGATATTTTGCTAATTTAAATAAATAGGTGGCGCAAGATGCGATCGAGACAGAGTTGAACTCAGCGACACAAGCGAAGCTTCGGAGCGGAATTGAGTGAGTTAGTGTGTTTAATTATTAGTGTTTTTAACTTTAATTTGTATAAAGTAAATTAAAGTGTTAATTTGGGTAATTCTATCGGCGGTTTTTGTTGTCACGAACCTCAAGCTCGTAACAATATAAATATACCTTGTTAAAATCTTATCTGTTCTTTTGGCTTTGCCATAGTTGGGTTAAAGCATTTATAAGTTGATTGATGTACTCGTAATAAGTCACCCTACAGAGTCCGTGTCGCAAGAGGCGATCGTAAGAACAACGACAAGGATCTTCTGGACTCATAATGGAATAACTGTCTCGTATATACACCGGATGTGAAATACCCAGACGGGAGAGGGGTAGTCAAATCAAATGTGCGAGATATCTGTGATTGCGATCGGTTATAAGCAAGGCAACTGTCAAGTGTGGCATATATGGCAAACTCTCCATTCCAAGGCGAGAAATGTGTAAAAGAATAAGGGATATAAAAGAAAATATAACAAACGCCGATCTCAACTGCCTATAATACTTCTTTCTTATTGAGGGTCAGGGACTGGTTAAAGGTTGAAAACCAAGTCAACCAAATCTAATTCCTAGGAGACGCAGACTTACCAATACACTATTCTACTAGCTGCTTCCTATCGCCCTTTGAAAAACTGTATTAGCTGTAACCTGCAGACTTTGTTACACTGCACGCATTAGTATGCAGGCGACAATATACTCACGTACTTTATATGTATGAAAATCTAAAAGGGAAAAATACAAAGTTGTAAGTCACCATTCTAAATCAAAAATCAATTTTAAGAGTTTACAAGCCTTGAATATATTAAATCATGCAAAATATTACCCCAAGTAATTTATACGCCTCCACTCGAAACCTGGGGCGAAAATAAACGGTCTTATATTAAAGTCTACAAGTTCTACAGTTTCAATCTTGTTCTGTCACTCAAACGATTAATTATAATTTAAAAGATTTATACTTTTCGTTTCACAACATATATTAATTAAAAAAACGAAATAAGGTTATAAAAATGAATTTCGTACTTACTTACTTACTTACTTATCGTCACGCACAATCCCTAACGGGGTAGCCAGAGAGAACAGATCGCCAAGTGTCACGATCCTTACATATCATCAATTTTTGTGATAAGGTCATCTTTCAATCCTGCCATATTGCGAATCTCTTCGTTTCGCTTTCGATCGGCTATGGTAACGCCACACATTTTACGAAGAGATCGCATCTCCACTGCATTCAACTTGCTTTTATGCTTCTTCTGGCATACCCAGGTTTCGCTGCCATATAACAAAGTCGGTACCAACACTGCGTTATGTATTGCAAGGCGTGCACTCTTCACCACGCCTTGCCTTTTTACTAATGCATTCAGGGCACCATTGACTTTGTTTCTGGCAGCGACACGCCTATCAACATCTAAATCACATCTTCCATCCCGGCTGAAAGCACTCCCCAAGTATTCAATTTCATTTACCTGTTCTAGACATCCCTGATTTACCCATATTTCACATTTCGTTCTCTCTTCGTCCTTTTCAAATACCAGAACCTTAGTTTTATTAGCATTCAAACGGAGACCTTTATTTTCACATTCCTCTTTCATACACGTGACTAATGCCTGCAGTTCTGCTTCTGATGGTGCAATAAGCACTGCATCATTAGCATACAGCAGACAATTAACTTTTATGTCACCCAATTTCACACCCAAACAGCTATCTTTCAGCTTCTGTAAACAGCTGTCGAGATACAGTATGAACAGCCAGGAAGACATGACACAACCCTGTTTTACGCCCGCTTGGACGCTAAACATGGGTGACAGGTCATGCCCTACCCGCACACAGGCTTTACAGTCACAGTAAAGTGACTGCACAGCCCTTAACAATCGACCATCCACACCATATCCCGGCAACAGTTCCCACATTTTCTTCCTTATAACCTTATCAAATGCTTTCTCCAGATCCACAAAAGCACAAAAAATCCTCTGGTTAACACTCAGAAGCTTCTCCGTGATCATGCGGAGAGAAAACATTTGATCCGTGCATCCTCTTCCAGGTCTAAATCCGCATTGTGCCTCCCATAAGAATCTTTCCGATTTCTCTTGCATCCTGCGTGTCAAAACCTTCGAATAAACTTTACTTGCTAAACTGGTCAAGCTGATCGCCCGATAGCACCCACAGTCAAAATGTGAACCTTTACCTTTATATAAAGGCACAATGACCGCGGATCGCCAATCATCCGGGACATCTCCCGTCCGCCAGCACAAATTGCACAGCAGATGAAAGCTGTCCCAGACGCGAGGCCCACCGTACTTGACCATTTCAGCAGTAACTCTGTCTAGTCCCGCAGCCTTACCACATTTCAAACTTCGAATCGCACGTTCAATCTCTTTCATGCTGATGACGACAGTGTCATCGAGGTCCGTGTCTGGCGTGCCAGTCACGGCGTCACCCCCGGATCCTTCACTAAGATCATGACACGCATACAATTCTCTATAAAATTCACTCCATCGCTGCATGATGTCCGATTTTTCTGAGAGGACGTCATTGGTTCTCGAAAGCACTTTGTTCATTCTTAAAGCTGTTGCACCACTCCGGGACCTTCCAACCTCTTTCCAGAAGAGTTTGGAGTTTTCCCTAAAGTTGTGCGACAACCTCTCGTCCGCTTCTATTCTACACCTTTCACGTACTTCCTCAATCAATGTTTTCGCATGAACTTTCTGCAGCTTATGTCTTTCTTTCATCTTCTCTCTCATATGCTCATCGTTACTAGAGGCCAAGTAGTCTAACCATGCTTTTTTCTTCTTTTTTACAGCTTCTTTCACTTCATCATTCCACCATGCATCTCTTCTTTTACTACTACCTCTTTTTGTCGTACCACATACTTCTTCCGCTGCACTTACCATTCCATCTCTAAGGTTCTGCCATGTTCTCTCCACACATTCTTTCCTGCCATCGATGGTGCCAAGCTTTTCGGCTACCCTCGTGTGATATTTGTCCCTAGTATCCGCTTCCTGAAGCTTCCAGCTTCGGATGCGACAGACCGACTGTGGTTCTGTTACTGCCGTCCGGTGGCGCCAACCCGCGAACAAACCCCTAAATCTAGTAATTACTATGAATACTAATGAATTTCGTCTTTATTAAATTATATTAAATTCTTCATAAATCAATATTTTAGTAATGTACAAGGTAGTCAAGTTGCGGGAGCTGCAGAGAGCTTTTTAAAAACTAATTAAAACTACACGTTCACAGAGAAAGATGTGAATTTATTCTGACCATTGTCATTTACAATTCTTAATCTTGTGTGTAAGGATATTTGGGAAAAATAACAGTTGTTCAATTATAGGTAGGATAAAACGTAGGTAAGGCATACATTTTAAAATTAGTGTATGTAATATCATCAGTCAGAGGGATTTCCATAATGAACGTTATTTGGTTTTCTTGTACATAGGACTTAACAGACATAGATCTTTCTAAATTAACTAAATTGTTTTCAGTAATAGGATACAATAAACTATTTGTTTGAAATATAGATTCTAATATACTAATAATTCAGTGGAATTAACAATGGCTTGATGTAGAACGTGAAGTTTAGTAAATGCTAATGCCGTTTCTATTTCGCTTAAAATTAAGTATATAGTTCTAAAATTATCGACAAATATGTTAAACATATTTAAAACATATGTGGAGTATATGTTGTTATCGTCTTTAGTAATTATATATTTTACAATTCTTTCTATACGTTTCATTCGTTCATTTACAATTTTCATATTTTCCTGTAGAGATCCAGTGCTATTTATAAGAGAGTCAGCATCTCCGAGGTTATTGTTATTTTCTTATTAGTGTGCGTTTGCTGGGTCTTTAATTGAGATATGAGATTGTCGTATTTTACTGCATCATTTTGGTCTAAGTTTCCTGTAAGCACTTTGATAACAGAACCTAACGGATTACTAAGACCGCGCTTGAAACGTATCGAAGATATGAGCTGTTTAACTTTTCTATAGCTAAGTTACTTAAATAATTTACTTGTGTGTTCATATTTTGGAATTCATTTATGTATGGCTTATGGATGTCTATTAAACTGCTAAATTATTTATATTTATTGAAATTAAAATTTAAATCACCTTTTATGCTACTAAAGTCTAACTGCTTAACTATACCTACTTATCTACTTCCTTGTATGCTCGTCCTTGCGGGTAAAATGTTTAAATTTTCAAGCAATAACTGGTCCGTTTCTAGATCAGAGTGATCTATAGAATTTACATACTATTTATCATCCACACATTCACAAATTTCAAAATGTTTCTTAATAGATAGTTCCATTTGTTGATACAACGTATTTTGTATAATTTTATTGGAATATCCATTCTCACACTTTACCAATGCAGAAGGCATGCGCACTCCATCACAGAATCGGGTATAATTTAATATTCCTTCACCATAAAACATGTTAGCAGGTAATTTTGCTCTAACTTCAGAACGAGATGGAAGTATTACAACATAATCTATGCTATTGTGTATTATAGGTATTCTAGAAGAATTTGTGGTAAGTGTTGTTTCTTTAAATCTATTACAGCTTCCAACTGCTTTAATAAATCATTCCCAATTAACCCATCATAACGTGAATCGACATTCTACAGATCACATTTATGTTCGTCATTAATTTGAAATATAGAAAATAGTGTAATTTTAATTACCTGATTATATTTGCTAGATGCATGCTTATAACTTCAAAGGGTTCATTTGTTATATAATTACGGTAGTATTGATATTATGCTTTATCGGGACTTATAAAAGAACGGGTGCTTCCTGTGTCTATCATAAAATTAGTATATATTTCCGGTATATATGTATATGTATGGTAGTTTTAGATTAATGTCGCAATTCAATTCTATTATTTCAGGTGGTTTTCGGAGGCCTTTACTTGAAAATTTTAAGTCTGTGCAGACATGTTATTATAGAATTTTTTTTGTATGGATACATCTTAATAATAATTGTCGTATGTTTGATCATTAATGTAATTTTGAGGAAATTCGTAGGGATAGTATGATGGATAAATTTCTAATTCGTATAGGCGAAAACCTGGCTTTGGAGGGGTAGTTCTCATAGAAACATCAGTATCATTAGAAATCGGCTTAATATGCACATTGTTATTACTAGGATAATTAAAACGCTGAGAATTACCAAACTGTTATGGTAACATTGGTTACATGGGGCTATAGCCCTGCTGCCTTATTAATAAAAATTGCTTATTCCAAGTTTAATTCGAAGTTAAACTTGGCCTAGCTAATCTCAGAGTAACGGACTATTTACTTCGTTATTACAATGTTATTAATAAGCATAGAGTAACCTCGGACTAACTATAAATTCCTTACGCCGGGATTAACGCTTGCGCTACGGCAACCCACTTATTTTAAAAGTAAAAAGAGTGAGTCAGTGAATGATTAGTGAATGAACTCAATGCTTGATAATGACATTAATGACAGTGACAGGCAATATTCTGAGTTTGACAAGAGATGAGTGTTACGTGTTGTTACTTGTTCCTCGTGTTGTTTTCGGACTCGGTGGAAAAACTAAGTTCTAAATATAATCATTTTTAATATTATTTGTAACGAAATTTTAGAATTACGAAAAGAGCGTGAAGGGCAAAATTACTTAAATAACCATTTTTTTTGTTTTTTGGGGATAAATAAAATCTTTTGTACATGTAATTATTGTATATTTATTTAAAAAATCGTTAATAAATGCTGCCCGAACAGAATTTCCTCTAACGGAGTTATTTACTAATTGTGTGACTGATATGTTTTCATCATCTCCTTATACTACATCCTCAAGCAGATCTTACTTTTGCATTGCAAGGTATATAGTTTTGTATGCTCTTATTTACTATTTAGTCCTCGCAGTAAACACCGAAACCTTTGCTTCCCTCCAAAGCATTGTTCTACAGTGTAACGGGGCCACCAGATGTGCGACCGGTTGTACATTCTTCCTTTTGTTTATTAGGACGCAGGATAGGAGCGAATAAATAAGGAGTACAAGCATAATCAGAATCTCCGAGAAGCCTGCCCTTAAATTCTGACTGCTCAAACGTTTGTTTTAATGCGACTTTCTTTAAATATTCTTGAGTCATGTGTGCTGCCTTGTCAATGTGCCACTGTATCCATGAACTCTAAATTTGCATTTGACACAACCTGGAACAAAGCACTCATAACTTCTTTAATATGAAATAATAGATTGAGGTGATTGTGTTGAATCTAAGAAAATAACTAAGTACCTATACGGCAAAGATGGGCTAACTAGGTGCTATAAAACTTAGTTGTATATTTATTGAACTGTATCCTTTCCTGTTTCCAGCGACTTTCGGGATTAGAATATGTAATCAATAGCCCCAATCACTTGTCTAAATCCATATAATGAATAAAAACATTTTTTTTATAGGACATGGTGACAAACGAGCAGACAGTCCACCTGATGGTAAGTGGTTGCTGTGGCCCATAGACATTTACATCTATCTTCGATCACGAATCAAAATGTAGATGCGTTGTCACCCTTGAGGACTAAAATGGAATGCCTCATTTTCAGTAAAAAGGGTCTCCAGTTCTCTACACTCACCATACGAAACACAGCAGCATTAAGCCACTATTTCACGCTGATATTCTGTGAGAGCGTGGTCCTTCCTCGGTCGAGCCGACCCATTCGTGCTACAACTATACTATTAATATAACTGCAGCATGGCTCTACCACGTACAACTGCTATTACATGCAATCACTTTGTTCTGATCCACATCACTTCTTGGCATTTTAATCCATTATGCTGTTTTTCTTACTAGTGCTAACAACTTATGAATTTATACGGGTACCAACACGTGTAAACGTAAAGTTTTACAAGATGTCAAAATAGGCGACTAGTCTATGCTTACTCAGTCGTTAAACTAGGTACCGCCAAAGATTAACTTTTATTCCGAGAGTAGATTCGGATTAGTTTACTCCCTCCTTACTCTATGTTTATTAATACTGAAATTAGATATTTTAAGCTTTAAACTAGGAGTAAAGTTAATCTTGCTCAAGTTTGTGTTTATTAATAGGGCTGCTGGGGTCTAAATCCAAAGTTTAGTCGGTATCTAAAATTAGGTCGGTAACCAAAGTGAGGTGGGTGATATTGCTTAGGGAAACTCATTTGCTGTTGAGGCTTATTTTGTGTTAACGGAATCCTCATTTGTCTACTATGGGAATGCCAAACTTAAATTGAGGTGGTGTTCCGAAATTCTGCCTAGGGGGTTGGTTTGGTGCTAACATTGGTCTAAAACCTGTAGGCTGTGTTGGCATTGCGAACTTAAGCACTGGTATACTACTAGACTGTGGCTTAGACATATGGCTAGACTGTAACATTTTACTACACATCTGATATTGGTCATAGAAGTTTACTTCTTCTAGAACTATACTTAGTGTTTCTTCTAGTGTACTGGGTGCTTTCAACCTAACAATGCGCACGATATTTTCGGGTAAATTATATAAGAAAACCTGCAGAGCGGTGTTATTATAAATAATAGTTTTACTTATTTTTAAGTTTTTATCACCAATTTGATTAACCTTCGATAATAACACTGATTTAACGGATTGCATACGACCACAAAAATCTATATAATTTTCATTTTGGTGTTTCTTTAAAGTTTCTAATTTAATGGCTGAACATTCTTCGCTACGTGGGTCGCCGAGGTGAGTTAAAACAATTTCTTGAATTCCGAATTGACTAGTAATGATTTCATTTTGCACATCGGATGATTTAAAGTTACTTATTATATATTCACATTTACGCAAAAATAAATTTAAATGGCGTTTATCGCCGCTAAATGTTGGCATTATTTTAGTTAATTCATTAGGGATAAGTTTATTTCCGACATTTTTAATAATTTATTTACTGGTTCTACACAAAAAATAAATAATAAAATAAAATATATATTATAGCTCTACTAGTTTAACAAATGTTGTAAGGAAAATTTGAATATAAATACTAATCTATTATGTATCAACGTGTCGAGCAATCTTTAAATAACCAAATAAAAATCCAAATAACTGTGGTACAAATAAAAATGGAAAATGTCTAATTCCAAGTTTACTAAGGGATATGAAGGAGGTGAAGAGTCGTACTCACCAGCCCGCAGCGCCCATCATCAGCTTCACGGCTCCTTATCCTCGACGTTTTCTCGTTTTGGTTCGCTGGATCACAACGCTGTATGAATCACCCGCCGATGCGTGAAAATGGGTAAAATTGTTTACGCGATATTCACGAACGGTGGCACAGCTTTTCCGGCGATCCTACCGGCTGCGCCAGTCAAGTTGCGGGAGCTGCCGAGAGCTTTTTAAAAACTAATTAAAACTACGTGTTCACAGAGAGAGATGTGAATTTATTCTGACTATTGTCTTTTACAATTCTTAATCCTATGCTTACTGTCCACTCAAATTACTACATACTCAGCGTTTATGTATTTATGCTGTTGGACGCTTTATACGTATTATGAATGGTGCTGGTGTAACCATAACTAGGTATATTTTACTAAAATTGTGTAATTATTTTTTCTTGTCCTAGTGTACTATCATGTTAAGCAGCAAACAAATTAGGCGACAGCACGTAGACCTTTTTTAGAATATTTTAGTGTACTACTGTAGGGGCGGTGTAAGAATATCGACTATCCCATATCATCCCGTGGGTGGTGTAAGACTCGACAAATGTAAACCGATTTTGAGAAATTTAATTTATTACTCAAGGTGATCATATAACCTCCGACCGCTCTTATGAAAATTAGACATCGGAATTTTTTCGTACGAGATTAAACATTTTGTTCTACACCAATACTTATCAAAAACGTCATGAGTTCTCGAACCAGTCGTAGCGCTTACTAGTATGTAGAATTAAATTTTGTTACAAAAAAAATAATACTTCACCCTGTATGAGAGTGTAGCACTCGGGGCTCTAAGCTTTACCGGACTTTACTTTTTACTTGTCTTTAAATAAATAAATAAAAATAGTGATATGAGAATAAAGTTTCTCTCTTATTGTTTTCCCTGTATATTGCTGTACCATAGGCAAACACTGTCAACACAGTATGTCGAGTAAACATTAGAACTTTGCAATATGTTGAACAAATAACTCGTATCACGGTCGAGGAAAATTTATATTTAAGCGTTGTGGATATCTGGAACTTCTAGAAAGTTCTTAGTAACAAATAAAATATGGGTATCACTGGGTAGCGTTAACATATATTATGTATAAATGCAACTTTTTTATCATTAATTACAAAGAAAAACTAGAGGATAGATGCAGATGTTTATGGGACACAGCATCCACTTACCATCAGATGAACTATGTGCTCGTTTTTCACCCATGTTATATTTAAAACAATTGAAACGTCACCCCTATTTTTCATCTTTTTGGGATGGAATTCCTTTTAAAATTGCTGCTGAACTAATCCTCGAGTAGTAATTAAAAATAGTAATTAAATTTGGTTCACAGTTGGAGAAGATATTGCGTGAAATACATAGACAAATAAAGTATATACAGTCTAATCGAGACTCTTCTCATTCCTTCGAAGTGGACTAGTAAAATAAAAAATAGACTTTGACTTTCGATTCATGTGTAAATATTTTTCTTGTATATCTGGTCTTATGTCACTCATCCTTATTACAAACCATCATAAGTTTCATTCAGGCTTTTTTTTAAGTTACCCCTTAACCTTAAAACTACGCAAGATGTGTTTTATATTTTTTAATTCTTGTATGATAACCAAACTAATATTTCACTTAACCAAATGACTATTGCGTCTCTCCAGCAACCAGCTTCAAGCAAAAGGTCACAGATGCGATTTCTCCTCTGAAACTAGGTGACATGTCTCATATTGGGGAGGCGGTTTGTATATTTTTTTATACGAGAGGGTAAACGAGCATACGGCTCACCTGATGTTAAGTGACTAACGCCGCCCACGAACAACTGCAACACCAGGGGCATTGCAGGAGCGTCGCCAGCTTTTTAGAAAGAAGTAAACTCTTTTATTGAAGGTTCCTATGTCGAATCGGTCCGGAAATATTGCTGGAGCTAAACTATTTCACAGCGAGATCGTACGCGGAAGAAAACTCTTAGCGAAACGTACAGTGGTGCACCGCCAGCATCAAGATGGCGTGAATGGTATCGGGAGTTCTGCCGCGATGTGCGTTCATGAAATGCAACTATAGATGAAGTTTTTATCGAGCTATTCATTTTAACATAAAAAATTAACATAGTAAATGTTAAATAGATTTATTTCAGTATATTAATAAAACGGCTGTGTACATAATAATTTCGCAAACAAAATTAATAGCCTTGACATATTTAGCCATTGACGGAGAAATTTTTGCTACGTTATGTGGAAGAAGTTTGTTTTTTACAAAACTGAAGTTATAAACGGACAAAGAGTCTACCTGATGGTGAATGGTAAGTGCAGCCCAAAGACACCTGTAGCTAATTTCAAACAAAGGAGGTAACAGATCCAGAAACATGATCTCGACGTGAATTCGCTAATACCATCATGTACCAAACCACCAAGGTTATATGGGTTACCGAATATACACAAACCAAACGCTCCACTACGTCCTATAGTGAGCCAGATCGATTCACCAACTTATAAGTTGCCACAACACTTGGCAAAAATACTGTCGCAAGGACAAAGGATTCATACCATTTTGTTAGTGAGATAAAATACCTACATCTCGCTGACAATGAAACTATGGTCAGTTTTGATGTTCAGTCTCTATTCACATGCCTACCTATTGAAGACTGCATCTCAATTGTAACTAGGAAGCTAGAAGATAACAACATGCCTGCTGCATATGCAGTATTACTCAAATATTGCCTCACATCTGGCTATCTATTGTGGAAGGAAGAGTTCTACAAGCAAGTAGATGGTGTGGCGATGGGCTCACCTGTATCTCCCATAGTCGCCGACATATTTATGGGGGACTTCGTGGAGAAAGCCCTTCTTACTGCTCCTGTAAATCCAAGATTCTA
Organism: Parnassius smintheus behrii; assembly: GCA_036936625.1. NCBI lineage: Eukaryota > Metazoa > Arthropoda > Insecta > Lepidoptera > Papilionidae > Parnassius > Parnassius smintheus. Next base: position 13,682,636 of record JAUPFT010000030.1, on the reverse strand, counting down.
CAAGCGGTACGTAGACGACACCTTCAAAATTTTACCATCTGACAAAGTAACTGCATTTTTAAACCACCTTAACTCTATAAACTCTAAAATACAATTCACAATGGAGTTAGAGGCATAATTCTTTAGCTTTTTTAGATATTTTAGTAATTCGAAATCCTGATAACACTATTGGTCACACTGTGTATAGAAAAAAGACCCATACTAACGGATATTTAAATGGTGAATCTCACCACCATCCTTCACAGTTAGCTACCGTGGGTAAATCTTTGTTTCAGATAGCACGAGGGATCTGTGACAGAAAACATCTGGCCGCCGAGCTGTAGCATGTCAAGCAAGTGTTGCAAGACAACAAGCTTCGGATCCCGCGCCTACGTCACAGTGACCGGGTGAAGCCGGCCCCAGTCGTGCGTGTGCCTGCTGTACTACCGTATGTCAGAGGAGTCACAGACAACGTTGGCTACATCTTGAAGCGAGCTTCCATTAAAACATACTACAAGTCGCTGAAGAAGATTAGTCAATTTTTACCATCCGTCAAGTGTAATATCCCTCTACAAGATGCAGGAGTGTACAAGTTAGATTGTGAATGTGGTCTCTCTTACATAGGTCAAACAAAAAGATCCATAAAAACCCGTGTGAAAGAACATATAGCTGACGTGAAGCACCGACGCTCCGGGAAGTCTGCAGTCTGTGAACATGTTCAAGATCGTCCCCACCATTACATCAGATTTGATAAACCACAAATCGTCGCAAAAGAACACCGATTCCTACCAGGGATGATACGCGAGGCTATTGAAATTAAAAAACATCCTATTTTCAATAGAGAAGATAGTTGGGTGCTGCCATCTGCTTGGGATCCTATAATTAACAAAATTAAACCCAATCCCAAGCATACCACTGCAAGACTTCAAGATACTGTAAGTTCGTTTTGAGTAAATCGGACCAAAAATTAATATTCAAAAACTGAAGGTAGCCGGGCTAACAATGACATTGGGACGTCAAACATCTCAGTCCCCCCGTGACCATGGTTGCTGTAAAGCACCCGAAACGAGAATTAAAAATAAGTAAAATCAGTTAAATAAACGCGACAAAATCCGTAAATTTAGTTTTATTCAATGTAAAGATTTCTTCACCATCTATTGGAAGACATGTTTTTATTCTGGCATTTTTCATAGTCACCTTTTACACCCACGGCACGTAGTTAGGTGTTGGATATTCTTTTGCTACCAGATCACCGCCACCATAAGGATGAGCAAAAATGTTGACCAAACACAAATACGTCTATATTCATGTAGAGCTACGTAGAAGAATAAATAAATAGTATAACAAGGGTTGCGAACTATATTTTTCCCGCTACAGAATATACTTTATTCCATTTTTCATCCAAATTATATGAGAAAACAATAATAAATCTTTGTCTTTTATATTCCGCATATTGGATGGGAAAGGTTTTTATTCATGCGTTCAATTTCCATGTAATACATTATGTTATTTATAAAGGAATATTTCCACGTATTTGTAAAACTAACAAGTAACATAAACCCACATATACAATCAAGGTTTAGAAAACTATCATTATAGACCATATCCTAGTGTAGTGTAAATTAAAATGAGGAGAATTTGAAAGTGAGCTTAATCATATTATGTGTGTGACTGTCTCGTTGGTCTACAGGCCGAAAACGCAAGTGTTCATGAGGTTCTGGGTTCAAATCCCAGGTATTCATGATCGTTAGTGATGATGATCCATATTATATGGTTGAATTAATATATTTTGATGCGTTTTGTAGAATATTTATTTTATAGCACTAGACTGACAAACGAGCACACAGCCACAGAGATTACCATCTCGGTGGGCGCTGTGTGGAATATAAAATATAAAAGCATATTATCATTGTCATGATAGTACATGTTTAAATATAGGAATTATATATATATATATATATATATATATATATATATATATATATATATATATATATATATATATATATATATATATATATCCCAACTACGATAAAGTTTGTCTATGGGCCATAACAACTACTTACCATCAGGTGGACCGTTTGCTCGTTTGTCACCCTATCCCATAAAAAAAAATGATTTTATAAGTATTTCTTCTTATCAATAAAGTATTTGATACCTATGTACGTAATTAAAATAAATGCAAATATAAAATTAGAATAACTTTTTAATGTGGTAGATCCATGCTGCAGTTATGTTATAGTTGCAGCACCAATACCAGCTTAATGCTGCTGCGGGGATCTTTTTTCCGGTTGTCTCTTATCTAGTATAGTAGTCTATGGTATAGTATCTTTGTATCCACTCACCTACAAGTGGACTGTCTGGTTATTTGTTACCATTATTCTATAAAAAGAAAAAGCTGAACTTGTCAGATGACACATATTAAACCCTCTCAGACTCACATGAGGTGATTTTTTAATTGTAATCTCTATATGTGCAAATGCATTTTTGTTTAAAAAATAAATTTAGAAAAGTAGACACAGTTAACTACACGCAGTATTTATTTTCCCCTTAAAAAAATAAAAATGTTTCAAATCTATAAACGGCAACATTTTCGGATTGAGCAAAGATCTAGTTACTTTTTAAGCTATTTCTTATGCTTAATAAGCGTGAGAAAATTCAAATGTAACTAGAATCGTTTTTTAATTAAAAAAAAAAACTTAACATTGTTAAAACTCATCAACGTGAAAACGGAACTTAAACGAATACATCTTGAGATTGGTGCTGAATAAACTCTAGCCCAATATCATAAGAGAACAGCGTTTTAATTAACGACTATAGTGTTGTAATTAAGTTTTATTACTCTAGGGTCTGCTTTCACAATTTCAGAATTAATTAAGCTAATTTATTAGTCACTTTAGTAAATTAATAACTTCGATGTTAATAACTTGTGATTAAAATTTTCTATACTAAAATTATTATAGAATTATTTTAGAAAAACACAATAATTCGTTCGCGCAACGCTTAATTATTTACAAAACTTAAAAATAAATAAATAAAGGTGTAATAGCTAATACAAAACGCTTTAAACAGATTAATCTTAATATCCTCAGAACACAAAGCAAAACGACGCGCCAGCATGTTGAATGCTATATTGGCTAGAGCCCTACGTTTGCACTCTATATCCAAGTAGTCACTCAGGTTCTCTAACAACATATGAATTATTTTGTTTGTTTTACTGGTAATACGTCATTCTATTAATGTCCTCAGAAGTGACAAAGTATCTGCATTAAGAATCTTGATGCATTACCATCTATATAATATATCTTATCATCATATAGATATTATGAATTAACGGGTAAACTTTGCTGTCGGTAGACATCAGCCAATTATGCTTATTTTGGGCACAGTCTAACTACTACTAACAGTCGATCATTGAAGGCATCTACGGTATATTTCTAGGGCAGGCGGAAAAAAGTACATTGACCTCAAGTATTATGTTAGCATCGAAACAAAACGACAGTTATTGCTTCCATACATTTCTTTATAGATTACGTATCGTTATGCGCTAAGCGTGTCTCATGGTACGGGGTAGGGTGAAGGAAGCGGTCATTCAGAGATAATAAACCTGTTTCGACGTGATTTGCGATAGGTCTTACACCGTGCGTGTTTGAGAAAGCGGATGGGCAGAACTCATTGCTCATTCTGCTTTGGGATGCGCTTGCGTTTAGATAGTTTGAGATTTAAAATTTTCGGTTATAGTACTTGTTTTAATTTTTCCTAAGTTTGTTTTTTTAGTTGTATTATTACGTTTTGTATTAAAGTTTTTGTTATTGTTTTGTGACTTTTTGTATATTATCACAAGTATGAAATCGGGTCCATCGACATGAAAATCCCACAAAGACTTTACATCACCACGAAAGAAGCGGAAAGTGTCGCATATTATGAAACCGAAACTGACTGAAAAAAAATAATGATTGTAAACATCTATAAATATGTAAAAGAAACGTGGTCTAGTATATCGATCTAAAACGGATATAAAAAATAAGACTGCCGATATTTTAGGTTATAATCAATGTGACGGACTCTTCTACGTCTACATCATCATAAAATGATTACGAAATCGATACAGATGAATAGTCTGTCAAGTGTCTGACAATCTATTATGAGAAGTTTTGTGCATGCTTCAAGGTTGGCTGCTTAAGAAGTGGTTATGTTTTATACAACTAGCTACCTGCCCACTTATTAAAGTACTTACCTACTATTAACGTAATAATGAAAATTGTGATTATGATTTATAAATAATAAATTTAAATTAATATTAAGTTGCTTTTAAATTCATTTAGATACATGATAATCTTCTTTTTTTAATTTATTGTAACAGAACCAACAGCATTTTGTAACATTATAAAATTAGTAAGTATTTACATTTTCTACTGCCAATTACAGGTTCGTACTTTATAAAAAAAATCTTCTAACGTATCGCTACAACTGTGTGGAAATAATATTATACAGGGTTATTTTTAAAGAGTAGTCATTACGCCATTACGCATTTTACAAAATACAGTGCATATATTTACATCTACTACCCAATAAACATTTACGACGTTGAGTAGACGTTATGGTGGCAACTTAATGTTATTTAGTGTAATCGTATAAATATCATAAGTACGTTTACTCGACGGCATTAGGGCCCATTTTATTCAACTTAAGACGCTAAGAGTTTCGTGTAACAGTCATATGAATACCTACTTAGTCGCATAGTCGTCATATACACGTTGGCGATTCGACTAGATGTCATGTAATGGTAATTGTCGCGACCAGTTCGTGTCGAGTAATGGCGTACAATATGACTTGTATATAATGTAATCGTTGTATTATTGTCATTTAAAGATAATGCAACTTGAACAAAAACGAATAATATAACAGATTATAAATCACATTAACTTAATTAGGCAGTGTTTATGACAGCTGAGTTAATATTAAATTTTTTTCTTTGTTATTTGTGGTGATAAAACCATTTCATCAGTTGTAAGCCATTGTGCAATCGAGTTTACTGATTAATGTGAGGTAAGTTTGCATTAAAAATTTTATGCGCCTTTAAAATTTTAATGTTTTCACATTTTTTATTAATAATTTATAAAGTGACAGCGTTATATGACAACTATAGAACTTCCCGACCTATAAACTGCGTGTTTATTGTAGATGTGTTCGCCATGACAGTGGATTTAGGGATCAATATAAAATCATAAACTCCTAACTTAGTTCAAAGAATTTATATTTAAATAACAGAAGGATTTGCGTGACTTATAATTTAGTTAAGTCTAAATAATACTTTTGTTTTAGGTAAACCCTACAATGATCTACAATTATGTGTTGGAGATTTATGTATGAAGTCTTAATTCCATGCGGACGAAGTAATGGGTAAAGTTAATAATAATATTTTCTTCCTTACTCCTTAATTAATATATAAATGCGAAAGTGGTTTTTTTATAATTTCTTCACGCTTAAACAGTTAATCCGATTTGAAATAGTATGGGACCCTGAAAAAGACATAGATTTTTATTCCAGAAATTATCACTAAGGGAAAGTTTGTATGAAATTTTGATTCCTTGCGTACGCTGACTTATACTTTTACTTTTAGTAAAATACCAGTGGCGTGGAGTTAATTGATCAAAATGCCTGTTTTGATATTGCACCACATTCATCCCAAGTTAAGGTTAAGGGGTTATAGAATTACCATATGATCAAACCACTAAGACTACAGTAATCCCAGGAATAAGTGCAGAAAAACTGGATAATGTAGCGCAAAAGCTCGACCAGTTAATAAGCGTGGCATCAGCGAATGAAGTAAATATACAAGTACTTTATGATAATCAGCAAAATATTTTACAAAAACTTGCATTATTGAACACCAAATTAGAAGAATTGGTGACACGCATTTCGGTACCAGTAACTGACGTTAATCACCAGGGCGGTAATGACAATAATTTCAAGATTATAAGCAACCTACAGGAACTCACTAGTTTTGACGAACGTTTAAATAATCCTCAAGCTGAAGAAGATATTATAAAGTTACTTTCCGTAACTTGTATGAAATGCAAAGGTCGCGCATATAATAACGCTTACGCATTTGTCAATGCCATGTTCACTCGGTAATTTATGACCCAATATTCTTGGGCAGGAGGTGTACCAGAGGGGAACCAAAAATATTGTTACAAGCTTGAGGTTCGTGACAATAAAAATTGCCGATAGAATTACCTAAATTAACACTTTAATTTACTTTACAATAATTAAAGTTAAAAACACTAATAATTAAACACACTAATTCACTTAATTCCGCTCCGAAGCTTCGCTTGTGTCGCCGAGTTCAACTCTGCCCCGATCGCATCTTGCAGCGCCTATTGATTTAAATTAGCAAAGAAACATCCCGAATATTCAGGTAAATGCGCGCAAAGGGGCGTGTGTGCGAGTATAGACTTTCCAGAAACACCAGTCTCTTCGGATGGCGCTGTCGGTTGAGAGATTTGTTTTGTCATTCTCTGCAAAGCTCCCCTCGCTCTCGTTCCTGACACTAGATGGCGCTAGTTGACTTATTCACACAACACTGCCCCCTCCTAAGACATGCTCGTCCCGAGCATTATCGGTCCCATAATAACGCGCCAAGCGATCCACATGGACGATCTTAGGAGTCCCTCTTGCGCCTTTCTGTATCCGGTAGGTCACATCGTTGATCCTGGTTACAATCCGGTACGGGCCGTCCCATTTAGCTTGAAGCTTAGGAGATTTTTCCCTTTGCTGCGGACTGGATTGTGCAACCACACTAATGAACCTTCGTTGAACCCTTTATTGTTCATTTTGCGGTCGTACCGGGTTTTCATTTTCTCAGACATTTGCTGGCCCGATTGTCTGACGTGCTCATAAATGTCATTCATTTTGTTCCGCAAGTCATTTGCATAATCGGTTATACTGCGTGGGGCATCAGGTGGTATCCCGGTGATCAGGTCTGCAGGCAGCCGTAATTCTCTTCCAAAGTTTGCGAAAGCTGGTGTCACTGCTGTACTTTCGTGAACAGAACTTCGATATGACAACAAAAACGGTTGTATGTGCTTGTCCCAATCTCGTTGCCGATTGTCTACAACTTTTGCTAGGTACCTCTCCAATGTCTGATTAAATCGTTCTACCATTCCATCAGATTGCGGGTGATAAGAATTCGTTCTTGTTTTATGAGTACCCATAACTCGGCAAGTTTCCTGGAATATTTGAGACTCAAAATTCCTTCCTTGATCGCTGTGAATCTCTAAAGGTACACCAAAACGACAGAAGACTTCATGAACTAGCTTATCAGCAACTGTTGAAGCTTCTTGATTTGGAATGGCGAAGACTTCTGGCCACTTAGTGAAGTAATCCATCACAACCATGAAATACTTGTTACCGCTTTCACTCTCCGGAAACGGCCCCGCCACGTCAATGGCTATTCTCTCCCATGGTGCACCAACATTGTACAACTTCAATGCACCTCTACTACGAGTCTGAGGTTCCTTTACAGCCGCACAACTTGTACATTTGCGACACCAGTCCTCGACATCGTTTCGACAGTGGACCCAGAAAACCGTTCTCGGATCTTCAGTAGAGTTCGTTTAACTCCCAGATGGCCTCCTGAATAATCATTGTGGTACAGCCGTAGAACATCCGGTACTTTAGCTTTAGGGACAACCATTTGTGAATGACAGCTGTCTCCCCGAACATTTTCCCATTTACGGCACAGAACTCCATCCTGAAGCAGTAAGCTGTCCCACTGGGCCCAATAGCTTTTAGTGGTCGAACTCATCGCTGAGACGTCGCTCCACTTGGGCTTGGGAGCACTGGCCTTCATCCATTCCAGGATCGGCTTGATGTCCGGATCTTCCTGCTGTGCACGTTGAAAGCTGTCCTTCCACTCGTTGCTGAGGTGGTCTGCCCTGAGCATCCTCACGGATACCACTCCCTTACTCTCTTGCCTAGTACAATGTTTGCAATCTTCAGGACAAGGTCTTCGTGATAATGCATCTGCGTTGCCATGAGATTTCCCGCTGCGATGTTCGATCTCAAAGTCATATTCCTGCTGCTGCTGGGCGGTGCTGTTAGCCGCACTTCCTTTCTGAGACCGTTCACCTGCCCTTCCTAGGGTGTGCTTAGGGCAGCTGGACCGAAGATGGCCCCTTTCCCCACAGCCATAGCACCTAGGGCTGTATCTTTTTTGTGGTTGCGAACCGTAACTGCTGTAACCTCCCTAGCGTGAAGTGAACGGTGATCCTGTCGCCGCCAGGCAGTGCCGTTAGCTGCACTACCCTCTTGAGATCGATCAACTCTCCTTTCCACGGTTCGCTTAGGGCAGCTGGATCGAAGATGGCCCTTTTCCCCACAGCGATAGCACCTTGGGCTGTATCCTTTGTTGCGGTCGCGAACTGTAGCTGCTGCAACCTCCCTGACGCGATGGGAACGATGATCCTGCCGCATGGCTTCCACTTCCAGTGCATGGGCCAAGGCGTCCTTAAGCGTCTCGTGGTGCCCGAGCCTCACAGCAGCTCTGACTTCCAGGTCGCGGATGCCGTCGATGAATGTCTGCACCAGGTTCCCTTCAATGAGCGCAGGTACAGACCAGTATGCTTTCCGCACCAGCTTCTCCACTTCTAGAGCCCACTGCTGCAGGTTTTCGTTGATGCGCTGCACACGATCTTTAAGCTGCGCACGAAAGGCGTGTTCCAGGTGAGCGTCGCCATATCTCGCCTCCAATGCCTCAAGGAGTTGCTCATAAGTCACTTCCTCACCGAGAGCTTCCAGAACTGTTAAGGCCTGGTCGCGTAGGCCTAGTGTGAGAGCGGTCATGGCCTGACTTTTATTCCAGCCGTTCGCTTTCGTAACAGACTCGAACTGGATTTTGTAGGCTGACCAGGAAGAAGTCCCGTCGAACGGTGGCACCTTGAACCCCCGTAGCGAAGGTGTTGTAGCTACTACGGGAGCTGTAGTTCCATCGCCAAGTTTGAGGTCGTTCAGCGTTTTCTTCACGTCAGCCATCACGTTGTCAACCCGATTGTTCACATGGTTGATTCGGGTTTCATGTTCTTCGATTCGGGTTTCAGCTTCCACCAGGCGGTTGTCATGTTGAGCAACCCTATCCTTCACCTCCCTTATCTCTTTCCCAAAGGTAGCATGAAGGTCCTTCATGAGGAGCATCTGTTCCTCCTGTCGGCGGGCCTGTTCCTCTTGTCCACTCTGAAGCTGCTCTTTCAACTGACGAACCTGTTCCTCCTGTCCGCTCTGCAGCTGCTCTTTCAACTGACGGACCTGTTGCGCCTGCTGGCGAGCCTGATCCTCCTGTCGGCGAGCCTGCTCCTCCTGTCGGCGGGCCTGCTCCTGCAGCATCACCATCAGGGCGCCTAAATCAGGTGCTGCAGATGCAGGAGCTGTTGACGGGCCTGCAGCCGGCGGCTGACCCTCCGCCATCTGCGGCGTTGCACCATCAAATCTCCTTTGGTCCGTCTCCTGCTGGCGTTGACTTCGGGTACGGACACCCTCCGTTTCCTCCTTAGGTAAAATCGGCATTATTTTATCCCACTTCTGACACCAATTGTTACGAGCTTGAGGTTCGTGACAATAAAAATTGCCGATAGAATTACCTAAATTAACACTTTAATTTACTTTACACAAATTAAAGTTAAAAACACTAATAATTAAACACACTAATTCACTTAATTCCGCTCCGAAGCTTCGCTTGTGTCGCCGAGTTCAACTCTGCCCCGATCACATCTTGCAGCGCCTATTTATTTAAATTAGCAAAGAAACATCCCGAATATTCAGGTAAATGCTTTGCGCGCAGGTTTTCGTTGATGCGCTGCACACGATCTTTAAGCTGCGCACGAAAGGCGTGTTCCAGGTGAGCGTCGCCATATCTCGCCTCCAATGCCTCAAGGAGTTGCTCATAAGTCACTTCCTCACCGAGAGCTTCCAGAACTGTTAAGGCCTGGTCGCGTAGGCCTAGTGTGAGAGCGGTCATGGCCTGACTTTTATTCCAGCCGTTCGCTTTCGTAACAGCCTCGAACTGGATTTTGTAGGCTGACCAGGAAGAAGTCCCGTCGAACGGTGGCACCTTGAACCCCCGTAGCGAAGGTGTTGTAGCTACTACGGGAGCTGTAGTTCCATCGCCAAGTTTGAGGTCGTTCAGCGTTTTCTTCACGTTAGCCATCACGTTGTCAACCCGATTGTTCACATGGTTGATTCGGGTTTCATGTTCTTCGATTCGGGTTTCAGCTTCCACCAGGCGGTTGTCATGTTGAGCAACCCTATCCTTCACCTCCCTTATCTCTTTCCCAAAGGTAGCATGAAGGTCCTTCATGAGGAGCATCTGTTCCTCCTGTCGGCGGGCCTGTTCCTCTTGTCCACTCTGAAGCTGCTCTTTCAACTGACGAACCTGTTCCTCCTGTCCGCTCTGCAGCTGCTCTTTCAACTGACGGACCTGTTGCGCCTGCTGGCGAGCCTGATCCTCCTGTCGGCGAGCCTGCACCTCCTGTCGGCGGGCCTGCTCCTGCAGCATCACCATCAGGGCGCCTAAATCAGGTGCTGCAGATGCAGGAGCTGTTGACGGGCCTGCAGCCGGCGGCTGACCCTCCGCCATCTGCGGCGTTGCACCATCAAATCTCCTTTGGTCCGTCTCCTGCTGGCGTTGACTTCGGGTACGGACACCCTCCGTTTCCTCCTTAGGTAAAATCGGCATTATTTTATCCCACTTCTGACACCAATTGTTACGAGCTTGAGGTTCGTGACAATAAAAATTGCCAATAGAATTACCTAAATTAACACTTTAATTTACTTTACACAAATTAAAGTTAAAAACACTAATAATTAAACACACTAATTCACTTAATTCCGCTCCGAAGCTTCGCTTGTGTCGCCGAGTTCAACTCTGCCCCGATCACATCTTGCAGCGCCTATTTATTTAAATTAGCAAAGAAACATCCCGAATATTCAGGTAAATGCGCGCAAAGGGACGAGTGTGCGAGTATAGACTTTCCAGAAACACCATTCTCTTCGGATGGCGCTGTCGGTTGAGAGATTTGTTTTGTCATTCTCTGCAAAGCTCCCCTCGCTCTCGTTCCTGACACTAGATGGCGCTAGTTGACTTATTCACACAACAATATGTTTTAAGTCTTATACTAAAACTATATCATTATTTTTTTTAAATAATACACCAATCTGATAATAACTTCACAATACCAGAGTGTGAATATTTTTTAAAAAAATGTTATGAGGCATGCTGTTAAAGCAAATGAAGCAAAACCACTGAGGGCTTCTGCTCAAAAGAATAAACCAAAAAAAGCAAAAGTGTTGCAAGAAAATAATCGCCCGTCAGATGAAGAGCAACGTGATGTCCAGAATGTAGACCTAGAAAATGCACCACATCAAAAAGAAAATGTGTCATAACTTCATTCGAGCTTCAGCTAGATTGGGATGCAGTTTCCACTGCATCCCAATCTAGCTGGTCGAATGATGATGGAAAGATATGATGATTTCCGGACGGTCATGATAGGTAAAACATGTCATTCTTTCGAATATGGAAATGCAACAATGACTATTTGATTATTTCCGTTGTTCGATAATTCAATATTCTTTCCTGTTTTTCTGTAATTTTTAAGTTAATTTGGAATCTTTAACTTGCGAAACAGTTAGATAATAACTTCTAGTTAACAGAATCCTTCCATTTCTTAATTATATAGTTAATTAACAGGTAAAGATATTACAAATTTGAATTTTATTTATTGTTATGTTGCGATTTTGTATGTTCTATTTGTGAAATTTTATTTTTTGTAATTTTTAATGGCATTAATAAATAATAAACAATTTTATTGACTTCTTTATTACTTATTTCTTAAATGTATGAATAAGCGGAGTAAAATATATATTTGAGTTGTATGTAACGCTAACCAACTTACACTTTATATCTGTAATATAATATATGGCTTCAGTTTGCGAAATTTCATTCTTATATATCATAAATATATTAAGATATGAAGATTTAATAGGCGTTTCAAAAACATCATTCCTTAAGTTTTCAATTCGATTACCAATTATCTGCATACGTCCCTCGTTGAAAATAGTTGAACACAATTTAACGAGGTGGTTGTTGTTATTCAAAAACCACTTATCTCCATTATCAGTTGAGAGGATAAAGGATTCTAGTTGAATCACTGTCTTAAGTTTACTTCTATATTTGTAAATCTTTATCGTAGAGCAATTATGCCTCGTATCGTTTCTAAAGTTCTCTACTTCTATATTGTGTATCTCTATAAATCTATTAGTGGCTGGTTTCCTTTTCTGATCACCCTCTTTATAGAACTCAATTTATTTTCAAAAGGATAAGCATTAAAGCTCTGCAAGGTTCCAAATCTCTTTACCTCGTCTACTACGTGTATTAAATTGTGAACATTGCTTGTATTGTACTCTTGGCCATAAAACTTGCCATAATTGTCAACGAAGTGCTTTAACATTGTTTCTGCGACTGGTAGAAGTTGAAAATGTGTCTTGCTTGTACAAATAGTCACAGCTGAGAAAAAGAGCAGAAAATGATGATATGCTGCATTATCTAATACATCCTTTAATATCACAAAACTTAAATAGAGTAGAAAAGTACGGAATTCAGAACCTTTCCAATGTGGCAAATCTTTAAAGCGTCTAACACTCCTGTATATTTCCTTTGGCATCTGACAGAACAGCAAAAATTGGAAGACTTTTCCTATTTCCCTTGCAGGCCATTTTGTAATTAGATTTCCCAAATTTCCATCCCTTCAACAAATTAATAACCGTTTCATAACACCCAAATCAATAATATGTAGAGAATCTCCAACAGGAATTTGTTCAAACATATCTATTCTCAATGCTAGCAAAGGAGAATCGTACTTGTGGTGATCTCCATACCTCTTAGCACGAAAGTCCGCGTCATTTCTTCGTGGGAACTCAGTCTTTGCAAAGATGACTATGTGCGATTTATGACTATATTCGCCGAGCACTGTACATTTCAAGCAACCATGTTTAGCATTAAAGTTGCATACTCCTGTAAAATATAAAATATAATTAATTGATTTTTATTTAAATTACTACCACTAAACGAAAACCTTTCACTATATTCCAGTTGGTTATCGAACTCGGAATCATTTTTATGTAATAGCGCTTGCTGCCACTCGACCATCAAAGCCGGTACAATATAACAGCACCGAAGTTTCTGGCTGATTTTGACCAGGATGATGTTTCAGTTTCAAATAAAACATTACTAGAAAAGTCAATAGGAATATAATTAGAAATATAAGAATAGAATAAAGAATATAATTATAAACAGAATATTTTAAATTACATATTTGTGATAAGGATAACCTTTAACCAAAGCTCTCGCTGGCGAGTCTCATATGAAGGCTCTGATTTTAACTTCGATCAATGTATCGACCCCGTCTTGCGTTGCAATTCTCAAATTATTAGACATTAATTTTTGTAATTCACTAACAAAAAAATGAAAAAATGCGGATACATTTGATGGTTTACTTGTTCACATTTCGGTATATCATTTAGGTTTTGCAAAATCGTCTTTAAAGATTCAATAAGACCATTATGGCAATATTGCCCATATCATATAAATTCTTAAATTATCTGTACATCTTTTTTACGTTTTAAAAGCGTCCTTGGGCCTAAGGGGACTATACAGGGCATTCTTTTGTTTAAAATTAAATTTAATTGCTATAATGCAACTTGTGGAATATCAAAATCAATAGCCCACTTTTTATAATGATATCTGAAGTCATCATTTTTGGTTGTAGTGTCTAGTTTATCAACATTATCTTCATTTTCGGACGATGAATAACTTCTTCAACTTCGGAAAATGAACAAGACTTCTGAACTTCGGCAAATGAACTGTAAGATATACTCGTAACATTTTGGTTAAACTGATTGGTTAAATTTGCATTTAAATGTAATACGGAACCCTTCTCATTTTCCTCACTCACAGCTTGAGCTCTATTACTTTTTATTAAGGTACTATGTAATACGGACACTAGCGCACAGCGATAAATTTTATTTAGCTTGCGTGTGCGATTTATCTGATTAATAATAATTATGTAGGCTATGCCTACTTTATGTTTAATCAATATTTAATCGGTATCAATTTGTGTATCATAATAAGCACACGTATATCGGGCTCCTGAAGTTTTATTGATACTCTCCCAATTAGTACGCAACCATACGTGTACAGTGGTGACCCCGACTACGGTCTAAAAACTATTGCGTCTGTGACTGTGCAAAATGAACCGTCCGTGAGAACAATTGACTGTATGAATGAATATAGCGATATATTAGGCGAATTTCCCAACGTAACGAAGCTAATGTGTTTTAAGGAGCTTCCTTGTCACTCGGTGGTACATCGTATAGAGACTTCGGGCCCTGCTGTATTCGCACGTCCAAGGCCTTTACCACCCGATAAATACTATAAGGTTAAAGCTGAGTTCCAACGCATGCAAGAGATGGGAATATGTAGACCCTCTAAGAGCAACTGGGCGAGTCCTCTTCATGTCGTTACGAAAAAGAACGGCGAGCTAAGACCGTGCGGCGATTATCGAGCATTGAACGCGATCAGCAAGCCGGATCGATATCCGATACCGCGCATCCAAGATTGTAGTTATTTATTGCACGGGAAAAGTATATTTACGAAAATTGATATTCAACGGGCCTACCATAACATTCCTATACATAAGGACGACATTCCGAAGACGGCTATAACAACGCCATTCGGTTTGTTTGAATTTTTACGCCTTGGTTTCGGGTTCCGTACGGCGGTGCAAACATTTCAACGTTTCATGCAAGACGAAGTGTTACGGAATCTTAACTTTGTATTTATATATATTGACGACGTTATTATAGCGTCACCAACGAAAAATGAGCATAGGCAACACATAAGAGAGGTATTACAGAGATTGGATAAATATGGTATTACAATAAATTTAGCAAAGTGCGAATTTGGCAAGACTGAAATAGATTTTTTGGGATTCCGGATGGCAAAGGAAGGCATGAAGCCATTGGACGATCAAGTCAAGGTCATTTCTGAATATCCAAGGCCAAAGACAGTGGAAGAACTTCGTCGTTTTCTCGGAATAATCAACTTTTATAGAAGACATTTACCGAAGGCCGCCGGAATCCAAGCGAAATTAAACGTATTTCTCCATAATTGTAAAAAGAAAGACAAGAGTTCGATTCCATGGACGGATGAAAGTATTGAGGCGTTTGAACAGTGTAAACAAAGCCTTAAAAGCGCAGTTACACTGTCATTCCCGTCGCCGGATGCACCGATTGCTCTCATGACGGACTGCTCCAGCACATGTGCAGGTGCTGTGTTGCAGCAAAAAGAAGGATTTTTTCTTTTAGGATCCATTTTAGGATTCCATTAGGATTTTTTTCATCGAAATTGAGTGAAACACAACAACGTTGCTCAACATATGATAGAGAGTTGTTGGCCATTTATATTGCTATTAAGCATTTTCGACCTTTTATTGAAGGCAGACTTCTTACAGTATACACCGATCACAAACCAATAGTTTACTCGTTACGTAAAAACACAGTTAGTAAAAATGACACACCACGCAGAATACGGCAACTTGACTTCATAATGCAATTTTGTTCAGAAATAAGGCATATTTCAGGCTTGGAAAATACTGTTGCTGACTGTTTATCAAGAATATCAGAAATTGACATGCCATCAATACTAGATTATGAAAAGTTAGCCGAAGCACAGAACAATGATTTTGAGCTGCATAATCTAATGAAATCAAAGTCATTATCTTTTAAGAAAATATTAGTACCAAATTGTAACAAAGCAATTCATTGCGATGTGTCTTTGAACCGAGCACGCCCATATTTGCCTAAGGAATTTCGCGTATCAGCTTTCAACGCGGTGCACGGAATTAGTCACCCGGGCACGCGTGCAACGAGAAAAATGATGCAAGATAGATATATATGGCATGGCATGAACAAAGACGTGACTGAATGGGTCAAAGGTTGTGTAGGCTGCCAAAAATCAAAAATACAAAGACATACGATGTCACCCCATGGACATTTTGTAAATAGCGACCGATTTGATCATCTACATATGGATATAGTTGGACCACTTACATATTGTCAAGGCCATCGATATGTTGTGACAATGGTGGATAGGAAAACTGGATGGCCGGAAGCCTACCCAGTCAAGGATATCACAGCGGAGACAGTAGCGGATATCATGTACTCTGGTTGGATATCACGATTCGGATGTCCTTTAAATTTAACTACAGATCAAGGCTCTACTTTCTTATCACAATTGTTTATGCACTTAGCCAAGAGGATGGGTATCAGAAAATTTAGAACAACGGCTTATCACCCCCAGTCGAATGGCATCGTGGAGAGATGGCATCGATCCTTGAAGGCTGCGCTTATGTGCAGAGGCAACACTGACCAATGGGTTTCGGAGTTACCAACAGTCTTATTGGGATTAAGAGCATGTCTGAGAGACGATACGCAAACCAGCGCTGCAGAGATGGTATTAGGAGAAGCACTACGATTGCCTGGAGATTTTTTTCAGCCGCTAAGGCTAGAAACCTCCGACAATATTTTGTTTGTGCTAGAGCTGCGTAGAAAAATATCGCATTTGGCTTCCGTTCCAAGAAAAGAGTTACATCAAGGAAAAATTTTCGTACACCCTGACTTAAAAGACTGCACACATGTATTTGTACGGGTTGACAAGGTGTCCAAACCACTTACTCAACCATACATGGGTCCCTTCAAAGTAATTAACAAGACAGAGAAATATTTTAAAATTATGCAATCGGATACGCCGAAAGTTGTAAGCATCGATCGGCTAAAGCCAGCGTATACGATCATATCACAAGAATGCACAGATGCTCCTAATAAGGGAACTCCGAACGTAAGCAGTAATAGCAAGGTGTCGAGATTCGGACGAGTAATTAAACCTGTTATTCGTTTCGCTGTGTAAATACGTGTGTGTGACAGTCAATTAACTGCTAAGATGGGTACACCGCAGAGCAAAAAAGTTGAAGAGGTGATCATCGCGCAGAACGGCGCCGGGAATAGCGCCGCCACGGCGCAGAGCGAGACTCACTTACCGGTGCATGTGCGGAAGGAGACATACCTCCTCATAATAATTACATGCATCCTGCTGGCCATACTGTACGTAGTGTGGCGCTACTGTAAGACGGGGTACGCCAGGTACCTGCGGCGGGAGCTGATGGAGCTGCCGCGGCTGGAGCTGCGCGCGGGCGGCGCGGGGGAGCCGGGCTTCTACAGCCGCCCCCCACAGCACTTTATAGTGTAGTGATAAAGTGATAGTGTGGTGAAAGTAAAAAAAAGAATAGTGCGTCATACGGCATTATAGATAGTAATATTTTTCATGTAACTATTTTTTTCTATATTTGTTTTTTTTTATAAAGGGGATAAAATAAATACATTTAATTTTATAGCATATAGCTATTATTTTTTTTATAAAGGGGGGTGTACTGAGCCTACATTATGTTTAATCAATATTTAATCAGTATCAATTTGTGTATCATAATAAACACACATATATCGGGCTCCTGAAGTTTTATTGATACTCTCCCAATTAGTACGCAACCATACGTGTATTAAACGTCAGTAAGCAGTCGACATCAAAAGAGTACAGCTTCTGTACGTAGTACTATTTTTTATTCTGTGCTCAAACTGGGACTCATCGGTGAACAGAACCAAAGACCATTATTCGTCGCAATGCTGGAACACGTAGTTGTCTTCGAGCATGAAGACAAACTTAATGCAACCTCCTTCGCACGGTTTGGTCGCTTACCAGCAGCTGGTGGTTCTCTTGGAGTCTTTATAGTTGTTGCATCACTGTGATATTGGGTTCTCTTTTGACGGTCATTTGGAGAAATCGATCCTGTATCTGCGTAGTGCGTAGTACGATATCCAACCGTGTGCCGTTCAGCCACATCCGTAGTACTACGACCACAATTTTGATATCACATTTTGTCTGGTGTTTAGGGCCTCAGCAACGATGCGATTAACAGCACCATTTCTTACTCTTACCCCTTCTTACTACTTGACTCTTAAAGCTCACACGTAATTACGTAATTATAATCCATTTTTATTAAATAATATCAGTTGAAAAATTTTAATTTTTCTTGACGTAACGAGTTAGTAACAATTTTGCCGCCGTGTTTTGTTTTGATTTATTTAAATTTTTAAATTTAAAAAATAGAATAAACGAGGTTTCAATCTGTATAAAAACTTTTTATGGAAATTTAAAAGATTTTAAACCATAAAGTCGTAAATAATTTGGGTTTAAGGTGTCCCTAGACACCGTTGTGTGTATATGGCGTCAGAGTCAGAACTCAGAATGACCTTAGTCATTTCAATAACTAGAACGTATCCTTATCAGACCACTGCCTTATTTTGAAAGAAATTAGTACACAGGTGATTCTTCGAAATTTCACTGTTTTAGATTACATAATACAATTCTTTATAAAAAAATATTATTATTGATTATGTAGTGTATTTAAACAAATATCTTTAGCGAAATAGACCTTTATTCGTTTCCCAAGATTGATATGCTACTAATGCCTTTTACGTGGTACATCTATACTGCAGCTACATTACGGTTGTAGCACGAATGAGTCGGCTCGACCGGGGTAGAACCACATTCTCACAGAATACCAGCGTAATATAGCAGCTTAATACTGCTGTGTTTCATATGGTGAGTGTAGAGAACCTGAGACTCATTTTACTGGATCGAGGCATTCCATCTTAGTCCTCAAGGGTGACAACGCATCTGCGTTTTAATACTTAATCGAAGTTAGTATGTAGATGTCTATGGGCCACAGCATCTGCTTACCATCAGGTGGACTGTGTGCTCGTTCATCACCCTAGTCCTATAAAAAAGACCTTGTTAACTTCTCTAATTTTGGTGACTAATACAAAAAAGAAAAATTGGTAATTACCACCTTATTAAAGGTTAGGACTAATTGAGCCGAAGTACGCAACATGCGTGAGTTAAGGCTGAGCACCCCTGCCAAATCTCATTCGTTCGCACATCATCAGCAATCCCATCTGGGTCAAGCGTATGCAGTAAATAAGCTTAGTAAATAGTTTTGTTGGATATAATTAACGATTGTAATCATTTAATATCGAATATTGTAGTAATAAACTTCTTACTGTAACTCTGTCCAAATAAATAAATATATTTTTTATTAAAGTTTGGTTCATTATCTTAATAGGTGCAGTCGGTAGGGACCCGTAAGACCAAGTATTATTTCGTGGCGAATAAAAGTCTTCGCAGAAAAATCGGTCGTACGTCTTAACGTTTTAATCGGGGAAAAAGAAACAAACAAATTTATTAAGGAACGGGCCAACTTCAAGGACGGAGCACCAATATTCCAGAAGGAACATGGGGAAAACTGCAGCACTGTGAGTAGATCTGCTTCACCAATCTGTATTTTCCTACCCTTCTTATTTTTTTGTGTGTTTATATTCTGGTTTTGTGGGTTTAATTACGCCTAATTACTAGATAAATTCACACTTAGTTAATTTTTCTAATTAGTTAAGTAATTGAGGAATTTAAATTATTTCATTTAATTTCCTTATAAAGTCACTTAATAACGACCGCAGAGTATTTTTTTTATTGGTAGTATATTCTGTAACAAAAAGAAAAATGGAAAATTTAGTGAAAGTTCCCATGGAAATGGTTAAAATTATCCCTAATTTCGATGGTGATACTAGACTTTTACCACTCTTTATAAAAAAATGCGAATACATACTCCATTCATTCCAAGGAAGCCAGTTACAAAATGAATATTCATTCTATGTTATTACAAGTAGGTTATCCGGGGAAGCTGCGAACCTAGTTGGAGAACGGGATCATATTAATAATTGGGACGAATTAAAAACATTACTAAGCCAACATTTTGGTGATCCGAGATCCGAGGAATGTCTGGCTTTGGAACTCGAATCCTTAAAATTAAACCGTAATGAAAATTATCAGGAATTTTGTCACAGGATACAACATTTGAGAGGTGTCTTATTTTCTAAGGTTAGCGAAACGATTGACGATCTGAACTTACGTCTAGCGAAACAATCTATTTATAACCATAGTTCACTATATGCGTTTCTTTATAATTTACCGGCATATTTAGTTAGACTTGTGAGATTACGGAACGCGACTACTCTAGAAGACGCCTTGAAAATTGTCTTAGAAGAACAAAACTTTCAATCAGTTTATGAAAGTAAAAAAGTCCTAACTATAATCACACTTATTCACCTAGAAATGCCCCCCATACGGAGTAATCTAGTGCTAATATATTTAATAATCAGAACAATTTGTCACTCTACGTTAATAATATCCGCTCTTTTAACTCGTCAAATAATTCATTCCAATTTAGGCAAAATAACAACCGTAACAATAACCATCGCAATAATTATCAACAGTAATCGATAACTAGGTCACCAGTACCACTGGCGCCGGGCCCGATACAGCGTAATCAGTATTTCGCGGACAATGCCCCTGCGCATACTCAGCGTCTAACGCAATACCAATCGCCACCTGTGGCGTCGAGTTCGAACACCGATGTAACAATGCGAACCGCTAACTCAAGGAAAATAAACTATACCAATAGCGAAATAAATCAACCTTGCAATTCACAACAATGTATTGCATCAAATCAGTATAATAATTCGGATTTGGCTGAAATTAAAAATTTTCACAGCCCTGACGAGACCAATAGAATAAAAATTAATTGTACGAAACTTTTAAATTTACCACATATCCGTATACCTGAACTAAAAGCTGTCTTTATGATAGACACTGATAGTACTAGGTCATTTATTAGTCCAGAACTAGCAATATCCTATCAGAATCAGCCGTGTAGTGGCGGTTGAGAATATCCACTACCCCATATCTTCCCGTGGGTATCGTAAGAGGCGACAGAGGGAGACAGGCAGGAGATGGGCAGCAGCATCTTCCTGATAACAGCAATGATATAATAAAAAACTGCGGTTGCCAACCCGCTCGCCAAGCGTGGCAACTATTCCTGGCTACGGTGGCGACCATGGTAACGGCGGGGCAGAGGGTGCTAAGAATCTCCGGTAGAGGTTCGGTTTCCACCTACGGCGACTCGACCTGGCAACATATAACGCACGCACCCTGAGGATTGATGAGAAGATACTGGAGTTGGAAGAAGAGGTAGACAAGTTGCGCCGGCATATTATCGGGTTATCCGCCGTCCGAAGAGAGGGGGAGGAAACGGTAATCCTCGAGTCCGGCAACTTGTTCTATCACCGGGAGCGCGACCATCTGTCCCAAGGAGGTGTCGGATTTATCGTCCACAAGTCTCTCGTCAACAACGTTGTAAAGATTAGGAGTGTGTCGACGGGGGTCGCGTACCTGATACTCAGAATCATCAAACGGTATTCGCTAAAGGTCATACAGGTTTACGCACCAACCTCGGCACATCCCGATGAGGAGGTGGAGGAAATGTATGAGGATATTTCCAGAGCCATGCATTCCTCCAAAACCCACTACACGGTGTTGATGGGAGACTTCAACGCAAAACTAGGCACAAGAGAAAGCGGTGAGCTGAAGTAGGGAAATTTGGAGTAGGACAACGGAACCATAGGGACCAGCAGCTAGCCGACTATATGGAGAAAGAGGGACTCTTTATGATGAACTCTTTCTTACAGAAGCGGCCCCACAGGAAGTGGACCTGGTCGACAAAAAATGAGATTGACTTCATTATGACGACCAGACGCCAACTGTTCAGTGATGTCTCAGTGATCGTAAGATTGAAAACTGGCAGCGATCACCGAATGGTTAGAGGCACACTGAACCTAAACGTTAAGTTGGAGAGGTCTTGTCTAATGAAGTCAACGCTCCATCCCCCTCGTGCTCTAATCTAGAATTCTGAAACCTTTCAACTCAAGTTACGTAATCGCTTTCAGAGCCTAGAAGATTGCAATGCAGTGGACGATATGAATGACAAGCTCGTGGAAACTGTCCATGCGGTCGGAGCTAAGTTCTGCAAGACCGGCCGCAGAAGAACACAAAAGCTCTCCGATCACACTCTTAATCTCATGGCTGTTAGACGGGAGATGAGGCAGCAACCGTCAACAGATTTGACAGCATACAGGCAACTGAATAGACAGATCTCCAAATGCGTGCGGCGAAACTTACGCAAATTTAATACTGCTCGTATTAAAGAAGCGATTAAGCGGAACCAGGGCTCCAACCGCCTGAGATTCTGAGTGAGATTGAGAGGTTCTATGGGCAGCTGTACACAGCATCGTTGGAGCCACAAGCAAGTGTGAGTAAAGATCCAAGAGCGGGTCTTTTCCGATACTATTCCGATGATGTCCCGGACGTTAGTCTGAGCGAGATTAGAATGACTCTCCAGCACCTTAAAAACGGCAAGTCCCCGGTCGAGGATGGAATTACAGCGGAGCTTCTGAAAGCGGATGGAACACCGGTACTTGAAGTCCTTCAGAGGCTCTTTAATTCCGTCTTTCATGGTGGCACTACTCCGGAGGCGTGGAGCAGAAGTGCGGTGATCTTGTTCTTCAAGAAAGGTGGCAACGCCCTCTTGAAGAACTACAGACCGATATCCCTTCTAAGCCGCGTCTACGTGCTGTTTTCGAGAGTCATTACAAATCGTCTCGCACGCAGACTCGACGACTTCTAGCCTCCCGAACAAGCCGGTTTCCGAAAAGGCTTTAGCACCATGGACCATATACATACCCTTCGGCAAATTGTACAGAAGTCCGAAGAGTACAATCTGCCACTTTGCCTGGCGTATGTGGACTATGAGAAAGCCTTTGATTCCGTCGAAATTCGGGCGGTGCTACAGTCTCTTCAGCGGTGCCAAGTTGACTGTCGGTATATCGAAGTGCTGAAGTGTTTGTACAGTAGGGCTACGATGGCTATCCGAGTACAGAACCGGAGTACGAAACCGATCCAACTGCAGAGAGGTGTAAGACAGGATGACGTTATTTCCCCGAAACTCTTCACCGCTGCATTGGAAGATGTTTTTAAGCTACCGGACTGGAACGGATACGGTATTATCATCAATGGCGAGTACATCACTCACCTTCGATTTGCCGACGATATAGTCCTTATGGCAGAATCGCTGGAGGACTTAAGCACTATGCTCAATGACCTCAATAGTGTCTCCCAACGGATAGGTCTTAAGATGAACATGGACAAAACAAAGATCATGTTTAATGTCCATGTCACACCTATGCCGGTAGTTGTTGGGAGCACTAAGCTCGAAGTTGTTGACGAGTACGTTTACCTGGGACAAATAGTCCGGCTAGGTAAGTCCAATTTCGACCGAGAGGTCAATCGACGGATTCAACTCGGCTGGGCAGCGTTTGGGAAATTACAACGCATCTTTTCGTCAGGTATACCTCAAAACCTGAAAACTAAGTTGTACAACCAGTGCGTGTTGCCAGTGATGACATATTATGGAATTGAGACGTGGTCCTTCACTGCTGGCCGTATGAGGACTCTCAAAGTCGCTCAGCGAGCTATGGAGAGGGCTATGCTCGGAGTTTCTCTGCGTGATAAACTTAGAAATGAGGATATATTTCACGTCATTACTAGTCGCTTGTCAGGGGAAGCTGCTAGTTTAGTGGGAGAAAAGGAACAGATAGACTCTTGGGAAGACCTCAAGTTGCTGTCAAACCAACACTTTAGCGACCCAAGGTCTGAAGAATGCTTAGCGATGGAGTTAGAGAGTCTAAGAATACATAGAAATGAAAGTTATCAAGAATTTTAACACCGGGTACAACATTTAAAAAGCATTTTGTTTTCAAAAATTTACGAAACTATTAATAATCGAGACATACGGCAAGCTAAACAAACCATGTACACATTACATACACAGCATTAAACATTTTTTTATACAATTTACCTGCTTACTTAGTGAGATTAGTACAACTACGTAATGTTAGCACCTTAGAAGATGTATTAAATTGTCTTAGAGGATCATAACTTCCAAACATTTTACGAAAATAGGAACCCAAGGTCTAAGGTCAAGGTCAAGGTCTAATCAAATCAAATAAAATTTTAGACAAAGCTATTTCCAAAATCATCCCAATTTTAATCATAATAACAAATATTAAGGCCCAAGTTTTCAATATCAAACGAACGACCATTCATCGAATAACCAAAACAATTCATTTATTTCAAATAATATTTCTCCCCACTTCGGAAATAATCATACAATGAACAATAGGAATAACTTAGTTTTTGTATTAGATATCCCACTAATTGAACCAGACATATACACATATTACAAAATAATACCAATTCCAATATCTAATTCCGATGTTACCCATATCATAATCCCATCATATCCTTTCCTATTGGTGAAAAGATTGAAATATCGATCAGCGGTGAGTCCCTGTGAAGAAATCGACGACGAAAAGTTCTTATGCCCAGAGGAAAGTCTCGCAGAGTATCCAGCTGAAACATGTGTTGAGCAAATAATGCAGATGAAAACCAACTACAGTAGCTGCCAGCAAAATAATATACGATTGGAGAATTATATATTTACATTTATGTATAAATTATCCACATATTTTATGGCACCTGCTAAAGTTCTCTGCTAAGCTCATGGTTGACTGGTAGAGAATGCCTAAAGGCATTAAGTCCGCCAATTGTACATTTTAAGTGCAATAAAGTTTTTAAATAAAAATGAAAATTCAGAGAATCTTCAAGAACTATTGGCTACTGTATACCACTAAGGACTTGATAATAACTGAACACTATCCAGAACATGTACAAAAATACCAAGTGCAAGGCATATATATAATGATACCTAATCAAGAATGCAGAACACAGGTTGGAGACACATTCATCAACCATCCGAGGTACTTATATAAATCGCGAATATCAAACTTCAAGTCCCCACAATCGAGATGCCAACCGTACGAGAGAATGACATCAAGAAAGAAGCAAAACAGTTAGATTTAAGAAACGTGGACTTCAGTAATATAAAAGAACTAATAAATAGTGCTAAATTCAGTGATAACGAAATAAATACTAAATCCTTAGTAACAAGTGAAATCAGTGTATGGACCATAAGTTTATATCTCATTATAGTAATCTGTATAGTATTTACCATTTTTAAATTCAAATTATGTTATCGCAATTCTCTGAAGTCGCTTGAGCCACTTTCGGATAATTTCTCTCTTGAGGGGGGAGGAGTTAAGGCTGAGCACCCCTGCCAAATCTCATTCGTTCGCACATCATCAGCAATCCCATCTGGGCCAAGCTTATGCAGTAAATAAGCTTAGTAAATAGTTTTGTTGGATATAATTTATGTATAAATAAACGATTGTAATCATTTAATATCGAATATTGTAGTAATAAACTACTTACTGTAACTCTGTCCAAATAAATAAATATATTTTTTATTAAAGTTTGGTTCATTATCTTAATTCGTGCGTTAGTGTGCACACATTCTACATATGTAACATACATGTGGCACCACACACTGTTTTTACCTATAAAACTATATAAATTTATAATCACGGAAGAATAATTTTATATGGTAGAGCCTAGCTGCAGCTATATTAGTAGTATAGTTGTTGCACGATTAGGTCGGCTCGACCGGGGAAAGACCACGCTCTCACAGAATACCAGCGTTAATTAGCAGCTTAATGCTGCTGTGTTTTGTATAGTGAGTGTAGAGAACTAGGGACCCGTTTAACTGGAAACATTAACCGGAGACATTCCAACTTAGTCCTGACAGTTGACCACGCATCTGCATTTTGAAAGAGGATAGATGTAGATGTCTATGGACCACAGCAACCACTTACCATCAGGTGGACTATATGCTCCTTTATCCCCTTATCCTATAGAAAAAAGCGATTTCACGAACACTTTACAGTTAACGACCTTATTAAGCTATTCGACACAACAATGCACACAAAATTTAATTGTATACTCACAACATGAGCATAATGATATATATATATATATATATATATATATATATATATATATATATATATATATATATACTTTTATTTATGGGTAAAGAAATAAATCTTAAAAAACTTTCTTAAAAATTCTCTTAAAATTCTCTTAAAAATTCGAATGACATCATACAGTCATCCATATATTACAGCCTTTAACAACCCACTGCCGAACAAAACATAGACTACCTCAAATGGAGAATTTTGCCATTGTTGCTGCGTTTTTTATTATTTTGAGCTATTATCAGGAAGATCCTGATACCGGTACCTACCTCCTGTTTCAGTTTCCCTTTGTCGTTTATTATTTCCTTTGTCGTTTATTATATCAGCCTTGGAACGGAACGGTATGGGATGTATATTATCTATGTTATTTATATTATAGCTAAGTTAGATTCATACCCCTTATCCTAACTATTCATAGGTCGAAAACCGTTCACAATTGTGTTGTTGTCACTATTATACAGCCCCAGGGTATAGCAATCGCACTTTGTTATACGTGGTAGAACCACGCTGTAGGTATATTATGGTTTTAGCACGAATGGGTCGGCTCGATCGGGGAAGGACCACGCTCTCACAGAATACCAGCGCGAAATAGCAGCTTAATACTTCTGTAATTCGTATGGTGAGTGTAGAGATACGGAGACCTATTTTTAGTGGAAAGGGGGCATTCCATCATAGTCCTCAAGGGTGACAACGCATCTGCGTTTTGATTCTTAATTGTGAACAAGTATCTATGAGCCACAGCACCCACTTACCATCAGGTGGGCTGTCTGTCCTATACTGGGGTGCTAAATTATTACACACCACCAACACACCAATTTCGTACGAGGTGACTATGGACATGACGAGAAAAAATTTATTACTTCATTTTCATGTTCATTCATCGAACAAACAGATGAACGACAGGCAGTAGCGGAAGTTGCTATACATCTGACTCTGCGATCGTCAATTCATGCGCCAAGCGTGAAGATTAATGCAAACTATCACTACAACACGAAATACCCATGTCAGCAGTGGGTTTTTGAGGACCGATAAAAATACACTTTAGACAATTTTAAATCCATTTTGATATCTTCCAAGATTATATGTTTGCAGGTTCTTAATAAGACAAGCTCGTGCACCGGAAATAATGAATGAAGTTAATTCCTACAGAGACCCACTAATGTATAATGAGTGGCCCGTGTACATCGCTATACCCAGGTACTGAATTTTGTTTTAAACTTAGTTATTTAATTGAAACTTTACGCCTATTACTTAAATGTTTTACTAAAGAAAGAATTTCATAAAAAGGGTTAATATAATATCAAAGAATATATTAATGAAAATAGCCCCTGGGAATGAGGTGACCCCCAAAATTCTGGTGCTATTAAAATTCATTTAGAATTGTATAAATAAATTATTATAAAGTGAACTATATTTTTTTAAAAGTTCCGCTGGTTTCCTTGCTGGTTTCTCCCAGAACAGAGGTATTCCGATATATTCCGAAACAGTGGTAAATAAAAAACGACTTTCAATAAGTATTATGTAATAATCTACATTGAATAAAAATTACTACAGTTCAAAGAGCAGTGAGCTACTTAGACAACGTTTAGCAAGAAACTGTGTTAAGATGGAAAGTTGAGAAGGAAACGATGTCTAGGTCATCGTCTCGACAATCGAAAACCCAATATCAATATTTTTTGTTATGATTCCCACATAAATAAGACAATTTATCTTTGTATGTAGAATGCGCCCACCACAAATTTTAGCGGCCCTGAATAAAATGAATGTCGATTTATTCCCTATAATCTATAGATTGTGACAACAGTGGTATTAATTTTACCGCATCATAACGGAAATAATGAGAAATCAAAAATTAACCTATGAATATCACAATAACCTAAAAACAAACTAAAAACGATTGTCTAGTACTTTGCACTGAAATTATAAGTTAAAATAGTGCATAGTTTAATAATTAATAGTATGAAACAAAGTTGCAGTTACATTAGGCCATTATAGGTACTTTAAGGTGGATGGAAAATTCTTTGTAGTTCCAACAAAATATAATGCCTGTCTGTGTAGAATTGTTTTATGAATAGCTACTATCTTTTACATCTATTGATTGATTGTGAGTATTCATCCCAAATACCATTAAAGTAACATGATTAAAGCCAAGATGTGTAAGGGATAATATTATGTCCATTTGTAATAATACCTATACACGCTATAACTATTTTTTATTTTGTGCGAGCAGCTATGTAGGTCTAGGGAAAGAGATCAGTATCACTGCGACCTAGAAAATCTATTGTGATCGCTGCTATGGCTATAGTTCACGGTTCGTTCACTATGTCTTCAATGAATAGAAGGAGTTGCTGTGAGCAATTTCAATTCTTCTGGGCGGAGTACATAGTTTCCCAGATGAGTGTTACGTTTGCACATTAAGGGCCCGCAATCAGTTAGGATGTGAAGAGGCGTTTCTTCCGTTATGAAACAGAACCGACACATCCTTGAGTTGCTTAGTCCCAGGATGGACATGTGCTTTTTAAGACAACAGTGTCCAGTTAGGGCTCTTGCCAGAATGCGCAATTTATTTTTACTTAATCCCAGGGCTTCTGAAGCAAATTTACGATCAAAAGCCCGGATTAAGGTTTAAGAATGTTTAAGCCTGGTGTGATAGACCAGATCTTAAGTGACTTATTGTGATAAAGAGTTTCAAGGGTCAATCGGGCTAGGCTTCTTGATATTCCACAAAATGGCTCAGGTACAAATTGTGTGCACTTTGAGCCCACCCGTGCAAGTTTGTCGGCAAATTCGTTACCTACAATACACTCGTGACCCGGAACCCACCTTAAATCTAGTCCAGTTTAATCCCCAGAAGACACAAGTTTGCGCGTTAACCGCTAAAAAGCACCCCTTTGTCGTATCCCCTTAGTTTCAAGGCACTCCCCTTGTTGCCTCAGCCAGTATCGGAATCCACGGCGTCGACATATCGAGTGACGAGCAGTTTCGTGGTCACTTGGAAGGGAAGGCCAAATTGGCCTCTAAAAAGCTTTGCGTGCTCAGCAGAGCGGGACAGTATTTCATGCTGGCACACCGCTTGCAACTTTACAAGGCGCAGGTTCGGCCGCACATGGAATACTGTTCCCATCTCTGGGCTGGGGCTCCCCAGTACCAGCTCCTTCCACTTGACCGCATCCAGCGCAGAGCGGCTCGAATCGTCGACGACCGAGTGCTTTCCGATCGGCTCGATTCACTGGCGCTGCGAAGAGATGTTGCATCTCTTTGCGTACTTTATCGCATCTATCACGGGGAGTGCTCTGAGGAATTGTTCTGATAAATTCCAGCCGCCAAATTGTCCCGATACCATCCACACCATCTGGATGCTTCGCGGTCCACCACTGTACGTTTCACAAGGAGTTTTCTTCCACGTACAACCTCTCTGTGGAATAGTTTACCACCGGCGATTTTTCCGGACCGATACGACCTGGGGTCCTTCAAGAAAAGAAAGAAAGAAAGAAAGAAAGAAACAGATTTTATTTGGCACATGCAACACACTGAAGTGGATTACATAAAACAAATAACATTTAAGTAGTCATACAAACAAAAAACAAAAAAAAATTTACATAAAATCATGAAACAGGACATTCACTCCTTGTTTATAGATATGATAAAACAAAAAAAAAAACAAAAAAAAGCAAACAATAATATAAAAAAGAAAAAAAAAATAATAATAAAGAACTAGAGAATAAGGAGTAATGCATAGGGTGTATTACAAAGGCAATCCACCCGTTAATGCTGCTCTGCTCCAAAAAGGAAAGCCACTCAGGATATGTTGGAATGTATCAGAAGTACAACACCCCAACCCTGATTTTCAGTGGCACCCTTATATATTTACAATAAAAATACACAAATAAATATAAATATATATATATATATATATATATATATATATATATATATATATATTATTTATACGCAGAGGGCAGTTCTGTTGTGTTAAACCAAATATAATAACAAAAAAAAATTTTCTTGTAATATTGTCATAATTCTTATAAAACATTCTTAATACTGTAAGAGGTTGCATTGAAATTCACTCAGGAACGTAATTAAGTTTAAGCTACAAACAAATATACAAACCAGCTGCAGTACACCGCTTCATTACATAATTTCAATAAATAATATATACATACTCAAACACACACACACCTATACACACATATATATATGTATATATATATATATATATATATATATATATATATATATATATATATATATATATATATATATATATATATATATATATATATATATATATATATATATACATATATACATGCATACTCTCATAAAAGAGCTTACTCTTTTCTAAAGGGCCGGCAACGCACCCGCAATTCTCCTGGTGTTGCGGTTGATCGTGGGCGGCGGTAGTAACTTAACATCAGGTGAGCCGCATGCTCGTTTGCCCCCTCTTCTATAAAAAAAAAAAATAAAAAAAAAATAAAACGACCTTGTTGTTACATTCCAGGGCGTTTAAACGGTTCACGCAGTCTCCAACTAGCTTCGAGTTAACTAAGTTTGACCTCAGCGCTAGCAGTGCTGTTTGACTATTATGAGTTGATGCTTAGATGAGTTTATGTGAATTATATGGTTGACGTAATGTTTTTGCAGATTGATTTTCGCATACCGACTTATGGCGAAAATTTCTGCCTAAAAGATAGCGGTGTATCTACACAAATTCATACTAAGTTTGAATTTAGGGCGTTCCCCAAAAATCCCAAAGCCTACGTCGAGGCCCATTTTAGACCCATCGGTATACCATATGAGGCTACCGACCCCACAGATAACCTGGCCATTCAGCCAGTCTTCTCTGGAGGGTCATTCTACTATATAGTTTTTATCAAAAGTGTGTAGTGGACGCATGATATCTGAGATCATGCATAAGACCGGTGATTCCTTAATTGAGTCGAGCATGGATCTCAATCTGTAGGAGAACAAGCTCAGACTACTCTGGGCATTAATCTTATACAAACTAGCCCTCGCCTCCTTGTCTAAATAAAGATCAAGGGGCGTTAGGCATATAAGTGCATTAAGAGCCGCTCCAGGCGATGATCGCATAGCTCCAGTTGCCATTAAGCAGGCAATTCTTTGTAGACTATTTAGTCTGTCCGCAGTCGTCGTTTGGTTGGCTTGTTACACCAAACAATAGAGGCGTAGGTGAGAATCGGCCTCATTATGCTGCTGTACAGCCATAAGACCATACTGGGACGCAAGCCCCAGTTATTACCGACCAAACGAATGCACGTACCTAAAGCAATTTTTGGCTTATGGCATACGTTGCTAAGGTGAGAGTGCCACGTTAGTTTTTAGTCGATTGTTACGCCCAAGTACTTAATTTCCATGGAAAATCGTACCATTAAGTTTTGGTTGGACTCCTTTGTCCTACCATCTCTTTTTTTAAAAGGGTATTGTAACAGTTTTATCAGCATTAACTGATAAACTGTTATCCCTCCAACAGTTATTTATGGTGTTTAGGGCTCTTTGTATTATTGACGATAAAATACTGTGGCAAAAGCCCCTCGCAATGTTCACATGGTCATCAGCATAACCCAGTGTGTCAATGCGTAGGTCTGCTACTTTGTACAATAGTTGGTCAACCGTAAGAGTCTAAACAAGGGGTGACAAACACCTCCTTGTGGGCAGCCTCTCGTAGTTGCAACTTCAATCGAAGTTTGAAACAGCGCTATTTTTGCCTTTCTGTTTGAGAGCATCGATTTCACCCATCTGATGGTTGTGGGGTCAACATTTTTAGATGTTAGGTCCCCAATCAGCATTCATGTGGGGCTACTGTCGAAGGCGCCCTCAATATCTAGAAGGCACAAAGAGCTATTTCTTTATCCTCCAGTGCTTTTTCGACCCTGTCAATGACACTGATCAGGGCTGTTTCCGTAGATTTGCCTCTGCGGCAAGCATGCTGGTTGTAATGTATGGGCCTCGTATCTAGAGCTACATCCCTTATATATCTATCTATAACCTTTTCCAATGTCTTAAGGAGAAAGGAAGATAGGCTTATAGGTCTAAAGCAGTTTGGTAAGGCGTAGTCCTTTCTACCAGCCTTAAGTATAAATAGAACCTTGAGAGTTGTCCATCGTTCTGGAATATATCCCCATGCAAAACTTATAGGTCTAAAGGACTTTGGTAAAGCGTAGTGTTTTCTACCGGCCTTAAGTATAAATAGGACCTTGAGAATTGTCCATCGTTCTGGAATATATCACCGTGAAAACTTGCTCTGAAGATTTTCACCAAATAAGGAAGAAGGATGTCGATACCCCTCTGTGGTTGTATGGGAATTATTCCATCCTCCCCGCTTGATTTAAATGGTTAAAAGGAGTCAACAGCCCGCTTCACCAGGTTTGGCCTTATTATCTTTCCAGTCCTACACCAGTCCTCATTACAAGGCCTTCGTAGGGCTCTGAAAGAATTCAAGGCTGAAGTCTTGTCCTGTGTGTCCCTGGGAAATGGGTTGACGCTAGTAACTCCAATGTTTCTGTTTCACTATTAGTGTAGTTACCATCCGGGTTTTTAAGAAGCCCGATCTGATTAGGTTTAGCTTTCGACAGCATTTTGTGTAGTCTTGCACTGCAAGGCAAAGACTCAACTTCCTCGTATAGTTTCCTCCACGATGCTCTCTTGGCTTTCCTTATTTCGTTATTATATTCAGTTAGAGCTGCACTATAAATAACCCACTCTTTGGTTTTATTAGCCCTATTAAATAGTAATAAATTGTGAAACTGTTAAGGTCAACTCTCCCGGTCTTTTCCCTAAGTTCTTTTAGCACAGTATTCCACCAAGGAACTTTTCGTGTTGAGATCTTGCTTTTGATGGGACAACTGTCCTCGAAGGCTTCACGTGTACCTACGGTTACTATCTCCGTCGCTAACTCCAGACCTTCAATTTTTTTGATGCTTGTAGGAAACGTTTCCAAATACCTCCTTAGGCTATCTCTGTAAATATCCCAGGAGGTTGCTTTTGGTTCCCTAAAAGTAACGGTTTCATAGGCTGGTGAAGCTCCAATCACAAGCTTAAATGTGCTTGTGATCAAACATCGAGTTTTCACTACTAACATGCCAATCATTTATCCGCCTGGACACGTTATTGGATATGTTATTAGTAGCAAAGGTTATGTCTAACACTACTTGCCTAGCACGCGTTACAAAGGTTGGTGTACAACCTAAGTTTAGGCTTACCAGGCAGTTGGAGATAAGAAAATCATGAAGTAACTTACCTCTTTCGTTGATGTTGTTGCTTCTTCAGCCTGTTTGGTGAACATTAGCATCACAACCCACCACAAATTCGGCGTTGGGTTTTCGGGCAAACTCCGTCACTCGCTTTAACTCGATGGTATGATCAGCGTTCTCGTCGGGAAGACAGACTGAGCAAATGATTACTCTGGCCTCTGTGCATCCCTTGAGATTTATGTAGGCTGTGACCAGGTCATCAATGATCAGTACTCTGGAACAGCTGAAAGTTCAATATTTTTATTATAAATTATACAAGCTCTGGGTCTACTGCCTTTAGTATTGACAAGAATCTTACCGGCAGCTTCCAATCCCAGAACTCGAACGTTGGCCACCCAAGGCTCTTGTATAAGGGCGAGGTCAATGTTGTCCTCTGCAAAGCAAACCTCTATCACGGCAGAAGCAGCTGCTGCATGGTGAAGATTTGCCTGGAAGACTCTCGTCTTATCCTTGGGTTTAGCCATTTATTGGCGTGGGGGGGGGGTCTTTTCTCCCTGTTGAGGACGAGGATGTCCTTTACCTGCGCACTTGACTACCCCCGCCTTACCTTTCATCAAACTGCTCCCACCTCCCCTCCCCCCAGACCTGGACGAAACCAGCGGAGGCCGTCGGACCGAGGTGAAATCTGCGCCTTGGGTCTTCGTCACTTTCAACTGTGGCGTTCCAGCCTCACCCCGAGATGTGGCGGTCTGGGGGAGTTGGGGTTGGGGCAGTTTGGGCTCCATTGCCGCGTCAGAGCCCTCCCTTACTTTAAAAGTTATCATCTTAAACTCTGCCGCCTGCCTTCCGAGGAACCTCTGCCAATGTGTCGTCCAGAGAAAAGGTTACTAAGAACCCATTATCCTCGTCCCTACGGTGAAGGATTCTCCAGAGCTCAGTATGGAGCCCTTCATTTTGTGCCCTCAACAGCACAGCTGCATCCTCTGGAGAGTTGGCTTTGCTGCGAGGCAAGTAGGTAATGCCCAGCTGAGGCTTAGGTAGTTCGCACTCGGGTATTACCGAGAGCTCTGCCTCCCGCCAGGGCTTCAGTTTTCTGACTTCACCCACAATCCAGTCCTGTACGCTATACTTATAGTAAGAAAGATGTTTTAAACTGGTTGCGCTAATGATAAAAAACGAAATTTATAATGCCACTGCCTAATAAATCCAGTTGTGGTGTGGTAATTCCACTTGGTGTTTTGTAAATCATCATTTCCAAAGTAGAATATTATTAGTAGAACAGACGGACAGATTTACACCGAGTTAAAACTGTGTTTTAATATGTTTTAGTTGATTAGTAAGTACTTATACATCTTAATATATACAGACAGACGCAGTGTGTAAACTTTGTATTAAAATGGGTTAACTGATTAGTTAATAATATCTCTAATACTATTTAAGCTAAAAAGACTAGGTGATATCATGTTTATCTGTGTTATAACACACTAATAAATAGTGAGGAAATAAGATGTTTTTATTCACCCGTATGTCGTGCAGATGCCTGAAGAGTTTGAAGATTTTCTCATGGATCTTATTATTTAGTACAAATTTACAAACTAACCCTGAGTTACCCCTTTTTTTAAAAAATCATGTAAATCACTCAATGAGGTAAAGAATTATACATAAAAATATTTTAACGAATTGAGAACCTCCTTCATTTTTGATATCGGTTGAGAAAAGAGGATTCTTGCGGAGTTTCTTTAACCATTTCTTTTCCGGTCACATGAACTTCATTTTGTAATGATAGTAGATTAAAAAAATTACATTTGACTTAAGAAATCTTATTTTATTACGTCGAAGAATCAAAGAAATTTCATTTCATTGACGAACGAGGCGCTAAAAGACGACTGATGGAATAAAAGCCATCCAAAATGTCTTTTTTATATACATAATAAGTTAATAAGCATCACAAACGATCATATAATAGTTAATTTGATGGTAAGTGGATACTATGGCTCTTAGACA
Source organism: Parnassius smintheus behrii (assembly GCA_036936625.1). Lineage (NCBI taxonomy): Eukaryota > Metazoa > Arthropoda > Insecta > Lepidoptera > Papilionidae > Parnassius > Parnassius smintheus. The sequence goes on along the minus strand of JAUPFT010000030.1, from coordinate 13,647,396 downwards.
TGTGTCCGTGGAAGGAAAAGCGAGAATCTCCAGCCGGGCAAGGTGTTCTGCCCGGGGAGCGGCCAAAGCTCCGTGTGATAATTCGGAGCTTTTCTATATATATTATTTTATTTCGGAACTTTAATAGCGCGATTTAGGCTTTGATGTCTTTCGCTTGTGGTACGACATCGGTGCCGCCACAGACATTTTCATCTATCATAGATAAATAATGACTCAAATGAAATGCCTTGTTACCAGTTAAAAGGGTCTTCGTTTCCCTACACTCACCATACGAAACACTGCATCATCATTCTGGTGTTCCTTGCTGGTATCCTATGGGAACATGGTCCTACCTTAGCTAGCATAACTGCAACGTTGCTCTACCACGAGCTGATTCCAAAAAGTCAACACTGATGTAGAGCAGTATCGCCTGCGGAAAAGTATCCACTCCGCATTTACTAACGCGCCCTTTCAGTATTATGAGTATGAGCAAATAAGCCCATATGTGCAAATGCAAATATAGAGGTTTTTACTTAATTTCTCCATTGTAGAATGTAGATGACTTTTTGTATAAATATTGTATAAAATTAAATAAATATAAATGTCCGTCCGTGCTTCCTTCTATCTCTCTCACCATTCAGTTAACACGTATGGAGTAAAGAGTAAAGCTTTTCGTTATGTACCTACGAGACAAATGTGCCTCTTGTATGGTCTACTCAGTACCATTATATATATATATATATATATATATATATATATATATATATATAATGGTATGTAGGTATGTATGAAACCTCTCGCCATAGTTCATGCAGAACATAATTATAGTAAAAAAATTTGAAATATTGTTTTTTATTTCGTTTACTATTGCATTATAGTTTTCATGTTATGAATTCTGTCATCCAAATATTTCCTTCTTTTAATTTATACTACTAAGGTAGCAACTAAGCATAATGCCTGCCTTGGGTAAGCCTGAGCCTGCAAAAACCATTTTACAACCTAGTTATATAACGCAACTAGCTTTCGCCATAACATCATTCCCAACGTGTATGCAAAATTTCATGATGATCGGTTCAGTAGATAGGGCGTGAAAGCGTTACAAACAAACAAGCAAACTCACTTTCGCATTTATAATATTAGTTGGGATACTGCCAAGCCCCATACTCCATAATTAAGACGAATTCCATAAAACAAAGGATTTTTTAGCTGGTAACCGTTAGTGAACACCCACGCCCTCATGTCAATGTCATGCAAGTGCCAAATGATCCTTGTGGGACTATAAATACACTCGTGTGTTCTGATTTACTAGAAAAATGACATCCCTGTTCTAGTAGTATTATGTGTGACGTTACTTCACAAGACATTACGTCTTTAATCTATAGGTAGTGATTTATTTCGCAATGTTAGCTTAGCTACAATCGACATCGATATACTCGTTTTTGTTTAGTTACTTATTGTTATAACTTTATATGTCTAAAAATATTTAAATAAAATGGACTAGACTTATTATTATTCAAACGATCAAGTAAATTGTTTTATAAATCAAGTGATAATGATTATTATACCACATTTCAAATATTCGTTTCGCAAACTTAAAATTAATAATTAAGGAGGTATCAATACTAATTCCTGACAGACATACGGTACATGATATATATATATATATATATATATATATATATATATATATATATATATATAATGGTATTGAGTGGACCATACGAGAGGCACATTTGTCTCGTAGGTACATAACGAAAAGCTTTACTCTTAACTCCATACGTGTTAACAGAATGGTGAGAGAGATAGAAGAAACTTGTATAAAGCTTCCACACTCTCGATCAACCTAGTATAACTTAGTGCTTTGTTTGCACATCTTCCTAATTTAAACTCTTTCTATTTTGTACGAAAGCGGTGCCACTTTTAGCCAACAAACACCTTTCCTGTCTACACAACTAAGTTTGTAACTGGCACCTTCTAAGCTGGTTTGGCTAAGTTTGTAAACTATCACTGTTTTATACGAAAGCGCTGCAAGTTTTAGCCAACAAACACCTTTCCTTTCTACACAACTAAGCTTGTAACTGGTACCTTCTAAGCAGTTTTGGCACAGTTTGTTCATGTAGTTAGTGAAGGATAAGGAGGTTTACTTAGCGTAAGTACGTTAACTTGTACAGTAAGATAACTGTATAACTACTGATGCTATATTGTTTCTGGTTATTTAACTCTATGAGTTAAATTCCCGTAATGCCGCAAAGCAATTAAAACATGGAAACTTAAAAGGATAAAAGCCATAAAATTGGTTTCATTGAATATGTAGTGTTCACGTAAATATAGGAAATAATTATGTAAAACAATCAAGTGTTTTCTCGTGTGTCCCTTTCTATCCTATCAATAGGTCCACGAGGGTATCTTTTTATCCGTGGTACTGCTGTTTTTGCTGACAACGTATTTCTAATTACAGTCCTCTCTCCAGTTATAGTACTTGTAACGAAAACCTATTTTTAAAATTGTTTCTGTCTGTCTGTCTGTCTGTCTGTCTGTCTGTTCGTATGTTTGTTCCGGCGCATCTCTAAAACGGCCGCACCGATTTAGAAGGGACTTTCACTGGCAACTTTTATTTTGGAAAAGTAAAAGTAATTAAAATTCCGCACAAGAAAAAAAATTAAAGTGCAATCTGCTCCCCCCTCCCCTCCCCCCAGACCTGGACGAAACCAGCGGAGGCCGTCGGAACGAGGTGAAATCTGCGCCTTGGGTCTTCGTCACTTTCAACTGTGGCGTTCCAGCCTCACTCCTAATTGTGGCGGGCTGGGGGAATTGGGGTTGGGGCAGTTTGGGCTCCATTGCCGCGTCAGAGCCTCCCCTTACTTTAAAAGTTATCATCTTAAACTCTGCCGCCTGCCTTCCGAGGAACCTCTGCCGATGCGTCGTCCAGAAAAAAGGTTACTAAGAACCCATTATCCTCGTCCCTACGGTGGAGGATTCTCCAGAGCTCAGTATGGAGCCCTTCATTTTGTGCCCTCAACAGCACAGCTGCATCCTCTGGAGAGTTGGCTTTGCTGCGAGGCAAGTAGGTAATGCCCAGCTGAGGCTTAGGTAGTTCGCACTCGGGTATTACCGAGAGCTCTGCCTCCGGCCAGGGCTTCAGTTTTCTGACTTCACCCACAATCCAGTCCTGTACGCTATGTTTATAGTAAGAAAGATGTTTTAAACTGGTTGCGCTAATGATAAAAAACGAAAAGTATAATGCCACTGCCTAATAAATCCAGTTGTGGTGTGGTAATTCCACTTGGTGTTTTGTAAATCATCATTTCCAAAGTAGAATATTATTAGTAGAACGGACGGACAGATATACACCGAGTTAAAACTGTGTTTTAATATGTTTTAGTTGATTAGTAAGTACTTATACATCTTAATATATACAGACAGACGCAGTGTGTAAACTTTGTATTAAAATGGGTTAACTGATTAGTTAATAATATCTCTAATACTATTTAAGCTAAAAAGACTAGGTGATATCGTGTTTATCTGTGTTATAACACACTAATAAATAGTGAGGAAATAAGATGTTCTTATTCACCCGTATGTCGTGCAGATGCCTGAAGAGATTGAAGATTTTCTCATGGATCTTATTATTTAGTACAAATTTACAAACTAACCCTGAGTTACCCCTTTTTTTAAAAAATCATGTAAATCACTCAATGAGGTAAAGAATTATACATAAAAATATTTTAACGAATTGAGAACCTCCTTCATTTTTGATATCGGTTGAAAAAAGAGGATTCTTGCGGAGTTTCTTTAACCATTTCTTTTCCGGTCACATGAGCTTCATTTTGTAATGATAGTAGATTAAAAAAATTACATTTGACTTAAGAAATCTTATTCTATTACGTCGAAGAATCAAATAAATTTCATTTCATTGACGAACGAGGCGCCAAAAGACGACTGATGGAATAAAAGCCATCCAAAATGTCTTTTTTATATACATAAAACGATCATATAATTGTTAATTTGATGGTAAGTGGATACTATGGCTCTTAGACATGTGACCGTGGAAGGAAAAGCGAGAATCTCCAGCCGGGCAAGGTGTTCTGCCCGGGGAGCGGCCCAAGCTCCGTGTGATAATTCGGAGCTTTTCTATGTATATTATTTTATTTCGGAACTTTAATAGCGCGATTTAGGCTTTGATGTCTTTCGCTTGTGGTACGACTTCGGTGCCGCCACAGACATTTTCATCTATCATAGATAAATAATGACTCAAATGAAATGCCTTGTTACCAGTTAAAAGGGTTTCGTTTCCCTACACTCACCATACGAAACACTGCATCATCATTCTGGTGTTCCATGCTTGTATCCTATGGGAACATGGTCCTACCTTAGCTAGCATAACTGCAACGTTGCTCTACCACGAGCTGATTCCAAAAAGTCAACACTGATGTAGAGCAGCATCGCCTGCGGAAAAGTATCCACTCCGCATTTACTAAAGCGCCCTTTCAGTATTATGAGTATGAGCAAATAAGCCCATATGTGCAAATGCAAATATAGAGGTTTTTTCTTATTTTCTCCATTGTAGAATGTGGACGACTTTTTGTATAAATATTGTATAAAATTAAATAAATATAAACGTCCGTCCGTGCTTCCTTCTATCTCTCTCACCATTCAGTTAACACGTACGGAGTAAAGAGTAAAGCTTTTCGTTATGTACCTACGAGACAAATGTGCCTCTTGTATGGTCTACTCAGTACCATAATATATATATATATATATATATATATATATATATATGTATATATATATATATATGTATGTATATATATATATATATATGTATATATATATATATATATATATATATATATATATATATATATATATATATATATATATATATATATATAATGGTATGTAGGTATGTATGAAACCTCTCGCCATAGTTCATGCAGAACATAATTATAGTAAAAAAAATTTGAAATACTGTTTTTTATTTCGTTTACTATTGCATTATAGTTTTCATGTTATAAATTCTGTCATCCAAATATTTCCTTCTTTTAATTTATACTACTAAGGTAGCAACTAAGCATAATGCCTGCCTTGGGTAAGCCTGAGCCTGCAAAAACCATTTTACAACCTAGTTATATAACGCAACTAGCTTTCGCCATAACATCATTCCCAACGTGTATGCAAAATTTCATGATGATCAGTTCAGTAGATAGGACGTGAAAGCGTAACAAACAAACAAGCAAACTCACTTTCGCATTTATAATATTAGTTGGGATATTGCCAAGCCCCATACTCCATAATTAAGACGAATTCCATAAAACAAAGGATTTTTTTTAGCTGGTAACCGTTAGTGAACACCCACGCCCTCATGTCAATGTCATGCAAGTGCCAAATGATCCTTGTGGGACTATAAATACACTCGTGTGTTCTGATTTACTAGAAAAATGACATCCCTGTTCTAGTAGTATTATGTGTGACGTTACTTCACAAGACATTACGTCTTTAATCTATAGGTAGTGATTTATTTCGCAATGTTAGCTTAGCTACAATCGACATCGATATACTCGTTTTTGTTTAGTTATTTATTGTTATAACTTTATATGCCTAATAATATTTAAATAAAATGGACTAGACTTATTATTATTCGAACGATCAAGTAAATTGTTTTATAAATCAAGTGATAATGATTATTATACCACATTTCAAATATTCGTTTCGCAAACTAACTTTAAAATTAATAATTAAGGAGGTATCAATACTAATTCCTGACAGACATACGGTACATGATATATATATATATATATATATATATATATATATATATATATATATATATATATATATATATATATATAATGGTATTGAGTAGACCATACGAGAGGCACATTTGTCTCGTAGGTACATAACGAAAAGCTTTACTCTTTACTCCATACGTGTTAACGAATGGTGAGAGAGATAGAAGGTACTTGTATAAAGCTTCCACACTCTCGATCAACCTAGTATAACTTAGTGCTTTGTTTGCACATCTTCCTAATTTAAACTGTTTCTGTTTTGTACGAAAGCGGTGCCACTTTCAGCCAACAAACACCTTTCCTGTCTACACAACTAAGTTTGTAACTGGCACCTTCTAAGCTGGTTTGGCAAAGTTTGTAAACAATCACTGTTTTATACGAAAGCGCTGCAAGTTTTAGCCAACAAACATCTTTCCCTTTTACACAACTTAGTTTGTAACTGGTACCTTCTAAGCAGTTTTGGCACAGTTTGTTCATGTAGTTAGTGAAGGATAAGGAGGTTTACTTAGCGTTAGTACGTTAACTTATACAGTAAGATAACTGTATAACTACTGATGCTATATTGTTTCTGGTTATTTAACTCTATGAGTTAAATTCCCGTAATGCCCGTAATGTTTAATTGCTTTGCTGACAACGTATTTCTAATTACAGTCCTCTCTCCAGTTATAGTACTTGTAACGAAAACCTATTTTTAAAATTGTTTCTGTCTGTCTGTCTGTCTGTCTGTTCGTATGTTTGTTCCGGCGCATCTCTAAAACGGCCGCACCGATTTAGAAGGGACTTTCACTGGCAACTTTTATTTTGGAAAAGTAAAAGTAATTAAAATTCCGCTCAAGAAAAAAAATAAAACCCATAAAATAAATTCAACCATAATATATAAGGAATAACGTAGGTTACTTTTATTTTAGAAAAATAAAAATAATTAAGGCTCCGCACAAGAGAAAAAAATTGCAACCCACAAAATAAATAAATCCAAAAAAATATCGGGCAAAGTCGCGGGAACGGCTAGTCGTGAATATGATAGTTTTATAATTAAAATAATTTCTTCCTCTATCTCTCGTTTCTTAGCCTCTTTCTCGTTTATAATCCCGCAAGTGCGGCAGCAAATCAGAACAAATGAGAACATTTTCATTTTTTCAAACATCTTATCCGCATATGATATGGATGAAATTTTCAAGATAGTGACTTAGGCTTTGGATGCATTATTTGATTTGACATGGTTGCAGTCTACAATCATATCAAAGCTATAATTAAAAAAGACGCAACAGCGTCTTTATTATCTTTTCTTTATTTTTAGCGTCTCTAACAAATTTTATCAAAAAATTAAAGAAAAAAATTAATCTAAATTTGTCAAAACAATACAAAATTTTGAATTTTTTTTACAAACACCACCGGTTTTCTGTGATCTTGGATGTGAATAATGGAAATTGTCTTTTCTCGTCCGAAAAGATCTTTGTAGCGGACGAAAGACCAACATCGCTTGAGGCACAGGTGAGTGCAAGAACACGTCTGCAAGAATTTACACGTATATTAATGTTGCTCAGGTATTCTTCTAGATGAAGCTGGGGCTTCTTCTGGATGGGCTATGTTCGCCATACAACATACAATATTTTGTCTCAGACTAGTTAGAGAAACCTATACTTGTTTTTTCAAGTTTTTGAATTTTCAATTGAACGGTGATGAAGAATGAGAATGATCTGAATCGGTATTTAAAAGCCGAAACAATTTCGTACAACTTTATTTTCAACAACGTCGTTTCAGACATTGTCAGCGTTCAAAGTGCTTAATTACTTACAGTTCAATGCCGTTGATTTCAAACTCAAATGTCGTCAGAATATTTTCCTCTTTAATTTTATTTTTGGTACCTACGTCTCGTTTCGTTTCATTTTATCAAGGACCCATTTGATATAGCACTTGCAATGTCCATTTGGTGTATTTAATTTCGAGAAATGTTCTATTCATCGGAGTTCATTCTGTCACGTTGAAACAGACGACCCGTGGTGAGGCGTAGGCGGCGGTAAATGTTAGTTTTTGACACAACAGCTCCATTGTTCGTAAAGTGAAGAGTATTAAAACCTACGTCCATTTAGAAAGGTATTATATTAAGTTTGCTTTTAAACACCGTTTTAATTCTACCACTTAGACTTAAACTAAATCCCACATTTTCAGTACTTTTCGAAATTTGCAAAAATTTATTGACTTAAGCTAGAGGTTATATATTTAAATTATTATTAATATCTACCAGACTATTATACCTTCATATAAATGAAATTAAAGTGTCTTTCTTTAACATTGAAAACTCTAGGCTATATTATATTGGAAACCCATTTTTCTTAAAAAAAAGGAAAATTGATAAATTAAATACGCGAAGCCGGGGTGATTCGCTAGTATAAAACATATTTTGTTTCATATTATATAATTAACCATCAGGTGGATTGTGTGCCCGTTTGTCACCTGTAATTTATAAAAAAATATTGTAGAACTATTAAGTCAGTGAAGTCTTATTCTCATTACGACATACGGACCTTCAAAGAGCCTAGACCTTTTTCAAAGGCCACCATTGAACCCGTGTTCCTTACTCTGAATTTGATGTCTTAAAACTGGCCTAGTAAAAAAACAGTGATAAAATTTTATAAAACTCTTAAGCCAACGTTAAAATACTCAGCACTTTAAAAAGGTTTTTTTTTTAATTTCTTTATCTCTGAAAGAGAAATCATTTAAGCTCTGATATTCACGTTATATGAAATATTTTTTTAAAAGGAATTCGTAGCTTAAAATAATAAATTGCCCTCGTTTCGTTCTAAAATGCAAAACCAAAAAATCCAAAAATTGTTATTTTTTATTTTATTATATCTTTTTCAATATATTAATACAAATTTAAAACCCCTTTTTACCCATATTATTTCAAAATCCAAACGGACGAATTCGCGGTTAGGTCCGCTAGCTAGTGTATTATTTTTATCTCACGATGGCGGGTTGATCTTACGTGCAGTATAAGTGCACTTGCACATTGTTTTACTCGTAATGTGCGTAAGCTCAAGAATAAAAACTATTAAGCAGTACCCCCGGAACGGAAAGTTAAAGGAGAATAATTATTAGCAGTGATATCATATAACTTAAATTGAAAAATTTTGAAAGCCCCCGAAAAAAAAAGCTGATGCTCTTTAAACGGCTGAACCGCTTTTGATAAAACATGTCTAGAATCCACCGCTAGAAAACCTGTTTTCAAATAAGAAAACCACACCTAAATCGGTTCACCTGTTTCAGAGCTTCGGTGCCACAGATAAATATACATACAGACACACACACCCACACACGCACACACATAGCGGTCAACTTATCACATCCCTATTTTTCGTTGGGGTTTAAAAATAATGTAAGATAACCGTGTAGTGGCGCTGAAAGAATATCCAATACCCTATATCGTCCCGTGGGTGTCTTAAGGGGGGATAGAGGGAAACGGACCAAGAGTTAGGTAGCAGCGTCTTTCTAATAACAACTAAACTAGAAAACACTGCGGTTGGCAACCTGCCTGCCAAGCATGGATACTATGGCATACATCCCCCATATGACGAAATCTATGGACATACCTATCATCAGCAGTTCAGGACTATTGGTAGGCAGTAATGAAAAAAAGAATGATGTAATAAGGAAATAGTAAATTTATCCTTTGCTAAGCAGCAGAGTAAGGTTTGCCCGCTTACGCGAGATAAACCATCTATAAGAGATACATACATACATACAGCTGTGATAGCTCAGAGAATAAGCGCTCGCCATAAATTTCGTAGCTCGCGAGCAACCCGAGTTGATCCATGATCCATGAGCAAGTGTCAATGTAAAATGCTTCCACGCCACAGAAGAAATCTTTAAAAGATACAAAAGAAAAAATATTTTATCACGTTTGTTTTTTCATAAACTGTCTACAACATGGACCTTAAACATTTTCTTTATTAACCCATGAACTCTAATGCTAAAACATTGATCTCTCGCATAATATTAAAAGTAAGCCTACTCGCTTGGCGGTAAAATTAACTATCGCAGTATTAAATATCACTTTTTACGTTGCTGAATGTAACTATTAATGGGAAAAAATAAATATGTGTCTACGTTTACGTGGTAGAGCCACGCTGCAGCTATATTATGGTTGTAACACGAATGGGTTGGCTCGACCGGGGAAGGACAACGCTCTCACAGAATACCAGCGTAAATAGCAGCTTAATATTGCTGTGTTTCGTATGGTGAGTGTAAAAACCCAGAGACCCTTTTTACTGAAAACGAGGCATTCCATCTTAGCCCCTAGGGGTGACAACGCATCTGCATTTTGATTCTTAATCGAGGATAAATGAAGATGTCTATAGGCCACAACAACCACTTACCATTAGGTGGACGATGTGCTCGTTTGTAACCTTTATACTATAAAAAATGGACAATATTTTAACTTTATCAACATGTTTAATATTAGTTGTTTGTTTTCTTCTCATGACTTACAATGTTCGTTTTAATTTTGGCACTTATCAAATATTTTCCACACGTCTCGTGTCGACTGGGACAGTATGCCAAAATGTATTAAATCTGCCCTTTGGTATCATTTTTATGGAGTACAATAAAGTATATATAAATAAATAAATTTAAATTTTCTTGTAAAAAGGACCAACAAATTATGTAAAATATCATTTTACATTATTTGTAGATCCTTTTATGCAAGAAAATCTCAAGCAAAACTCTATCAACTACTTAATAAAGCTCAGTTCAGAGATCATAGACTACAGTAACAGAAATGCAGACACCATGAAAAATAGAAATCAACGTAGAAACAAGTTTTATGTAAATTATAACCATATAGAAAGAATCTGTTAAGATTAATTCTGGTTTGGAAAAATTCCTCTATCTTGAGAAAAACCAGCAAGTAGCAGTGTGCCTCTTTAAAAAAATAACAGCTCACAATTACGTATCAATAATTTAAAATTAATTTTATAAATAATACAAAAAACTTCTGAGTTATTACTTCATGCCCAGGATTTAATATCATTCGTATATTCCTTCATATTATAACCACCCCTTTTACATCATTACGATCCAGATTACCAAAATTTCACTTCTGAATAAAGGCCTCCTCCGTAGCCTGTCCTCCATAGCACATAGGAGGCACATTGTCTATAATTGCGCAGCTTGGCAGGCGAGCTACCGACCGCAGTTTTCTTATTATTCTCTATTTGAAGTAGTTACGATGTACCAGTTCTGGCGCACTTGTAGAAAGGTTGTACCAGTTCTGGCGCACTGAGTCACAAGTACGACGTTCGTCGACTCACGATCCTAAAAAAAAAAAAAAAAAAAAAAAAAAAAAAAAAAAAAAAAAAAAAAAAAAGGTTTTGGCATGCTCTGATCACGAATCTGCGGTCCATTTTTGCGTAGGATGCACGGTTCCGGAGATGTGCAGATCAATTAACTCTTATCTAATTGATATCCGCTTCGAGCCTCCACCGTCATTAGCGCTCCATTGTTCTTATCTACTTATCTATTGTTCATTCAATACCGTCATTATCTATTCTTCCTCAGCGTGGTGATATTGTTATATACTCCTTTGTTCCTATCTACACTAATCTGACTCATTAATAAAACACATTACCCAATTTTGTTAAAATTTTTATTTATAAAATACAAAATCTTATTACTTATTATCTATAAAATAGGAGCGAAACATCTCATCCACTAAAATATCGTTGTACAATGTGTTCCCTGTAAATATACTCGTAAAACTATGCATTGAACATCCCTGAAACTTATATAGCAAATACGTTAAGCAATATTCGCCACAAACTGAAGTCCACTCATTCTGAATCCTATCAACATTCCAGTTCCATCTTTTACAATTTCTTTTAAAAAACTCTAGATGATATCGTACAGGTGCCCGTCCGAATGAATCAAAATATTGACCGACGTCATTCGTATCGATATATAAAGCTACCCAATGTGACCCTGGTTTATCATCTGTATCCAAATTGCATATTATATACGTTGGTACGTGGGTGTACATGGGTAGTTTATTGGCAGCATAAACATTATTTTCTAGAGTGGGGTGAATCTTTTTCAGATGTTGTTGTACATCTAGTGTATCCATAATATTACTGCTATTAGTAGATTATTACAGTACCAATCTACTCAATGACTAATATAGGAATGATCAATTATAGTGATATCTAAATATTAAATTACATTCTTTGTGTTATACAAATCGTATTTGAGTCACCAATACACTGAACAAGACACGACAGGAAGGACGTAGGAATGTAGAGATAAGCAACAGAATGTAAGGTAAACTTGTTGACGCATAAAGATACTATCAATTCTACTGCAGAAATTCTTTAGATTAGAATTATTACTCACTGGTACTATATAAGACCAAGCAACTGCAGTCATGGAGTTAGTGTATGGTCGTTTGACCGCAGTGGATCTATCAATACTACGTTTGTGTTACTTCAACGCATCAAAGGCCATGGATGTAAGTGTTTATTCTATTGACAAACTTACTTTTCTTTCTGTTATTTTCTTACGTGTGTATGATTTAGTGTTAACAAATTATATTTAAATATTATGTGTGTGTATATGGTTAAGCCGTGGTAGCTCAGATGGTTAGCGCAAAATGTAAAATTCACAGTACGCGACCCGGGTTCGATCCCCGCCGGCACCAATTAAATTGTTAATTACAATTTTAAGTGTTAATTTACCACGTGCTCAGCGGTGAAGGAAAACATCGTGAGGAATGCATGTCTGAGATAATTTCGAAGGCATGTGAAGTTTGCCAACACGCATTGAGGTATCGCAGCGAACATTTCCTAGCCCTAAAACCCTCTCAGAAATGAGAGGAAGCCTATGTTCAGCAGTGGACTTTAATAGGTTGTAACTTTAGTTTTTTTAACTTTTATGATTAAGTGTTACCAAATTGATATTAACATGATAACTGTGTTGTTGCAGAAATCATTGAGCTTCGATGAAAATACATATAAACAGTATTACTACTCACCACTCTCCCCTCAAGAAGAGAGTGATGACATCATCATTAATAATAACACATGCGATGGTGTAAAAAGAAAATCGCAATCGATTGATAATTTTTTTGAAGCTGAATCAAAAATAAAAAAGAGGAAGCTGTTATCATCAACCGTAGCACGAGCCGCTAGAGATGGTGTATCATACATTTCTACTAATTCTGACGATGGAGACCAAGCGACGCATCTCATCAAAATTGAAATGTACGATATGAAGAAGCTATCCAAGATTCCAACTACTGATCATTGGAAACATGCTTCCACGAGGATTAAATATTACGTAAAGACTAATAAGGATAGCATCTACGACAACACAAACGCCCTCGTATACAATATTACAAAGACAATAGCAGAAAGTGAAAAAGTTAAAAAATACTTTTTTAACAATGACAGTCATTAGCTGATCATTAGTGAATGTGATTCTGTTTACTTAAATTACAGGAAGACAAGAGCAGAAGAAAGAGATGAGTGTGGCATACGTGTACAGAACACATCATTGAAGAACAAAACTACAACACTGAGTGGAGATGAAAACGAGAAGAATATGCAGTACTCAAGAGCTGAATATCCATTCTTCAGTTCAAAATCTAGCCGGTTGCTCAGTTTCGAAAACTGGCCTCTCGTTATGCGACAGAAACCTGAAGATCTTGCAGAAGCCGGTTTCTTTTATACTGGCCATGCAGACAGGACCAAGTGTTTCCATTGTGGTGGTGGCTTAAAAGATTGGGAAGATGATGATGATCCTTGGCAGCAGCATGTTCAGTGGTTTAGTCAGTGTGCTTATGTAAAATTTAAACTCGAACAGAGTTTTGTATTAGATTAAATAGAATATTTATAAAGAAATAAAAAATAATATATTGCATACAATTTGTTTTATTTAATTTTATAATGTTTCACATAGTTACATACACACAAAATGCATTACACATAACTCATAAAATCTAACACACAACACATATTATAACCTTAACTACTATAGTCTACAGTAACATTTCTGTTTTTATCTATCTCAATAATATTATCAAACTCAGCATAAACTATACAGTTAATTGTTTGTATTAGTGAGGATTCAAATCGTACTTCTAATCTTACACTACCATGCTTTATGAGATTCCAATGAGCTGATGAGTTGGCTGATAAATCAGGAGTTAAGTCAAATGCTAATAGACAGTAACCTCTGGCATACTGTTCACAAGAGATTCCATTTCCTTCATTAAGAAAGTGAATACCAGTTCCCGAGAATAGAGTATGATATGCTGATGTAAATATGCTATTATTAAAAGATGGTTGCAAAGCTTTTGAAGGTATTTGTTGACCATCAATATATAAGCTGAAAGAATTAATACCATAGTTTTCAAAGTTAAATGGATTTTTAGTAAGCGAACCATTAAATGCAGAATTGTTCACAAATCCAATTATACATCTTTTGGGTACCTGCCCTAAAAATATATTATCAAGAGTTTTTCCTTGAACACCCGATGGAATTGTTAAAACTTTTACTTCAGCTCGAGTAATAGGATATTTAGCAGTGGTAGAAGCTAAAACTTTTTGATGTGCGAGTAATATGCTTGGATTAATTCGTGCTCGTCGAACAATAAGAGTTGCGTCCGTAATGCAAACTTTAAACTTTACATCGTTTGACCCAGCAATTAAATTAAAGCTCTCTCTCGATCGAACCAATTTAACACTCATTTCAACACCATTAATTAAAAATTTATCTTGGTTGAAAATGTCACCGTGAAGATGACCAATCATTTCTATTTCCTTACTTTCACTAATCAATTCCTGTCTTTTAACAAATCCCATGTTTTTACCATCCGTAGAATCCATTTTTCCTGCTGTATCATCATACCAAAGACTACAAGTAAGATGAGATTGTTTAGCAGCAGGAGCATAGTTTAAAAGGGTTTCCATGTATGCTCGATATGCATAGGTATTATTAGGTGGTGATACAGTCTCGCTGGTTGAAGATGTACATAGATCTAAACACAAAATTAAGAACGTTAGCAAAATCAGATTTCGAAAAAGATTTTTATAAATTAATGAATAATTCAGTCTTCGGAAAGACTATGGAGAATATTGAAAAAAGGGTTAACATAAAATTAGTTACACACTGGGAGAACCAGGGCAAAGCTTTAGGTGTTCAAGATCTAATCGCTAAACAACAATTTCATAGTCTTTCAGTATTTTCGGAAAACCTAGTTGCGGTTCAGTTGCGAAAAACAAAGTTAATATATAACAAACCAATTTATTTAGGGTTTTGCATTTTAGATATTTCAAAAACATTAATGTATGATTTTCATTATAACTATATGGTTAAAAAGTTTAGTAAAATCAAATTATTGTATACAGATACGGATAGTTTAATATATCATATATTTACAGATGATTTTTACTCTGATATAAAACCTGACCTTTCATCATACTTTGATACCTCAGCTTATGATGCAAATAATATTTTTGAATATCCAAAATTAAATAAAAAGAAATTAGGTTTTTTTAAAGATGAAAATAATGGTAAAATCATGAAAGAATTTGTGGGTTTACGATCCAAAATGTACGCTTTTAACTTAGAGAATAAGACTATAGCCAAGGCAAAAGGGGTAAATAAATGTATCACTAAAAAGATGACCATGGATAATTATAAGTCTTCCCTATTTAATAAAAAAGTGCAATATTATAGTATGCTTAGATTTAAATCAATTAAACACACAATTTTTACACAAAAATTAAATAAGATTGGTTTATCATATAATGACACAAAGAGGCATATTTTAGATAATAATATTGAAACATTAGCTTGGGGTCATTATAAACTGCGTTAAGTGTTGATAGTTTTTAATTTTATGTCCGCATGTAAATAAAATTTGTATTGATTGTAAAATAATGATAATAGTATAATATGACGTAGAGTTTATTACATATTTAATCGTTGTTTTATTGTAAATAATTTAAGTTAATTGTTGTTTATATTTGCGTGTGTGTGTGTGTGCATTTATTTGAGGTTGAGTTGATTGTAAAATTATGATGTACTAATTGTGTTAGAAATAGTATACAGATCATTCTGTTTTATATAATGTGTGCAATATATTTTAATTGTTAACACCAACACTTTCATTTTTTATTTCACCCCTTAGTACTTTAGACGTGTGTAATGTTTCACTTTATCCATCCGTTTACTGCTATTGTGGCGGGGCCAAGTGGATGTGGGAAGTCAAATTTTGTAACAAATTTCATAAAATCAGTTACAGAAATATGTAATTGTGATTTTAATCAGATCACATGGTGCTTTGATGAAATCCAACCTTTATATAATTTACCAAATGTTAACTACCATCAAGGAATTCCAAATGTTAATATGTTTGACGGTGAAAACCCACATCTTGTTATTATTGATGATCTAATGAGAGAGTCCGATGGAAGAATTGTGGATATATTTACAAAAGGTAGTCATCACAGGAATCTTAGTGTATTTTATTTAACACAAAATTTATTTCATCAGGGTAAAGGGCAAAGAGACATATCCTTAAACTCAAGTTATATAATATATTTTAAAAACCCTCGAGATAAAACTCAAATAAGATATTTAGCACGACAAGTGTCACCAGATAACCCAAAATTTATTGAAGATGCCTACAGGGATGCAACTCTAGAGGCGCATGGATATTTAATGGTAGATTTAAAACAGAATACCAATGATTTTTGTCGTATCAAGACAAATGTCTTCCCATTTAATGGTTTCTGCACAGTCTACGTTCCCACAAAAGAGTTTAAATACACCAAGAATCAAACATTTCAAATCATTGCTAAATGATGCATCGTCGACTCATAACGCATAAACATTTGCTAAACGCTTTGCATACGCTTAAACCAAAATATCAAAGAGCATTACTTAAAACGTGTGATGAAGAAGAAATTAACTGTATTTGTGAGTGTATTCATAACGTTTTACAAGGAAAAGTACCTCTTAAAGATCAAGATAAACAAAAATTGAATAAACACAAAAATATACTCCGTCAAATAGTGCGTAAGTGTAAACATAAACTAAGAAAAAATATAATTATACAAAAAGGAGGGGCTTTCTTACCAATAATATAAGTGCAATATTGAGTGGATTAGTGAGTGGACTAGCCAGTTAACATGGAAAATGCAAAGAAAATGATACTTATCGAACCTGGATTGATTGAAAAATTAAAACAAGAAAATAAGGTTAATACGAGTAGTAGTTTATCTCGATTAGATATTGAAATGCAAAATATTATGAATAGTAAGACGGAAGACCGAAAGAAATGGATGTTATATTTACAAACACTGCAAAGATACCTTCATTTTACCGAAGAGGATCGTCAACCACTCAGATTACCAATTTATTCTGATACATCTAATGAAGATTCAAACGAGTCTAAAATTGGTTTTAAAAATAAAGATAGAGATCTAAAAACTTCAGTTGATGCTGAATCTTTGTTGGAGGAGAATCGATCCATCAAAAGTAAAGAAAATGTTGAAAATCCACTTTACACACCAGCTCAAATACTCAGTTTAATACCAAAAACTTATAATAAAAAAGGACAGTTATTATTAAACTTAGTTGAAACAAGTAAAGGTAAAATACATTGGGATAATGAAGGTACAGTCATAATTGATAATGGAAAAATTCCTGGAAGTAATATTGTTGATTTAATAAATGATTCACTAAGACCCTTAAAAAGAAGTGATCCAGTAGGGTGGGATAGATTTGCTGAAGCATTAAAAGATATTAAAGTACCACTTACTTATATTGGAAATCCAAAGAGATGTGAGTTTATTAACCAACTTCAAGCAAAAGATCTGAACAAACCCTCTGAGATTGAATTTCAAGAGTTTTCTACACCGAGCAGTAGAGATAAAAAGTCTACAACTAAAATACGTAAAAGGCTTGAGTGGGAAAAATGGACTCCGTACTAGAAGAAATTAACAGGATTTATTATGATCCATCTAATCCCGCTGGTTTTGGTAGTATTGATAAATTATCAAAAGCCATGAAGGGTAAAATGAATAAAAAGCAAGTAAAGGAATGGTTAAAATCACAAGAAACATACACATTACATAAACCCATTCGAAAAAAATTCCCGCGTAATAGGTATATTCTATCAAATATTAATGAACTGTGGCAAGCTGATTTAAGTGATATGCGAACTTATTCTCAATATAATGATGGTTTCAAGTATATACTTTGTGTTATTGATGTATTTAGTAAATATGCTTTTGCAAGACCAATGCAAAAGAAAAACTCAGAAACAACTAAAGAATGTTTTGAAAGTATATTTACTGAAAGTAATTTAACACCTACTCACATACAATCTGATAAAGGTACAGAATTTGTTTCAAAAGATGTACAAAAATACTTTAAATCCAAAAAGATTAATTACTATACCACTAACAATCCTGACATTAAGGCCAGTATTGTTGAACGATTTCAAAGAACACTAAAAATGAAAATGTGGCGTTATTTCACTCATAATAATACTTATAGATATATAGATGTTTTACAAGATTTAATATACTCTTACAATCACAGCTTTCACTCTAGTATTAAGATGTGCCCATGTGATGTAAATTCCAACAATATTATGACAGTTTGGACTAATCTTTATGATAGACGGTCAAACAAACTTTCTTTAGAAAATCCTAAACCAAATTTCAATGTGGGTGATTATGTTCGAATAACTAAATATAAACATGCTTTCCAAAAAGGATATGAATCAAATTGGAGTGATGAAATATTTATTATATCTTCGATAATTGATAGATCTCCATGGGTTGTTTATACAATAACAGATTTACAAAATGAACCAATAGTTGGTACTTTTTATGAAAGAGAATTACAGAAAATCACTTACAACCCCACCTCACAATATAAAATAGATAAAATAATTGACACTCGTTACTCAGGTAACAGAAAAGAAGTATTAGTGAAGTGGAAAGGTTATCCAGATAAATTTAACAGTTGGATTTTAGCTTCTAGTTTAAAAGAAATATGAATAAAGAAAGTTTTTATTTAACTTTGCTCAGCAATAGTTCAATGGAATACTTTCCTGATAACAAGACCACAAATTTTTCAACGAAATTACCGAAAGCTATTAAATTAGAAGGTGAATGGTCGGTTGGAGTTGTCGAGTTTCAATATCCATGTACCATGTTTACTGTTCAAGATCATGAAAATGTTATATACATTACAAAATCTATGTTAATGCCTAATGAAGATAAACCATCCACAGTGTACTACAAAAAACATATTCCAGCTACCAACTATGATAACGTTGAGCATATTTTAAGAGTGTTAAATGGTATCGGAGAGAACTTGAAATTTCGCTATGATGAAATAACAAAATTTGTGTCTATTTCTGTTTTGGATAAAAATATAACATCCGTAACATTATCACCCAAATTAAGTTTACAACTAGGTTATGAACCAAATAAAAATCTCCTAGAGAGAAATTTTGGAAAGTGTCCTGCTAATTTACACTTAGGGTTACCATCTCAACTCTTTCTATATTGTGACATTATCGATCCTCAGATTGTGGGTGATGTTATGACTCCTTTACTAAGAGTCATTTCATTAGATCCTACAAAATACATTTATGGTGCAAATAAAATGCACGTTTTCTCTCAACCTCACTACTTACCTGTTATGCGAAGAGAGTTCGATACGCTGGAAATAGTTATAAGATCGAGCACAGGACAAAAAATACCATTCCAGTTTGGAACCGTGTGTATTAAACTACATTTCCGAAAATTATTATAATGAATTCTCTTCGTGATCATCATAAATGTCCATATGAAAATTATTATACACATCAAGCTGGGTCAGGAGTTGGAGTAATTTATAAGGGTGCACCATACCAACGCGGTCATGGTATTGGGAGCTTCTTAGGGGGGTTATTTAGATCAGTTTTACCTTTACTTTCAAGTGGTGCTCGAGTGATTGGTAAGGAGGCATTAAGCGCTGGAGTAGGACTTTTATCGGATATGGTTCAAGCGCGTCCTATGGAAGCCTCAATAAAAGATCGTCTAAAGCAAGTTAGTACGAATTTAAAACGAAAGGCTGATGAGAAAATTGATCAATTTAACATGACAGGATCTGGGTATAAAACTAAAAGAAAACGATTGACCTCGTTCATTCCACCATTAACTGCTAAAGTGAAAGCTGCGAAAAAACTTGGTCTAAAACCAAAAAATAACAAAGATATATTTTCAAATTAAATATGTCTTTCCTTCATAATCATTCTTGCGAGTGCGTTAAGTCAGAATTGGATTTGTTTGCACTACCGTCTACACAAACTAGCATTGAAAATGGATTGTGGATTCATTATAAACCAATTTCATCTCTTGGTGATGATGGACCTATCGAGTTTCAAGTTCCTGGGACAGGCGATGACTACATAGATTTGTCTCATACATTACTCCACATAAAGGCAAAAGTATTAAATCAAGATTCAACTAACTTGATATCTACTACAATAGTAGCACCTGTAAATAACTGGCTGCATTAACTTTTTAGTCAACTTGATGTTTATTTAAACCAAAAACTTGTATCACCACCTAATAATACCTATGCATATCGAGCATACATGGAAACCCTTTTAAACTATGCTCCTGCTGCTAAACAATCTCATCTTACTTGTAGTCTTTGGTATGATGATACAGCAGGAAAAATGGATTCTACGGATGGTAAAAACATGGGATTTGTTAAAAGACAGGAATTGATTAGTGAAAGTAAGGAAATAGAAATGATTGGTCATCTTCACGGTGACATTTTCAACCAAGATAAATTTTTAATTAATGGTGTTGAAATGAGTGTTAAATTGGTTCGATCGAGAGAGAGCTTTAATTTAATTGCTGGGTCAAACGATGTAAAGTTTAAAGTTTGCATTACGGACGCAACTCTTATTGTTCGACGAGCACGAATTAATCCAAGCATATTACTCGCACATCAAAAAGTTTTAGCTTCTACCACTGCTAAATATCCTATTACTCGAGCTGAAGTAAAAGTTTTAACAATTCCATCGGGTGTTCAAGGAAAAACTCTTGATAATATATTTTTAGGGCAGGTACCCAAAAGATGTATAATTGGATTTGTGAACAATTCTGCATTTAATGGTTCCCTTACTAAAAATCCATTTAACTTTGAAAACTATGGTATTAATTCTTTCAGCTTATATATTGATGGTCAACAAATACCTTCAAAAGCTTTGCAACCATCTTTTAATAATAGCATATTTACATCAGCATATCATACTCTATTCTCGGGAACTGGTATTCACTTTCTTAATGAAGGAAATGGAATCTCTTGTGAACAGTATGCCAGAGGTTACTGTCTATTAGCATTTGACTTAACTCCTGATTTATCAGCCAACTCATCAGCTCATTGGAATCTCATAAAGCATGGTAGTGTAAGATTAGAAGTACGATTTGAATCCTCACTAATACAAACAATTAACTGTATAGTTTATGCTGAGTTTGATAATATTATTGAGATAGATAAAAACAGAAATGTTACTGTAGACTATAGTAGTTAAGGTTATAATATGTGTTGTGTGTTAGATTTTATGAGTTATGTGTAATGCATTTTGTGTGTATGTAACTATGTGAAACATTATAAAATTAAATAAAACAAATTGTATGCAATATATTATTTTTTATTTCTTTATAAATATTCTATTTAATCTAATACAAAACTCTGTTCGAGTTTAAATTTTACATAAGCACACTGACTAAACCACTGAACATGCTGCTGCCAAGGATCATCATCATCTTCCCAATCTTTTAAGCCACCACCACAATGGAAACACTTGGTCCTGTCTGCATGGCCAGTATAAAAGAAACCGGCTTCTGCAAGATCTTCAGGTTTTTGTCGCATAACGAGAGGCCAGTTTTCGAAACTGAGCAACCGGCTAGATTTTGAACTGAAGAATGGATATTGAGCTCTTGAGTACTGCATATTCTTCTCGTTTTCATCTCCACTCAGTGTTGTAGTTTTGTTCTTCAATGATGTGTTCTGTACACGTATGCCACACTCATCTCTTTCTTCTGCTCTTGTCTTCCTGTAATTTAAGTAAACAGAATCACATTCACTAATGATCAGCTAATGACTGTCATTGTTAAAAAAGTATTTTTTAACTTTTTCACTTTCTGCTATTGTCTTTGTAATATTGTATACGAGGGCGTTTGTGTTGTCGTAGATGCTATCCTTATTAGTCTTTACGTAATATTTAATCCTCGTGGAAGCATGTTTCCAATGATCAGTAGTTGGAATCTTGGATAGCTTCTTCATATCGTACATTTCAATTTTGATGAGATGCGTCGCTTGGTCTCCATCGTCAGAATTAGTAGAAATGTATGATACACCATCTCTAGCGGCTCGTGCTACGGTTGATGATAACAGCTTCCTCTTTTTTATTTTTGATTCAGCTTCAAAAAAATTATCAATCGATTGCGATTTTCTTTTTACACCATCGCATGTGTTATTATTAATGACGATGTCATCACTCTCTTCTTGAGGGGAGAGTGGTGAGTAGTAATACTGTTTATATGTATTTTCATCGAAGCTCAATGATTTCTGCAACAACACAGTTATCATGTTAATATCAATTTGGTAACACTTAATCATAAAAGTTAAAAAAACTAAAGTTACAACCTATTAAAGTCCACTGCTGAACATAGGCCTCCTCTCATTTCTGAGAGGGTTTTAGGGCTAGGAAATGTTCGCTGCGATACCTCAATGCGTGTTGGCAAACTTCACATGCCTTCGAAATTATCTCAGACATGCATTCCTCACGATGTTTTCCTTCACCGCTGAGCACGTGGTAAATTAACACTTAAAATTGTAATTAACAATTTAATTGGTGCCGGCGGGGATCGAACCCGGGTCGCGTACTGTGAATTTTACATTTTGCGCTAACCATCTGAGCTACCACGGCTTAACCATATACACACACATAATATTTAAATATAATTTGTTAACACTAAATCATACACACGTAAGAAAATAACAGAAAGAAAAGTAAGTTTGTCAATAGAATAAACACTTACATCCATGGCCTTTGATGCGTTGAAGTAACACAAACGTAGTATTGATAGATCCACTGCGGTCAAACGACCATACACTAACTCCATGACTGCAGTTGCTTGGTCTTATATAGTACCAGTGAGTAATAATTCTAATCTAAAGAATTTCTGCAGTAGAATTGATAGTATCTTTATGCGTCAACAAGCTTACCTTACATTCTGTTGCTTATCTCTACATTCCTACGTCCTTCCTGTCGTATCTTGTTCAGTGTATTGGTGACTCAAATACGATTTGTATAACACAAAGAATGTAATTTAATATTTAGATATCACTATAATTGATCATTCCTATATTAGTCATTGAGTAGATTGGTACTGTAATAATCTACTAATAGCAGTAATATTATGGATACACTATATGTACAACAACATCTGAAAAAGATTCACCCCACTCTAGAAAATAATGTTTATGCTGCCAATAAACTACCCATGTACACCCACGTACCAACGTATATAATATGCAATTTGGATACAGATGATAAACCAGGGTCACATTGGGTAGCTTTATATATCGATACGAATGACGTCGGTCAATATTTTGATTCATTCGGACGGGCACCTGTACGATATCATCTAGAGTTTTTTAAAAGAAATTGTAAAAGATGGAACTGGAATGTTGATAGGATTCAGAATGAGTGGACTTCAGTTTGTGGCGAATATTGCTTAATGTATTTGCTATATAAGTTTCAGGGATGTTCAATGCATAGTTTTACGAGTATATTTACAGGGAACACATTGTACAACGATATTTTAGTGGATGAGATGTTTCGCTCCTATTTTATAGATAATAAGTAATAAGATTTTGTATTTTATAAATAAAAATTTTAACAAAATTGGGTAATGTGTTTTATTAATGAGTCAGATTAGTGTAGATAGGAACAAAGGAGTATATAACAATATCACCACGCTGAGGAAGAATAGATAATGACGGTATTGAATGAACAATAGATAAGTAGATAAGAACAATGGAGCGCTAATGACGGTGGAGGCTCGAAGCGGATATCAATTAGATAAGAGTTAATTGATCTGCACATCTCCGGAACCGTGCATCCTACGCAAAAATGGACCGCAGATTCGTGATCAGAGCATGCCAAAACCTTTTTTTTTTTTTTTTTTTTTTTTTTTTTTTTTTTTTTTTTTTTAGGATCGTGAGTCGACGAACGTCGTACTTGTGACTCAGTGCGCCAGAACTGGTACAACCTTTCTACAAGTGCGCCAGAACTGGTACATCGTAACTACTATTTGATCTTCCCCCTCTGTCGCCTCTTACGACACCCCCGGATAATATGGGTTGTTTTCCAAATTCAACCCCAAAAATAATTTTATATTATACAAAGTCCTGTTGGATCGAGATTTGTATTTATCTATTTGCTCTTTATTATTATTAGGATACAATGATTAAAGTAAAGTAATTTATCCTTCTTAAACTGTGATAAAAATATTTAAATGGTTAGCATGATAAATTTATTTTAATTAATGACAAACCCAAGAAAATTTTATCAACAAAATTAAGTATGATGGACAATTTAAGTTTGAATTTCTTAATTGAATATATTTTAAAATATTGTTTGACAAATCAAAATGTATAGATAAATAGCTCCATAAAAATCCCAGAAAGAAAAGGTCTGTGCCCGAATTTAAGGCGAAAATAAGCCGTACATTAACTAACTATTATATGTATTATATGGAAGTGTGAAGGGAAAAATACCAATTTTTTTCCAAGCTACATTATTACTAGCCTGTTGTCTATATTGACGATAATAGATAAAAAAGTAAATTGAAAGGAAATTACAGTTAAAATATTAAAGTCCTTACTTAAAGTCTGGTGCACCGCATGAAATTAAAGTCACATCGCTGCATAAGGTCTATACGAGGGTGGATTGAAAAGTACTCGGCCTAACCAAGAAAATAAACACATACTAAATCAGTTATATTTTTATTTTTCTACATAATCACCATCAAGTTCAATACACTTTTGCCACCTCCCCTTCCAAGCATTTAGACCGTTGAAAAAAAATGATTCTTCCTTAGAGTCAAAATATGCGTCTACAGCTGCTTTGACCTCGTCGTTTGTCGAAAATCTTTGACCTCCCAAGTGCTTTTTTAGGTTAGGGAACAGAAAGAAGTCTGATGGTGCCAGATCAGGTGAATACGGTGGATGCGGTAACAGTTCAAAGCCACAGTTGTGAATTTCAGCCATTGACTGTACTGACGTGTGAACACGGGCGTTATCTTGATGAAACAGGACTTTTCTTCTGAGCATTCCTCGACGTTTTTCTTTTATTTCCTCTCGTAAACGACGTAGTAAGGTGCAGTAGTAATCAGAGTTTATAGTCTGACCCCTTTCAAGATAATCAATCATAATCACACCTTTCGAGTCCCAGAATACTGAAGCCATCACCTTATTTGCCGACAAAATCAACTTAGCCTTTTTAGGGGGTGGTGAACCAGGTCTTCTCCACTGTTTTGATTGTTGTTTTGTTTCTGGTGTACAGTAATGAACCCATGTTTCGTCCATAGTAACAAAACAATTCAAAAAATTATCTGCATCGGCTTCAAATAACTCCAAACAGTCGCGTGAAATAGTCAATCGCGTCCTTTTTTGTTCAACTGAAAGCAGTCGCGGAACCCACCTCGCAGACACCTTGTGGAAACCCAACTCGTTGACAATGATGTTTTGAGTTCGTTCATAAGAGATGCCTATAATCTCGGCTATCTCTCTAATTTTTAATCTGCGGTCTCCCATTATTAAATCAAGTACTTTTTTAATATTTTCGTCAGTAGTTGACGTCGAAGGCCTTCCAGAGCGGGGTTCATCTTTCATACTCTCTCTACCACGCTTAAACTCTGCTATCCATTTTTTGACGGATGAATATGACAGAGCAAAATCGCCTAATGTACTGACCATGTCATCATGGATGGCTTTTGATGATAGCCCCTTCTTATGGAGGTACTTAACGACGGCACGCTGCTCGATTTGCTCCATTCGCGGAAATTATGTCCGATTACTTTGTTAATAAATTTATAAAATCACAACTAATTATCGCACACGTTTCGAACTTCACACAATGAACTAGTCTGAACTGAACTAAATAATGTGGGTAGATTTGATTTTTAGAATTGAATGGATCTGTGTTAGGCCGAGTACTTTTCAATCCACCTAGTACTTTCATTAATAACTTAAATAGCATGTAACCAAAATAATAAATTAATTTACTTCAGAGAGAACTCTTCACCAGTTCTATTAATTTCAAGCAAAGTTCTTACAAAGTTTTAATTTATTATCAAATATTGTAGTTTGACCACAAGCCCACAACCTTTGCAAGTTAGGTTGTTTGTTTCAAACGAGTTTAAAATAACGAAACAATATTAATTTATTCAGAGGTTGTTGTCATACAACTGACAGTTTTGGTAAGAAGCTATTTTTGGCCTACTTTAAAAAAGGAGAAAGTTTTCGATTCGAGTGTGTTTTTTTGAGTATGTTATAAGATATCTCCTTCAGTTGAGAAACGATGTTTATGATTCTTTTTTATTAAATAGGTTATAATTCCGGGGAGGGTGGTCCCATATAAATTATATCCTCAAGTGTGGCAAAATAGTGGATGAAGTTTTTAATGTAACTATTTAGACGACATTAACCACTCGTGTCACGTCAGTATATTGGACCTATTAGTCAGACCTATGGTCAAGCCAAAGAGTATAGTAGGCGTAGACAGGGAAATCTATAGACTGATGATTAGCGTGGCCTAGACTGAGAAGGACGATAACGTAGTTTTAGGTTATACAATAACCTTTATGACTTTTAAACATATTTAGATACAATTTTTAATTGTTCTAAGAACTGAACTGAACCAGATTCACCAATCTTAAGCTCACAAAACAATTTTTTCTCACTTAAACCAACTTGTAAACGCTTGATATAGGTTGGTAGATGTTCTTACAGCACCACTACATGGTGATACCGCTTGTTGTCTTATAATTGCACTTAATATATTATTTATTTATAAAATCTTTAATTTAAGGCACCATAATCTGAGTGCGTGTGTGACAGCGGGCGAAATTAAAGCCTTAATAGCATTCCTTACCAGTCACAACCGCGAGAAATAGAAGTTTGTGGAAAGTTACTAAATTAACAATATTAAAGGAAATATATTTGTGGAACTCACTTAGAAATTTAATAAATTCATTTATAAACGTTACACAGAAATATCGGCGCATAAATGTCTTTTTGTTCTATTCATCTCAGTGCGAACTTTTTTGCAATTTTAACAACTATAGAACAACAGTGAGCAGGATGACGTTGTTAACACAATAGACTAAATAACAATGGCGAACGCCCATACAAATTTTTATGTCACGTGATCTGGAAGCGTCTTTACATCAAAAATATCAAAAGCGATTCACCATCTATCCCTAAAATTGTTTGTCTAAGATTTTTTTATCGACTAGGCCGGGAATAATTGTTACGAGGCTTTAAAGATTTGTAGGTTATGTGAAATTATATCACTTAAATGGTTCAAAATTTATTATCAATTTATGAGTTTTTACCTACAGGATTTCAATAATTTAATCTTATAATATTATGTCTATATCTATTCTGATGTTCAATTAATAATTATTTACCATTAGGTATATTACTGTTCCAAAGTTATTTTTGAGTAATCAACTTGTGGAGCAGATTAAACTCTCTATTATGGAATTTATTTGCCTATTAAGGAATTCACTGCAGAGAATTCAGAATAATAGGTATGTTTAGCCATAGTACAAGTTACACTTTAGAACTAGATACCTAATGAGTGCAGGGCATCCACGACTTTTTCTGCCACCAGAGTGGCGCTACTTACAAATGAGGTGTAATATTTGACAGATTACGTAGCGGGAACTAAATTTGTTTGAAAAACGTAAAGGTTAATGTTTCTTTATATACTATTAGTTATATTTTACATCAATTTATTAAAACCAAACCACAGATATTCATAAAAGTTGAAAAAAAAAAGAGTTAAAAATGTGTGAAAAATTAAAGAATAAACTCCTGAGGCATTGTTTTGTGTATTAATATAATACTACAGAAATTGATAAACTTTTATTTAAACCTATATTCTCAATTAAATTACATTGTGTAACAAAAAAACTTCGCCTGTGTCAACAGGCGACATCTGGTGAATGGAAGATTATTAGCCCTCATTGGATTGAAATTATTTATCAATATTATTCGACCAAAGGTAAATAAAACAAAAAATTAATCATACAACATTTATTCGTCATCATCTTCCCTAATAATTACACCATCTAAAAACTCTGCCGGTGCTGAATATGTTGCTGATGTCTAGCCCATCCTAAATACCAAACTAAGTTCATGACACGTGCGCAACAGCATACTGTGCGCCGACCTACTAAACAGGTACAGCAGTACTCTGCGATTCCTGTTCGGCCAGGCATATTATTTTCTAATAATATATATATATATATATATATATATATATATATATATATATATATATATATATATATATATATATATATATATATATATATATATATATATATATTAGCTCCCATTATGTTGCAATTCATGCACATCAATGCGAGTAACTCTGCCACGATCGCTCATCGTGTCTGAATGAAGTAATCCTGTGAAGATCGATGAAGATCCAAATCGTAGGGCACAAATCGGAGTCCCGATGAGAACAGCGCAATGTCGTCGGGTGTAGCAGTATCGGAATCCTTGGGCACGCAATATTCACAAGATAGAAAATCAATATCGGATAAGTCCAGTGGCAGTCCAGGTCGAATAAAAATAAGGAAATCAAAAGGCAAAACCAAGAATACAAAACACAAGCAACACAAACGGCGCGAGAGCAGGTGTGTGAGTGTGAGTGGGCGAGACGTAACGGAAACGTCATTACGACTCTGTCATAATTGACAGGTGTTTTGCTATAGCATTTATATTGGGTGCGTTTGGCAGAAAAAAGCGCTAGCAAGCGCTTACTAGCGCTAAAATAGTTTTCAGCCAGGACACGATTGCTACTTCAGTAGCGCTGACACGATCCGCCATTTTGCTTATTTAATTTGTTTGTTTTGAAGTAGAGTTTATAAGTTGTTTTTTTTGCAACATTAGTTTTAAGTAATATAATGACATGAATAGACGTACATGTTATTAAAAATTCATGATTGGTAAGTTTTTAATATGAATACTTCACAAAAATATATTTAAATTAGGTTAGGTTCCCCGGTTAAAACTAACATCGTGTCCTAGAGGAAAATAGATACTTACAATTTGACAGCGCTAGCAAGCGCTTATAAGCGCTGAAATAGTTTTCGGCCAGGACACGATTGCTACTTCAGTAGCGCTGACACAATCCGCCATTTTGCTTATTTAATTTGTTTGTTTTGAAGTAGAGCTTATAAGTTGTTTTGTGCAATATTAGTTTTAAGTAATATAATGATATGAATAAACATATAGGTACATGTTATTAAAAATTCATGATTGGTAAGTATTTAATATGAATACTTTACAAACATATATTTAAATTAGGTTAGTTTCCTCGGTTAACACTAACATCGTGTCCTGGAGGAAAATAGCTACTTACGATTTGACAGCGCTTACCGCTTACGATCGCCATTTTGCTTACAAGCGCTTGCTAGCGCTTTTTTCTGCCAAACGCACCCATTGTCTCTTACTAAACAAACTGAATTCCAAGAATATATAGAAAATACGACATATTTTTTTAAATAATCCTATGCCACTTTTGTTTAAATGATATTTATAATCATTATATTATTTTATCGTAAACCAGATGCAACAAGATGAGGTGAAAATGATTTATAACTACAAAACTGAAATAATTATAAACTTGTCACACTAAGTGACAGAAACGATATCCATTTGATTACAATCAATTATGTCCCCAAAAAAGTAGTGATTTTTATTCCGGCTTTTACTAGTTTTAATGTTTATTTGATAAAATGCAATAATTTTTTTGATTACGTCCTATAACAATTATAACTCAAGACGCTTCAAAATATTTGACATATTATTTCGCCATTGTCCTTTCATTTGTTCCAAGACTCAACTCGTTGAGCTGAATAAACATTAAGGGCTATTCACACGATGCCTTTGTATTATGCAAGGAAAGCGCTTCAGAGTCAATACGTGAGCCACGACTGTGAAACTGGCATAGTTTGTTTCATGGGTCGTTTACTGCATTTTTCGTGAAACGCGCCCAAGTTAAAAATGCTACGAAAAATCATTCGTATTTAGAAGCCCCTAGAAAACTAATAAATTTTAGGCTCTAGTGTTGAGTAGTATACTATCAATACATTAGTTTAAGCCGGGATTAAAAACTACAGAGGCCATTGTATGTCTATTTTAATTTTTTTTTTCAATTTTACCTATTTTAATTTTTCAATGTTACTCTTATCGTCATTATCATCAGTACCCGTAAATGTAATTAACAATGTTGGTAAGAATTATTTTAATCGCCACGCTTGGAAGATGAATTGGCGAATACAGTATCAGACGTCTAGTATAGTCAACGCTGCTCTCGTTTTGGTTGTTCGTTTGAACGGGATGGTTATACCGTTTTTATTTTTAGTAAGGAAACTTGGACGTGGCATGAGAGTAAAATTAACACTGTAGAAATGCGGCCAATAAGAGAATCATGTGGCTCTGAGTAATGGGATGAATGGGAAAATGTATGATAAGAGAAAGGCAAAATAAACTTTCTGTGTCTTGAAGTCTTTCAGTGGTATGCTTGTGTTTAGTTTTAATTTTATTAATTACAGGATCCCAAGCAGGTGGTAGTACACAACTTACTTCTCTACTGAAATAAGAATATATTTTAATTTCAATAGCCTAACGTAATATCTTTGGGCAAATCTAATGTAATGGCGGGGGCCGTCTAGAATATGATCACAAATTGCAGACTTCCCGGAGGGTTAGTGTTCTTTTACGCGGGGTTTTATAGATCTTTTTGTTTACCCTATATAACAGAGACCACATTCACAATCAAGCTTGTACACTCCGACTAAGATTAATGATCATCATCACCATCATCAGCTCTTCACAAGTTCACTGCTGAACATAGGCCGTACATGGATCAAGTGGTAACTCATTGTAGAAGCTATTTTTATATAAAAAATAACAATTTAAGTCTCATTAAATGGATTGACTACGGTGAATTGAGGTAAAGGTGGGATTAATTAAAAGTTTAGAAAATTAAAGAAAATATAAAAAAATTAAAAACGAAAATGAAAATGAAACTTTAAGAAAAGTTTGAATCTATACACCTAACTAAAAAATTAAATATAATTATTAAAAAAGTACACTACCGTGACATTTTTTTTACTATTACAAGCCATTGCTTGACTATTATCCCACTAGGGTTCTATCTAAAAAATATTACAATCCGACAAATTTATACAAAATGGACGTAAATTTCGAATTGATTAGAACTCGTAGAACCGATTTTAGAAATTAAAAAATAATTAAAGCTTCTAAAGTTGGTGCTAAATCATAGTGTATCTAAGTATTAAACCCCCGATTGCTGAAGTTTATTATGTGGAAATTATTTTTTCCAGTTTTTTAACTCGGTTTATACTTTTCTTCAAAATTTTAATATTAAACCTTTTGAGTGGTATAAGGATTATCAAAAGTTCAAGGTAACATTGAAAATAATAATAATGTCCTCCAGACTGAGTTTTAGTCACGGCGGTTAGTTTCAACGTAGCTAGTTTTTTGCGCAGGGCCCAAAACATAATATAGTACCCGAGTGTATGCGCAAGCACAGGTGCACTCTATATTCCTTATTCTTATATCATTGGAGATAGATCAGGCGCAGGACCACTTCGTTTCCGAGGCAAGGGGGTGAAACACCGTCAACTTCTTGACTCCGGGCTGCTATTGAGAATCTCTTAACCGCGTTTACGATCACTAGATACCAAAAATGCAATCAATAACAAGCAGAACGTCTTGTAAAAATGTACATTAAAATTTCCATTCCACATTTCAATACCCTTAGTGATGGATTTTTAAAGATTTTTCTGACAATTAAAATTTCATAGGATCACCACCGAAGCTTATTCATTACAAATCTTTTAAATCGGTTGAGTCCTTTCTAAGATATTGGTACACATCATAGAATATATGTATTATAGTATTCTATGGTATACATACATATAGAAACATATGAGTTGAATGTATTCTTTACTGAAGTTGTATAAAATTATACTATAATCGACGTTTATAAAGCTCTAAATACATCAAAGAGCCTGCAATCGGAAATGCTTCACAGCGTCTCGCCGAACCGGATATTGCATTCGTTGGACTGAAATACTATATCTATTTTCCTTTTATCGAAATATTTCAAAAGGTATTTTTGGAATCAAAATAATGTATTTAACAAACGAAGTGAATATAACTGAAAGAACATTCTATAACTAATTATCGTGACAATTTTTGTTTCTTGTAGTCTCACCAGTAAATAATAGACCTATTGCCCTAGCATATGACTAGGGATCTGGAGTCCAGATAGTCAATGACTATCTTTGATTGAAATAAAGATTAGTAATTATATCAAAAAATTGTAATCTCGCATGTTACTTCCTACTTACCTACACTTCCTTATCTCCTCTTTCCTACATCCAAATATCGATGAGTTTGTAGGGCGATGGCTAAACATTTGGCTACCACACTGAAGGACTGCGCGTTCGATACTTGCACGTAAAATGTGTTTCTTTGGTTCTGGATGCTAGCCTTACAAATATCTACTATGTAAAATATCTCCACAATACAGATGAATTTCCAATATGGATGAAACGTACTTTTTTATAAATAATAGTGTTGCTCGCCTCGGTTGACGTCTGGCACTAGCGCCATCTAGTGTTGGGTAACAGAGCGAGAAGAGCTTTCCAGAAAATGACATGACTAATCTTTTAACCAACAGCGTCATCTAGTATCGAATTGAATAACTAAGCTTTCTAGAAGCCTCACACTCGAACTCTCTGCGTCTGGTCGGTCGGCGCCCGTATCTACGGGAATAATCTGGACGTTTCGGCGTAAAAGTGTATTTAAACCCGCTGCATGCCGCGATCGGGGCAGTATTGAATTTGGCGAGAAAAGCGTAGCTACGGAGCGAAATAAAGTGAATCAGTGTGGTAAATTATTAGTGTTTTAAGTTTTAATTAGTGTAAAGTGAATTAAAGTGTAAATTTTGGTAATTCAATCGGCAGTTTTTACTGTCACCAACCTCAAGCTCGTAATAATTGGTGTCAGAAGTGGGATAAAATCATGCCGATTTTACCTAAGGAGGAAACGGAGGGTGTCCGTACCCGAAGTGAACGCCAGCAGGAGACGGACCAAAGATGATTTAGTGGTGCAACGCCGCAGACGTCGAAGGGCCAGCCACCGGCTGCAGGCCCGTCAGTAGCTCCTACATCTGCAGCACCCGACTTAGGTGCTCTGATGGTGATGCTGCAGGAACCGGTTCAAAGGTCCGGTGGTCCGTGAATCGGTCGGTGAAAAGGTCCGTCGGTTGGAAGAGCAGCTGCGGGGCGGACGGGATGATCAGGCCCGCCGACAGAAGGACCAGGCACGCCGACAGGAGGAACAGGTCCGCCGACAGGAGTAACAGGTCCGTCGGTTGGAAGAGCAGCTGCGGGGCGGACAGGATGAACAGGCCCGCCGACAAGAGGAACAGGCCCGTCGGTTGGAAGAGCAGATGCTCCTCATGAAGGACCTTCACGCTACCTTCGGCAAAGAGATACGGGAGGTGAAGGATAAGGTTGCTCAACATGAAAACCGCCTGTCGGAAGCTGAAACCTGAATCGACCAAGTAAACAATCGGGCTACGTTGTCATGGCTGACATGAAGAAATCACTGGACGAACTCAAACTTGCAGATGGAACTACAGCTCCCGTAGTAGCTACAACACCTTCTCTACGTGGGTTCAAGGTGCTACCATTCGACGGGACTTCTTCTGGTCAGCCTACAAAATCCAGTTCAAAGCTGTTATGAAGGTGAACGGCTGGAATAAAAGTCAAGCCATGACTACTCTCACACTAGGCTTGCGCGACCAGGCCTCAACAGTTCTGGAAGCTCTCGGTGAGGAAGTGACTTATGAGCAACTCCTTGAGGCATTGGAGGCGAGATATAGCGACGCTCACCTGGAACACGTCTTTCGTGCGCAGCTTACAGATCGCGTGCAGCGCATCAACGAAAACCTGCAGCAGTGGGCTTAGAGGTGAAGAAGCTGATGCGAAAAGCATACCGGTCTGTACCTGCGCTCATTGAAGGGGACCTGGTGCAGACATTCGTCGACGGCATCCGCGACCTGGAAGTCAGAGCTGCTGTGAGGCTCGGGCACCACGAGACGCTTAAGGCCGTCTTGGCCTATGCACTGGAGATGGAAGCCGTGCGGCAGGATCATCGTTCCCATCGCGTAATCTCACTTACTGTTATCATTGGTTAAAAAGTCACTAATCTGCCTGTATAGGATGGTCGGAGCATAATAAATAGCAGTATATACTTTTGTATATTAACTAGATAATCAGTATTCTGACTGTTGACGGAGAAGAGCATCAAAGGTGCGAGATGTCTGGTAATTAGAGATCAATCGCACTACTACGTCAGAGGTCACGTTCAGCGGTGTACAGTTTATGGGTTGATGAAAAGAAAGATGTACATCATCATCAACATCATTAGATTGTAAAAATCCACTACTGAATATGAGCCTTCTACGTAAATATTTGTCATACTTGCTAGAATTTGTCACATATATAACCGCTGTTCCTCGTCGCTTGTAAAGTACAACTTAAAGTATACTTTAAGTTTGGTGTACATGAAAAGAAAATATTATATAACCATCTATCGGAAGTCATGTTATTTTATTATTCAAAGTCACCTCTGACACCCACGGGACATAATGATGAATATCTAATATTCTTTCACTACCAACTGACCGCCACTATTCGGACGAGCAAAATGTTAAACGAACACAAATACGTCTATATTCATTTAGATCTGCGTAGAAGAATAAATAAATAGTATAGCAAGGGTTGCGAACTATATTTTTCCCGCTACAAAATATACTTTATTCCATTTTTCATCCATATTACATGAGAACATAATAATAAATCTTTGTCCTTTACATTCCGTATATTGGATGGGAAAGGTCTTTATTCATGCGTTCGATTTTTATGTAATATATTATATTATTTGTAAAGCAATTTTTCTACGTATTTGTAATACCAAAAAGTAATATCCAGATATGCAACCAAATTTATTAAACTGTTTTCATCGATCATATGTCCATCAATCAATCAATTTAACCTACACTAGTAGCTTAAATTAAAATTAAGTTCATTTGAAAGTGAGGATAATCATATTATGTGTGTGACTGTCTCGTTGGTCTACGAATCGTAAGCGCAAGTATTCATGAGTTCCTGGGTTCAAATCCCGATCTCGAATGATGATCCATACTCTACCATTGAATTTAATACACTTTTATGCGATTTGTATAATATTTTTATAGCATTAGACTGACAAACGAGCACGCAGTCCACATGATGGTAAGTGGGTGCTGTGTGGAATATAAATTATAAACGCATATCATAGTCATGGTAGTACATGACTACATATAGCAATTTTATATATGTAACACATCTAATAGATCTATTCTCAACTAAGATAAATTTTCCCACCAGTTGTGTCACGCTACATGGGCGAACTGGCGATCGGCATACGTTTCGTTTATATGACGCTAATAATGTGTATGATGTTAATCACGTTAGCCATTCATTGAATTATACATAACTAGAGGAGCAAACCACATTACCACGCGTCGAAAAAAGTATAACCACTATCCAACCGCGACTACGTGGATTTGAAATTACGAAATATTTTAATTAAACATATCTGTCTCACTTACACAAATTATGAAAACAATACCGTCGCTAAGATTAGATAAAGACACACAAACATGCAATGGCGGGTTGGTGTGACTTACCATATGATATTTTGCCCAGAATACGCATTAAAAAGAAGTATTTTTTAAGCTGCAGTTAATTGCTTTTATTTTATTTTATTTTAAAAATGATATTTTCTTATCAGATGAATAAAAGTAAGCATAACTGATGAAATAAAACACATTTTTAAGTATTTTTATTGTCCTAATAAATCAAGCAATATAAAATAGGTAATACAATATAATAAATATAAAAAATAAAATTATTATTAATATAAAATGGGTAATAAAATATATTTAAAATTTATCATAAATAAACTAAAATAAGAATAATTAATTATTTTGTATGAAGGTAGTTTAGCACTTTCCAAAATATGGGCAATAAATCGATCTACCTAGGATTTATTTTTAGAAAATGTCCTTTTGTCCGTGTTTTCAGGCAATAAAAAACTGCTACAATATAAGAAGGTAAATTTCGACAGATCACTAACGATCGTTATAGCTTAGGTGGGATGTCGGTCGGGCGTGATATCGGAGTTCCGTGGTTCGCGTCCTGTCTCTGGTCTAGCTTTTTCCTTTTTTTTTCAAGTTCCCTTCTTTTGTGAGAAAATCTATTATTTCACTCCTTTCTTTTAAGTATTTTTTAAAAATACGAAAATTTTAATAAAACTAATTGCACTCATGATTTTTTATTCAAATAATCAGTTCAGTTTTTTCTAATCTGTCAATAAGATCAAAAATATTATTTAAGTTTCATCAGTATGTAATTTATAAATGCAATATTCAATGATTTTATTTAATTATTTGAGGTTTTTTAACGTTTATATGAAAACATGAACTAAAAGTTATGAGTGAAAAATGATTCTGCTTGATTTATTATGTTTTGTGACCTTAAATTGCATAATTTCACTACTCATTTCCCCATTTTTTGTCGCGGATCGTTCGGCTCAACTCGGTCGGCCCGTCACATTGAACACTGAACTGACGTTAGCTAGGCATATGACTGTGGCCATATGTGCGGTGGCAACGTTTTGGCGCAGTAATTACTGATCTAGTGTAATAAATACATCAATTTAGTCATTACTCCTTTGTATTTCACAATTTTGCACTGTATTCTTGTCCTGCTCAGATGGCTAGTCTCCGTTGAGATATGTCGTCGTGAATGAAATAAGGCCTGAAGCTGCTGATATAAAATATCTTCTAAATTTGGTTCTAGTTATTAGAAGAAAAGGTGTAAGAGCCACGCTGTAGCTGCATTATGACTGCAGCACAAGTAGGTCGGCTCAACCACGTTACGAAAGCATTCACAAAATACCAGCATATAGCAACAGCAGCAGCAACACCTAAAACAAAGCAACAACATGTCGTTTTATTGACCGTGGTGTAACCTTCCCAGTGTTGTGAGTGATGTTAGGATTAATGGCGACAAGAATAGTGGAAGCAAAAGAGAAGGCGGGATGTGTTTTCCAAAAAAGTTTTTGTCTTTTGGATTATGGCACATCATTTTTAGTTTTTAGGGGGATCTTAGCTAAATAATTTTAACATCTTTAATTGAATGGATTTTCGCAAATTCCATGATTCCAATAAATACTGTTGACAAATTCATTAGGAAATACTCCAATGATATTCGACTTATCGAGTATAATCGACTCAACAAATTGGATTAAAATCTGCTTAAAAATTTTGCATGTGCGTGAAACAGCAGGTTACTTTATACACGAATTAATACCCAAGGGTTTATGCTTGCCCTATCATTTCGGATCTGAATTCCACTTGCCACATAAACGATCGTTTTGCCACCTCTACATAAATGTATTCGTATTTTGGAGAATTTATACAAACTTGAGCAAATGAGAACGCATTAATAATTGACGGCCTTAATCATACAATTTTACGTCAATTTAAGAAATGCTTAAAATTGCAACCCCCTCGCTATTTCCTATATGATAATAGAAAGAGCGATAATCGACTATATAAGTATTGCAGTTAATTATTTAACTCTATCATAATAACAAAATATAATGTAAATAGATATGAGTTATTGTACCAAACGAATAAATTCTTAAAAACCGCTGTAATCTATTGTTTTTATTTTTGGTTATTTAAAAACGTAAACTCAATCAATT
This sequence comes from Parnassius smintheus behrii, assembly GCA_036936625.1. Taxonomy (NCBI): domain Eukaryota; kingdom Metazoa; phylum Arthropoda; class Insecta; order Lepidoptera; family Papilionidae; genus Parnassius; species Parnassius smintheus. The sequence goes on along the minus strand of JAUPFT010000030.1, from coordinate 13,609,390 downwards.
AATTTATTTTGTAACGTGGATGCGTTTAAGATGCAAAATTATGCATTAATTCAATAAATAAAACCAGATTCTGTTCAAAGATTTCTTCCATGTGGAATTTGAACCACTCGAGTTCACTCACTTCGTGTTTCGGTTGCTACTGTATGGAGATTCTTAACGGCATTCTTGTTCATCTTGACTTAATCTCGAGAGGCGCCAATGCTTTTGTAGCATTATTTGCAATTGGTTGCAGAGTTACCAATGTACGAGTATGCAAGGTATTTTTTCATTTAATTTAGTAAGGTGTAATTCTACATTTCCATGGCTGGATATTTATTACAGCATTTATTGCTAATATAAAACTCGGGTTGCCACTACTTACCCAAATGCTATGATGTTTAGAAAACTATTTTTACATTATAAAACAGACCTTGCTATAAATATAAAGCCTTTACAAAGAAAAACTGTTTTGTGCTTCTCTGTAATGTTAGGCTAAAAATATCTTCCATCAATTTCACGCTTGTGGTTTCGCAAAAGGTTCGTTCAGGTTTCCCTTTTTACCGGTTCAATGAACTTCGATATAAGCCTGACAACTTATTTAGTTTGTTTTCTTACGGATTATTACACACATAACGTTTGTTTAAATTTATGACATTTGGCTATCATTTTATTTTGGACATTTGTATTCTTCAATATTAAAAATTCCATCATTCGTCGTCAACATTTTTAAAAATTGTTTTTCTGCTGAACCACCTTTGTATCCACACAAATTTCTAATGTACCAATTTAATATGGGAATGATGTGCTCTTGTTTGTAGGCACATTTTAATTCTTCGTTCACATCTAAATATGGAATGCCGTGCACGTGTGTTTCACAATAACGAACAGTTTTTTTTTGTCTTTTGGCGACAAATAATTGAAAGGATAACTTGGCCGAAACAAATAATGATCGATACCGCATAATTTTTATTAGATAGTTTTACGTCTAGAATAGCCATTTCTCTACATTGAAAATGTTTATGAGATATTTAATGTAAAATCCGTCCATGTCGATGATGTAATTTTTTAGATTTTGTGTCATTTTGAACAAACAAGTTAAAAGTATTTACACGTGACTAAAAATAAGTTTCTTCCAACAAACTTCACATAACAATGCTTCATTACTTCCCATCATCCCATCTCTTCCTTCTGCTCTTGTCTTCCTGTAGTTTAAGTAAACAGAATCACATTCAATAATGATCAACTAATGACTGCCATTGTAAAAAAAATATTTTTCTACTTTTTCACTTTCTGCTGTTGTCTTTGTATTCAGGGCTAGGAATGTCCGCCGCGCTGCCTGAATGCGTGTTGGCGAACTTCACATGCCTTCAAAATTTTCTCAGACATGCAGATTTCCTCACGATGTTTTCCTTTACCGCCGAGCACCTGGTAAATCAGCACTTACAATTGCAATTAAAAAATTTAATTGGTGCCGGCGGGGATCAAACCCGGGTCACGTACTGTGGAATTTACAGCTTGCGCTAACCATCTGAGCTACCACGGTTTAATCATATACACACACAATATTTAAATATAATTTGTTAACACTAAACCATACACACGTAAGAAAATAACAATAAAAAAGTATGTTTGTCAATAGAATAAACACTTACATCCGTGGCCTTTGATGCGTTGAAGTAATACAAATGTATTATTAATAGATCCACTGCGGTCAAACGACTATACACTAACTCCATGACTGCAGCGCCCTGGTTTCATATAGCATCAGTAAGTTATAATTATAATCTAAAGAATTTCTGCAGTGGAACTGATAGGAACTTTATGCGTCAACAAGCTAATCTCACATTCTGTTGCTTATCTCAACATTCCTTTGTGTTGCATCTCGTTCGATGTATCGATGACTCAAATACGATTTGTATAACACAAAAGAATGCAATTTAATATTTAGAAATCACTATAATTGATCATTCCTATGTTAGTAATTGAGTAGATTGGTACTGTAATAATCTACTAATAGCAGTAATATCATGGATACACTAGATGTACAACATCTGAAAAAGAATGACGTCAGTCAATATTTTGATTCATATGGACGATCACCTGTACGATATCTAGAGTTTTTAAAAAGGAATTGCAAAAGATGGAACTGGAATGTTGATAGGATTCAGAATGAGTGGACTTCAGTTTGTGGCGAATATTGCTTAATGTATTTGCTATATAAGTTTCAGGGATGTTCAAACATAGTTTTACGAGTATATTTACAGGATACACAATGTACAACGATATTTTAGTGGATGAGATGTTTCACTCCTATTTTATAGATAATAAATAATAAGATTTTGTATTTTTTAACAAAATTAGGTAATGTGTTTTATTGATGATTCAGATTAGCGTTGTAGATAGGAATAAAGAAGTATAATGCAATAGCACTGATAAGCCGTCGCACACGCCGAGAAAGTATAGACAATGACAATAGATAAGAACAATAGGATGCTAATGACGGTGGAGGACCGCACCGGATATCAATTAGATATTAGTTAATTGATCTGCACATCTCCGGAACCGTGCATCTTACGCAAAAACGGAGATTCGTGATCAGAGCATGCCAAAACCTTTTTTTTTATGATCGTGAGTCGACGAACGTTGTATCACTTCTGACTCAGTGAGCCAGAACTGGTACAACGTAACTACTGATCGTTTTTATTAACAGGCTTTCACGTGTGTCTGTTCTGGTGAATTAAGTAAATGATTTTAAACTTACTTTCCTAAAAGCTAGAGACTAAACTACAAACGTATTCCACGTTCGTAGTTTATTCTTGTATTTTTATTGAGCAATTTTATACATACACTTGTTTCTATCTTCTTCAAAAAAGGAGCAGGCAATAAATTCGATTCGTATGTTCTTTTTGTATGTATGTTACGCAGCTTTTTTGTTAATTGGCAACCGATTTTAATATTTTTATATTAAATTAGTTATTATATATTATATAATAAGGGTGACAAACAAACACACAGTTCACCTAATGATAAGTGGATGCTTTGCACACTAAAGAAACCGTGAGTTTTATTTTAAAGAAACCTTCAAAATTATTTTAAATTGAATGAAAACGGATAGTATTCAAAAATTTTACTGTTCTTCGTGTAATTTTGTATTTTTTTTTAGTTTTATTTTTAGTTAAAACAACAAAAAAATAGTTTACATTCGTTCAATGCTAGGCACTGGGTAGGAGTATAGTATAGCCACGAAGTAAATTGCTAATTAAAGAACAGGGTTCTGATGATGACTGAATAGCGGTTTATTCATTCAAAAACGCCGAATGCTATTCATGAATACCAGTACTGGAAATGGGTTGTGTCAGAATTGCGTTCACCATTAATAGCGTTTATCCAAAAACAATTAAATAGCTTATTATCCGTTCGAAGTGTTGTTTCTTATTTAAATTTCAGACATGACATTTAAAAACAATCTTAAATCACAAATATAAATCTTCAAGGCCAATGTAGCAAGCAACATTTAGTTGAAATATTCACAAAGAAAATCATTTGTTATTGTTTCTTTTCTAAAAAAAAATCACGATTTATGTAAATTGTAATGGTATAAAATAAGCAATAATTTAAAAACTCTTAACTATACAAATATGCACCTTTACTTAAATATAATTACTGTTATACGTACACTCCGTGATCGCATAGTGGCGGTGTACTGCTATTTACTATTACCATCCCTCGGGACGATATACCCCATATCGTAAGAGACGACGGAGGGAAATGAAACCAGGAGACAGGCAGCGACATCTTGCTGATAACAACTAAAAATAATATCGGTGTTTGCCAACCCGCCTGCCAAGCGTGGCAACTGTAACAAATATTCCTGCTCTGGGGCAATCTATGGGGGAGGCCTATGTTCAAAAGTAGTCTTTTGATAGGCTAGGATTTACAAAAAGCATAGGAATTACAAGTCAACTACACAAAAACTTTAAATGTATAAAAACTACCTAAAATATATATTTTAAAGTGGAAAATAGACCTCACAGAATACCAGCGTAAAATAGTAGCTTAATGCTAGTGTTTCGTATGGTGAGTGTAGAGAACCGGAGACCCTTTTTTACTGGAAACGAGGCATTCTATCTTAGTCCTCACGGGTGACAACGTATCTACATTTTGATTCGTAATCGGGGATAGATGTAGATGTCTATGGGCCACAGCAACCACTTACCATCAGGTGGACTGTGTGCTCGTTTGTCACCCTATCATATAAAAAATTAAAAAATGGTTTAATTTTTTATATGATAGGTAAGAAATCATTATAAAAAATGGTTTTACATGTATTTCTTCTTATCAATAAAGTATTTGATACCTATGTACGTACGTTTTTAACGTACGTACATAGGTATCAAAGTAGGTATTTAATGTTTTAACGTGGTAGATCCATGCTGCAGCTATGTTATAGTTGCGGCACTAATATGGGCTTAATGCTGCTGCGAATATCTTTTTTCCGGTAGTCTCTTATCTAGTATAGTATAGTAGTCTATATTTGTATCCACTCACCAACACGTGGACTGTTTGGTCATTAGTTACCATTATTCTATAAAAAGAAAAAGCTGAACTTATCAGATGACACATATTAAACCTTCTCAGACTCGCATAAGGTGAATTTTAATTGTAATCTCTATAATATGTGCGAGTATATTGTTTAAAAAATAAATTTAAAAAAGCAGACAAAATTAACTAACACACGGTATTTATATAGTGTACATTATATTTTTGTACAGTATATTTTACACAGTGGTAGAGACACGCGGCAGCTTTGCTGTTGCACGTATGGGCCGGCTCAAACCGGGGTTGTACCACGACCTCACAGAATACCGGCGTGAAGTGGAAGCTCTGCTTCCGCGTTTCGTCTGGTGAGTGCAGGTAGCCGGAGGCCCAAATCCCCCCCCCCCCCACATCAACATGTCCTCTCCGGCTAATGTCTCGTATCTCTCCTACGCGGGGTACAAACTGCAACACTCTTTTGTGCCTCGGGCTGGAGTTTGCGTTTACGTCAGAGAGGACATCTGTTCTCGACGCCTCGGTAGACTTGAAGGTTCGGACCTGTCCATCCTTTGGCTACGCGTAGACAGCGACGACCATCCGCGCGTCTACGGGTGCCTCTATAGGTCCCATAGCGGTAATGCCGAAACAGACCGACTCTTCGACCACGTCCAAATGGCTGCAGATTCGTTGCTACAGCAGATCCCCTCCGCAAAGATCGTGATCCTCGGCGACTTTAACGCCCATCACGCCGAATGGCTTGGTTCACGTTTAACTGATCATGCGGGAAGATCTGTTCATGATTTTGCCTTGGCATATGGTCTGACACAACTGGTTACTTCGCCTACGCGGATTCCAGATCCACTCACGCTGAAATCGCGGTTGCATTCTGCAGGCTGCCGCCGTGTTTGGCACTATAGGTCAGCCGATTGGGATGGGATGCGGTCTTTCTTTGCATCCTACCCTTGAGGGTGGGTTTGCTTCTCGCCGGATGATCCCAACGTTGTTGCGGATTCTGTTGCTAATGTGGTACTTCAGGGTATGGAACTTTTTATTCCTTCCTCTGTGGTGCCCATTGGAGGCAAATCTCAGCCATGGTTTGGTCGCTTCTGTAAAATAGCATCATGCTATAAGCAGGAGTGCTACCAAGCCTGGGCTGATGCATCAGCGTCCCGGGAAGTAAACACCAGCGCTCTAAAAAAGAAGTATAATTCCGCCTCTAGGTCCTTCAAAAGAGTCATTGCCAAGGCAAAGTCGGAGCACATAGGCAGAATTGGCGAGAAACTAGTTCGCCTTCCTTCTGGAACCCGTGCATTCTGATCTCTCGCCAAGGCTGTCCAGGGGAATTTCTGTCAGCCATCTCTTCCATCTCTGCACAGGGAGGACGACTCACTGGCCCATACCGCAAAGGAGAAAGCCGACCTTCTAGGCTCTTTCTTTGCGTCTAACTCGACTCTCGATGATGGGGGGAGTACGCCGCCGACCATCCTGCGGTGTGAGTGCTCCCTGCCGGAAGTGCACTTCACACAGCGCTCGGTTCGCAAAGCACTCCTCTCCCTGGACATCCACAAGTCGAGGGGGCCTGACGGAATCCCCCCAATTGTGCTGAGGACGTGTGCTCCAGAGTTGGCACCTGTTTTAACGCGTCTTTTCCGGTACTCCTACTCCCTAGGCTTAGTCCCAAAATCATGGAAGACGGCTTACGTCCACCCGATCCCTAAAAAAGGCGACCGCTCTGACCCGTCCAACTACCGGCCAATCGCCATCACCTCCTTGTTCTCCAAAACAATGGAGTCCATTGTAAACTGCCAGCTCATGAGGTACCTTGAAGACCACCAGCTGATTAGTGACCGCCAATACGGTTTTCGCCGTGGTCGGTCAGCTGGTGATATTCTGGTCTACCTAACTCACAGATGGGCGGAGGCAGTAGAGTTCAAGGAGGAGACATTGGCCGTTAGTTTGGAAATTGCGAAGGCCTTCGATCGGGTTTGGCACAAAGCGCTTCTTTCGAGGCTCCCTTCCTATGGGCTTCCCGAGAAATTGTGCGATTGGGTCACCAGCTTTCTTGCAGATCGGAGCATCATGGTCGTTGTAGACGGTGCAAGCTCCGATTGCAAGCCAAGTAATGCTGGTGTTTCACAGGGCTGCGTGCTATCGCCAACGCTGTTTCTTCTGCATATCAATGATATGTTGCATACCCGTAACATTCATTGCTATGCAGATGACAGCGCTGGTGATGCTCTTTACACCGGCCGAGCCAATATTTCTCGGGAAAACGTCTCTGAGTGCCGGGACAAACTTGTGTCTGAAGTCGAGTCTTTGCTGAACAGAGTCTCGGATTGGGGACAACTAAATCTAGTCCAGTTTAACCCCCAGAAGACACAAGTTTGCGCGTTAACCGCTAAAAAGAACCCCTTTGTCGTATCCCCTCAGTTTCAAGGCACTCCCCTTGTTGCCTCAGCCAGTATCGGAATCCTCGGCGTCGACATATCGAGTGACGTGCAGTTTCGTGGTCACTTGGAAGGAAAGGCCGAATTGGCCTCTAAAAAGCTTGGCGTGCTCAGCAGAGCGGGACAGTATTTCATGCCGGCACACCGCCTGCAACTTTACAAGGCGCAGGTTCGGCCGCACATGGAATACTGTTCCCATCTCTGGGCTGGGGCTCCCCAGTACCAGCTCCTTCCACTTGACCGCATCCAGCGCAGAGCGGCTCGAATCGTCGACGACCGAGTGCTTTCCGATCGGCTCGATTCATTGGCGCTGCGAAGAGATGTTACATCTCTTTGCGTATTTTATCGCATCTATCACGGGGAGTGCTCTGAGGAATTGTTCGGATTAATCCCAGCCGCCAAATTTCGTGAACGCACTACACGGCAAACGTCCCGATACCATCCACACCATCTGGATGGTTGGCGGTCCACCACTGTACATTTCACAAGGAGTTTTCTTCCACGTACAACCTCTCTGTGGAATAGTTTTCCACGACGCTTTTGTAAATTAATAACTTCGGTGTTAATAACTTGTGGTTAAAATATTCTATACTAAAAGTATTATAGAATTATTTTCGAAAAACACAATAATCCGTTCACGCAACGTTTAATTATTTATTAAACTTAAAAAAAATAAAGGTGTAATAGCTAATACAAAACGCTTTATACTGATTAATCTTAACATCCTCAGAATATAAAGCAAAACGACGCGCCAGCATGTTGTGTGGTATACGGCTAGAGCCCTGCGTTTGCACTCTACATGTATATCCAAGTCATCACTCAGTTCTCCAACAACATATGAATTATTTTGTTCGTTTTACTGGTAATACGTAATTCTATTAATGTCCTCAGGAGTAACAAAGTATCTGCATTATGATTCTTGATGCGTTACCATCTATATAAAATATCTTATCATCACATACATATTCCTATACTATTAAACGAGCAATTCTTGTATATATATAAATATATAATCGGAATCTCGGAAACGGCTCCAACGATTTTCATAAAATGTTGTGTGCAGGGAGTTTCGGGGGCAATAAATCGATCTAGCTAGGATTTATTCTTAGAAAATGTCTTTTTGTCCGTGTTTTAGGCAATGAAAAACTGCTATAATATCATTAGAATAAGAAGGTAAATTTTGACAGTATATTTACGATTACAAATAGCTTAATGGTATATTGGGCGGTCACAAAATCGTAATACCGTGGTTCGAGCCCAGACCGGCCGACCGACTTTTTTGAAATTTTTTTTCAAGTTCCTTTCTTTTTTGAGAAAATCTATTTTTTCGAGCCCTTTTTTTAGTATTTTTTAAAAACACGAAAATTTAAATTAAACTAATTGCACTCATGATTTTTAATCAGATAACCAGTTCAGTTTTTTCTATTATGTCGCTATGATCAAAAAATATTATTCGTATTTCATCAGTATGTAATTTGTATCTAAATATAATTTCCAAAACACACGAATTAAAAAAAACCGAGCGAAAAATACCGAGCAAAGCTCGGTCAACCGGGTACTATGAATTAACGGGTAAACTTTGCTGTCAGTAGACATCAGCCAATTATGCTTAGTTTGGGCACAGTCTAATTACTAGTACCAGTCGATCATCGGAGGTAGGTATGTCATGATGATTATCTGGAGTAAAATAATCGATTGATTTTTGGATCGATTCAGAGCACCGCATCGATTCCATGAATCGATCCAAAGACCTCTCGAATCGAACTGATTCATCTGATTCAAGAATTTGCGATAAAGTTTATAAACTGGCTGGGGTAAGAAGTAAGATACCGCAGTTTTTAAATTTCTTGCTGTTGGCGGACGCAAAAACAACCAGTCGTACTTGGTTGATAATTTGAACGCAATATATATTTGAATAAAATAAAAATTTATTAACGCATCCAAATTTATCGAAATGTTGTTTTTCATTTCTAAAATTTGAATTCTAATCTTAGCTGTTGAATGTGGGTCTAACTTAATCTTAAATACTATAATATATGTTAACATATTATAGCTGTGAATCTCTGAATTTATTACTATAATTGTTATCAAAATATACATAATGTGATCTAGGACCACAGACAGAGTACTTTTTAAATACCTAGATACTGTAAATAAATATTAAATGTTGAAGTTTGTAGGGGTTTATAGTTACGAAGTAACCAGTATTGTTTTCGTATAGCATTCATTTTAATTTGATAAATAGTGAGTTATTAGATTGAAACCGGTTTATCGAGAAATATACGTAGCAATTTGCACTTTTGTTAAAGTATTGTTGTTTTTTTAGCCTAAAATATCAACTAAAAGTGATACATGGAATCACTTTGTAAAAAAGCGATCGAATGGCGTATGCAAATATTGTCATATGGAAGTAAAACATGCGGAAATACAACAAATTTACGCAACCATTTATTACGAAGACATCCATGTATTAAGTCTAAAAAAATTTTTAAGTCTAAAAAAATTCTTAAGTCTAAAAAAGTCTAAACTCTAAAAAATTTTAGTACTTGTAGTTTTTACGATTCGCCAATTAAGGAAGGCAAAGGTGTGAAACCATTCAGCCTAGTCTGATGTGAATTTTAACAACAACAAACAAAGATAGCTACTTAAACGTTGTTACTTAACGTAAATTTACGGTTAAATTATATAACGCGTTCAGTGACCCTAAGAATGTGACAGAAGGCACGCCCCAAGGATCAGTACTTGGCCCGTTGCACTTTTTATCTTATGTCAACGAGATGAATAACTGTCTGAAATACCGTTCCTGTTCCAATTTATATAATAAAACCAATTCGCAGATGATACGTGTCTTCTCGTTTCGGGTAAGGATATCTCAAATGCGTGTAATGCTCTCCAGACCGATACAATGGTGCCACGACGTTGGTCTAGTGTTAAATGCCAATAAAACCAAACTCATGATTATCAAATCTCCATATATGAGGTATCCTATTTCAAAACCAATAATGCTCATAATCACGACTGCCTCCATCAACTAGGAACTTGCCAATGCCCTAACATCGAAGTTGTGACCACACAAAAATACCTTGGCCTTATAATTGACTCAAAGTTTAACTGGAACTACCATATTGGAACATGTGTTTAATAAGTTGCGTCAGTTTCTAGCCAATATAAAAATCCTAAAATAATCGCATACCCTTCAAAGTAAGACTTATGCTTTACAACTCACTGGCTGAATCTTATATTCAGTATGGCTTGTCGAGCTATGGTCGGACGTACAAATCATATTTAAAACAGATATATGATGATATTATGATCTTCAATTTAGTATTCTCAAAAATATTATATCCCCTAATATACGTGTCCTAATTGATGATAATGAAAATGCGATTTTTAAACATTGTAAAATCTTACCAGTGTACGACCAAATTAAATTCATGTTATTAAAAAAATATATTTCTTTTGCGACAGTTTAAAATCATATATAGAACATCCAGTACGTACGCGCGCTATGACACAAAACCGACTCCGGCATATTACTGCTAATAATGTGTACGGGCAACGAACGGCTGCTTATAAGGTACTGCATTTAATAAATAACTTACCTTTCGATGTACGCGAAAAAGTATCACAACAAAACATTAAAACTAAACTCAAAAGCTTTTTCCTATCTAAATTATAATTACATATTATATTTACTTAATAATAATGTACTACCTGCCTAGCTCTTACTTTTACTTTTACCTTGCTACTTCTAACTTTAACTAAGTTGTTAACTTACCTTTTTAGTCTTTATATTCTTGTTATACTTTCTACCTACTCATATACCTAACTATTGAATTAGACTGTGTTTTGTACATAATTCGCTTACTTAAATTTAATTATTTAGCATCAAGGTAAACCTCTGTGGTTTTTAGATGTTAATTAAGCTTATATCGGAATGTAATTTTTGTTTGATCTGATAAATAAATAAAAAAAAACTAAGATGGAATGCCCCACAGCCTGTAATTATACATAAAACAAAAGGTAAATGTAATTATAAAAGTTCAATTTAAGAAAAATTGCAATTCTAGAAACAATGTTTGGAAATGTCGCGATTAATTGAAAATGATCTTTTTGTCCCCGATTTAATCGATAATCGATTCTAGCATGTTCGATTCGAATCGATTCAGAGATCGATTTTTTAAGAGTGAATCGCCTATTATAAATCCTAATCGGAGGCATCTAGAATGGGATTCGTGCGGTGCGGTGCGGGGCGAGACGCGGGCGGAACGCTCCCAAGCGGCCGTTAGTCGTGTAGTTGTCCGCTAGGGTTGTCCTGTCACGCAAATAAATTAAAATGGTTCAAACTACATGTGCGAAAAAAAGATGTGAGTTGTCTTTTTTTTTTAAGATACGTAATTAAAGTTTCAACAGTTTCCATACAGGAATTTTTTCGAACAAGATATTAAATAAAACCTGTCCTTTTTCCTGACAACCCCAGCAATTTATAGTTTATGACGGCTTTTCCGATATCATCAAATACGATGAGTGACTGTATACTCTTCTTAGGCTGTGGTATGAGGCCACAGGCAAACAAATAAACAATTGTTAAGTTTAAAATAATGAAAATGTCGAAACACGACAACTACAAAAATTGTGTGTTACTTCTTAGTGATTGTTTATTGGTATATTCTGAATCTAAGATAGATCTAGATATCTGGAGGTTCTCAGCACCACTTCTTTTGTCGTACGTGGTAAACTGCCTACTTCCTGACTCCGAGTTGTGAGAATGCTTACGAGAAGTTGCTTTTGAGAATTTGTCACATAAAACCAATAAATGATTTTGGCCCGACCCGGGATTCGAACCTGAGCGCTCATTATCAGCGATCGTGTTGATAATAGACCAATGATACAGTCTTATTTGGGTATTTACCAAGCGTGTGCTACGTAGAGTTACCAGTTTATAAGACATACGTAAAATACCAGACCAGGAGCAATTTTAAGGGTACGAGACGTGAGCTGTACGATCATTAATCCGCATCGAACGTGATGATTACGGCCCAGCATTATACTTTTCTGACTGATATAGAAGATGAAGAAGACGTGCAAAAATCCAAAAGCTACTTCCGTAATCATAATGAAAATATGGTAAAGATTTAACTAAAAAAATATAAATAAAAGTTGAAATATCTATTAAATATAAACTTTAACACCAACATCAGTTCTCTAATCTATGACTATAGGCAGTTGTCGCTAAGCCTTTAACAACTTTGGCAAATTTCCAATTATGCTTTATCAAGTGAAACTTGGTTTCGTATTTCCGTCGCCGGGTTTCAGAGCAAATTGCTTCGAATCTCTCGCTATTGAACGAATACTGCTGGTTTATAAATTAATTCACAAGATCACAAAACTGTACTGTTACCACCATGGGTGCTGGAAAGCACCCGAAACGCCGGAAATTAGAAATTAAACGCGATAAAATCTGTAAAAGTAGTTTTAATCAACGTGTAGTGTTCGCGTAAATATAAGAAATCATTATGAAAATCATTATAAATTTTTATATATCAGATTTAGTAATCTGATGCCCGCACTTTGCATTAATGTTGTAAAGTGACGTTGTAAGAGCTTAGATTAGTTGACACCAGTGGTATTATTACAGGCCGTACACTTGGTACATAATAATATTAAATAATCATAATATTATATTATGTCCTTCGTAAAGAACGACTATACAGACCCTAAATCCTATAGGCCTATTAGCCTCACATCCTTTCTCCTAAAGACGATGGAGAGGATGTGTGAACGGGAGTTGAGAGGGTCGGCGCTAATTAACTTACCGCTACACGAAAAACAACACGCCTATAGTTTAGGTAAATCAACAGAATCGGCACTTCACCAGGTAATAACAAAGATTGAAGAGGCCATCCAAAACAAAGCAATATGTCTAGGCTCCTTCATAGACATAAAAGGTGCTTTTGACAGAACAAATTTCTCCAGCATAAAAGGTGCCCTAAGTAGACATAATGTTGAACCGGCGCTGATTGACTGGATAGTAAACATGCTCAGTACACGAACAATAAAAATTGCTGGTGAATCTCAGACAATTCAGATCATGAAAGGATGCCCGCAGGGTGGGTTTCTTTCCCCTCTTCTGTAGAATATGGTCATTAATGAACTCATCAGCAAATTAAACGCTAATCATTTCTACACAGTCGGTTATGCAGATGATCTGACAATACTGGTCTCTGGTAAGACGGCAAGCATTGTGTACGACCTGATCCAAGCGGCTCTCCGTATTGTGGAGAGATGGTGCAGGGAATATGACCTAACCGTTAATCAAATAAAACGGTTATAGTAATGTTCACAAAAAAACGAATGCTGAATAACTATCACCTTCCAAGTCTTTTCAGCACAAAACTCCAACTTTCTTCCGAGGTATAATACCTAGGTCTTACCTTGGACAGTAAACTTAACTGGAACAAACACAAAGAAAACAAAATCAGCAAAGCTAGTTTAACTTTCTGGCAGTGCAGAAACATGATTGGCAAACGATGGGGTTTAACGCCAAAAATTATACTGTGGCTGTACAAAACTGCAATTCGGCCCATGATCACATACGGCTCTCTAGTATGGTGGACCAAAACCAATGAAGCCACCACTATATAAAAACTTCAGCGTTACCAGAGATTAGCTTGTATGGCTGCCACGGGCTGCATAAGGACAACACCAACAGCACCTTTGGAGGCTATGCTGGAGCTAACACCGCTTCATCTATATATACAACAAGAAGCAACTTTAGCTGCCATTAGACTCAAGACCCTAAATCTTTTAAGTAAGAGTAGAGTCCCCCATACAGATATAATCGATAGAATGTACTCAAAAATTCCTATCTTACAAGCCAAGTATGATAGGATCCCAAAACAATTTGTATTCGATAAGAAGTACAGGATACAATTGAAGGAAACTGACCATCTGGAAGGACTGGGTCCAAGAGAGCTCAAAGTTTTCACGGATGGCTCTAAGACAAATGAAGGTGTGGGGTCTGGGGCTTTCTCTGAAGACCTTAATATCCACATATGCACACCGCTGGGTACCCACAACACAGTCACATCAGTATCATCCAAGCGGCCATAGCAATAGATGCTAGGAAGGTGAAAGACTTCTCCATCAGAATACTGACCGACAGTATGGCGGTACTACAAGCTCTGAGTTGCAATGTGACGAACTCGGGACTGATATACGAGTGCCATCAACGACTGAATGAGGTATGTAAGCACAAAAATGTGACTCTGCAATGGATCAAGGGACACAGTGGATCTAGAGGCAACGATGCAGCAGATGAACTGGCCAGAAGGGGATCGGCCCTAGCAACTATATGGCCGGAACCAATAATACCAATCCCCTTTGGCTACGTTCGTTCACTGGTACGTAGATACTTCAATAATTTACACGCTCAGCTTTGGAAAAATTTAGTAGCCTGTAGACAAGCAAGGGAGGCCCTACCTGAAATAAACAGTCGTCTAACCAAGGTTCTAATGAGACTGAACAAGCCACAGATCAGGATAGTAACAAGTGCTATCACAGGACATAGCTCTTTTAACAAACATTTGTTCACCATAGGTGTTACTGACAGCCCCCTGTTCAGGGCATGCATGGGAGAGGAAGCAACGGCTGTCGATCGCTGATGTAATTTTCTTTCTTGTTTTTCAATTTCTGACACGAAAATGTAGTTGCAATAGGCTCGAGACATCTTTTTTGTTTTAAAATGGTTTGAAGATAAACTTAAACCCACGTCCGCGAAAGAGGATAAAATTGTCCCTTTCAAATGTCAAAAAGGGACAATTTTTTCTCTTTCCCTTCGCCCCATGCTACGGACGGGGAGATATATGTCTACTCGTTATGTCAAACGGGGATATACTATAGAGATAAGATAATTTTATCTCTTGTCAGTGGATGAAATCGGAGGATATAATTTTTGTTTCTTGCCCATGCTCGCAGGGTGGATAAAACTAAGCAAGGGATAAAAATTTTATCCCTTCCCCGGGGATATATTCTCTCCTGCCCATGCTAGCCCGGCTGATGACTAAGATAGAATGCCTAGTTAAAAGTAAAAAGAATCGCCTGTTCTCTACACTCCTAATACAAAACACAGCGGCATTTAGCTGCTATTTCACGCTGGTATTCTGCGAGAATGTGGCCCTATCCCAGTCGAGCCGACCCATTCATATTGTTGCCATAATATGGCGGCATCGTGGCTATATTACATAATATTATACATCATAATAAAAGCTACCTATTTATTTTCGTGTTATTTATTTTTATCGTACACATTACCGTGTAATGGCGGTGAAAGAATATCAACTTCCTCATATCATCCCGAGGGTGTAGTAAGAGGCAGCAGCGTTTTCCTAATGATGACTAAAATAAAAAACTTTCCACACTTGGCAACGCTTGGCAAGCGGTTACCAAGCTGCTTACCAAGCGTACATTCACCGCCGAAACGTCGTGTGCATTGCACCTATCGATAACCGCGTGAGCTTCTATTATTTAACTAAAATGCACTGGATTAACCAACAAGCAGCTCAATGCTCTTAAAGCAGCATCTCCTGGATTGGGATGGACATGCCTGGAATGTGTGCAGGACTCATCGAAGCGTAAATCTTCAATATTTGTACCAGAGGACGAAGATGAAGAGGATGCTGAAAATCTAGCTCAACTCGACTCTGCGAAACTACTAAAGGACATCTCAAGGGAAGTAGAAAAAACCATAAGAAATGAAATGAGGCAAGTAAACGACTCCCTACAGTTTCATAGTGCCAAACTTGATGAAGTAATGGGATGTATCGAAACATTCAAACAAACAATCAAAAATTTAGAAAAAAAGAACATTGAACTAAGTAACAAAAATAACAACTTGGAAACCAGTGTGGGCGTCTTAGAACAACAAATTCAAGCGCTGGAACAAGAAAAACTCTCAAAGCAGATAGAAGTTGCAAATGTACCCTGTACATAAAAATGAGAATGTGGAAAACCTAGTCGAAAATTTGGCTATGAAGTTAAACTTACCCAAAACCGGTAACATGAAATCACTTAGGCTGCGAGGGAGAAGAGAGCAAAATGGTAGCTTACTAGTGGAACTTAAAGAGGAGAGTATGCAGGAAAAGTGGCTGGTAGCAGCAAGATCAACAGCAGTGACCGTTGCAGATATCCATCCACAAGAACAAAACAATAATGCCATCGTGTATATCAGGCAAACTATGACTCGACTAAATAAACAAATACTATGGCTAGCGAAACAGGAATTAAAAACGAAGCTTAACTACAAGTACGTCTGGTTTAAAAAAGGGTCCGTAAAAGCACGTAAGGATGATATAAGTAAAATACACTATCTAAGAACTCTAAATGATGTGCATATATTAGCCAAACAGAATTAGTAGTTTAATAATAAGGTATATATTATTTTTATTATTGATTTTAGAAGTACTTTTATATATCTTTTTTAATTTTTTTTGAATGGAAACATTAAGTGATGAAATATTTGAATGTTTACATTGTACAAATATCAACAATTTTCTTAAATTTCTACCCAAAAATCATGGTATTACCTTGTTATGCATGCATATCAACATACGGTCTATGATAAAAAACTTTGTCTGTTTAGAGCAAACTATTATAATTTCCAACCAGTGTATAGATGTCATAGTGGTAACTGAGGCTAATATTATGGAGTCTATTAGTTGTCTTTTTCAAATTACAGGATACCAAATGTTAACTAGTCTGCGAAAAGCCCGAAGGGGTGGTGGTATTGTAATTTATGTAAATAATAAACATAATTTTAACACTAAAACATCAAAACAGAACACTTTGAGAGTATAATATGCACTATCATTTCCGACTCGGGCTATTCTGCGGACCTATGTGCCGTGTACCGTCCTCCTAAAAACAGTAAACACTTATTTCTTATGGAGCTTGAAAACACTTTACAAAAATACTGTTGTAATAAAGAGTTGTATGTAATAGGCGACATAAATATTGACCTGAATTCCGATAGTCCTGTAAAACATAAATATATTAACTTAATGTACAGCTTGGGTCTTGTACGTGGGATTACCGCTAACACACGAATAGAAATATCGGGTGGTAAGTTAAGTAAATCTTGTATAGATCATATTAACACGAGATACCGTACACAAGACCTTTTCACAGCTGCTATCGGTACGACACTGACGGACCACCGCGCGATAGTGTTTGCCTGTGTTGGGTCGCGTATACAGGGCGTTTCTAAAATCAAGACTTGTATTAATAACAATGCCTTAATAAAATCATTAAGTGAAATCGAATGGCAAAAAACGAATACCATGACCTGTCCGATACAAATTTATAATTTTATAAATGACAACTTTAAACAATGTTACAAAACCAGCGAATATAAATCAAAAATAAAAATAAAAGCTAAGCGAATAAATAATGAATGGTTGAATAAAAAAACTTTAAAAGCATGTGAGTACAGAGATAAATTATTTAATAAATGGACTAAGGATAGCCAAAATAAGATTTTAAAACAAACCTACAACAAAGCAAGAAACTATGCAAACTCATTAATTCAAAAAAGCAAAAATGAATGGCTAAAATTAGAAATAAATAATAATAAAAATAATCCACGATATCTTTGGCAAATATTAAATAGATTGACCGGTAGAATAAAACAGTCGATTGATAATGTATTACCTAAAGCCTTCAGCAATGGCAGGAATACAGCTAAAAACATTGCATGCACATTTGCTACGACTTTTGATGAAAATTTGCAACAAATCATACCAAAATGCATAACACCTCTATTGGATAAAACAATCTATCGTGAAAACGCCAATGTATCTATGAGGTATATACCTGCAGACACAACTGCAGTGGAAAGTATCATTAAGTCTCGAAACCATAATAAAGCTCCTGGTATTGATGGTATACGAGCCATAGATATTAAAAAAATATGCTCAGTGGTCAAAGTAGCTATTACAAATCTTATAAACGCAAGTATTAGGAACGGCAAGTATCTCCAAGTACTAAAAAGGGTTTTGTTAGACCGATACATAAAAAGGGTAATAAGTCTGACTACAATAACTATAGGCCGATCACTATATTACCTACCATTAACAAAATAGCTGAGAAATATGTTAGTAGACAGATTTATAACTTCTATGATAAAAATAATATACTGACTAATAAACAGTTTGGCTTTAAACCTCATAAAAATACCACTCAGCTTTTAACGGCGTTCACAAACAGCATCTACAAGCATCTAGATGAGAAAAAACACATATTGGTAGTGTTTATAGACTACAGTAAGGCTTTCGACACACTTCGTCATGAGCAACTATTAGATAGTCTGAACGATAATGGTATCAGAGGACCACTGCTGTCGTGGTGTAAAGATTACCTCACCGATAGAAAACATGTGGTTAAAGTGGGTGATTCAATGAGCAACATAGTAAATGTAGCTGTAGGCACTGCACAAGGCTCCATAATAGGACCTTTACACTACATTACCTATGTAAATAGTCTGGCAAATATTATAAGGCGATGTGAAATTTACCAGTATGCTGATGATACTTGCTTGGTTGCGGCTGGGAACAATATAAACGACACTCTCAACCTCCTACAAGACGATTTTAATATACTTATGAAGTGGTCACATGATAAAGGATTAGTCTTAAATGCTGCGAAGACTAAGTTAATGTACATTAGCTCTAGTCAAAATAGAAGTAAGGTTATACCTAGGCTTATTGCGCATGACTACCAATGCCTTCACAGACGACAGGTTCAAACGAAATGTAACTGCGAATCCATAGACCTGGTAGAATCATAGACCTACTTAGGACTCGTGATAGATAATCGCCTTAATTTTAAAGAGCATATTGAGCATGTATGAGATAAACTTCGTGGTATGCTTGCAAAATTTTCTATAATTAAATATAAAATTCCGTATAAAATACTTATACAGCTATATAAATCACTGGTAGAGTCAAAAGTAGCTTACGGTTTGTCTAGCTATGGTAGGACGTACAGATCACATTTAGAACGTATTTATCTACTACAATTACGTATTTTAAAAACTATAGTCCCGGATAGTATTAAAAACCAGTATAAAGAATCAGATTACCACAACCTTTTTAGTCATTGCAAAATTATACCTATACACGAAAAGGTAAAGTTTACCCTTCTTATAGAAGAATTTTTCCATGAACAGTTAAAAATTGCACATACATGTGAATACTCTAAAACTCGCAACTCAGGAAAACCTAAACTAGCCTTACATAAATACAACAATTTATATGGTAAACGTACCTTAGTATATATGATTCCTAACCTAATTAACCAGCTACCAGTATCAGTAAAATCAGAACTAAATCAAAAAAACATTAAATTAAAATTAAATAATTACTTTATGGAATGCATTACTAATAATTTAAATTATACATAATATGTTTTTAATAATAAATACTACGATAACGCCCTAAAACAATCGCCCTGTATAAAATATATGATCATTGATCAATGCGCGGTGCATTGTGCAATAGAGGGTTACGCAATTAACTAATAAAATACTAAGTGTATTTCTTTTTTCTTACTACACCCTCATATTTATTGTTGTCGGTGATACCGGTACACGGTACAGTTTCTATAAACTTATGATTGTAATGTGTAAATAATGAATGTAATAATATATTAAATAAATAAAATAAATAAATAAATACTAATTACAGAAGACCTTTTCACTCTCTCACTTTTAACTCTTCAACTTTTGGTGACGAATCAAAAAAGAAAAATATGTGATTATCAGCTTATTGAAGGTTAGGACTAACTGAGCCGAAGTACGCAACGAGGGTGCGTCAGTGTGCACACATCCTATACATTATGTAGTATACTGTACTGTACTGTACCTATTATATTAAATAAATGATGCTGCTATATTAGCAGTATAGTTGTAGCAAGAATGGGTCGGCTCGACTGGGAAAGGACCACGCTCTCACAGAATACCTGCGTAAAACTGTAGCTCAACTCTGCTGTGTTTCGTATTGTGAGTGTAGAAAACCGGAGATCTATTTAACTATAAACTAGGCATTTCATCGTAGTCCTGACAGTTGACAACGCATCTGCATTTTGATTTGTAATCGAGAATAGATGTAGATGTCTATGGACCACAGCAACCACTTACCATCAGGTGGATTGTATGCTGCTTTATCCCCTTATCAAAAAAAATTATCGTAAAATAGCAGCTTAATACTTCTGTATTTCGTATGGTGAGTGAAGAGAACCAGAGACGCGTTGACCCATTTTTACTGGAAATGAGGTAGGTATTCCATCTTAGTCCTCAGGCGTGACAACGCATCTGCGTTTTAATTTTTAATGTGAACAACGTGAACAAGTGTCTATGTGCCACAGCATCCACTTACCATCAGGTGAACTGTGTGCTCGTTAGTCACCCTTATTCTATAAAAAAAGTTTTTGTTTGTTTTGAGTTTTTACCAGGAAGATGCTGCTGCTAACTCTCTATTACAGTTTTCTTCTTTCGCCTCTTACAGCAGCCACAATGATATAGGCTAGTCGATTCTCTTTCGCCACTTTCTCTTTTGTACAATTAAGTGAATATATATTATCTTATTTTTTTCTTTATGAGCCGAAGATATTACATTGTAGGACGTTGGGTCTCTCCTAATGTAGGAGAGATTTACCAGATTTACATTTAGATTTACATTATACTGGTGAAACTTATAGCGGTAACGTTTTAAAAAATATTTATCTAAAATTACCAATATCAGGTCCAAATAATATTTTTTTACAATGTCTAATTTCTTGTCGTTGTGATTAATTTTCAAGACCGTCCTCGTTTCCTATTTTAGTTATTACATTTAATAACCACAAAATCGATACCTGATTTATTTTCTTTTTATTCAGTTATGTATATCAACTTTTAGCGGTATTATTTGTGTTCAGTGACGTTCATTTCGGCACCACAAGTTTACCAAATGTTTTAAAAATTATTTTCAGCGCCGAAACTTTCAGTTTTTACAAAACTGACACCGTTATTGAAGAGCAATAATGCCAAAACCGCATATTAGTCAATAATTCTGCGTTTAAATTATCATTTTATTATTATTTCATCTGTTACTTTTATCCGAGTTGCTTTAGTTCAAAAAATAACAATTTTTAATGTAATTTCTGGAAATAAATTTAGGTGACTGAACTTTTTTTTAGAAAAGTTTGATCATTTATTGTGCTTTTGTTATTGGATGGCATAGCAATTAATAAAACAAATCTATTTTATTTAGCAGTCGCGGCTTACCTAGAGGAAACAACAAAAATTATATATCTATTGAAAAAAAAAGTTAGGTAAAACTATTATTGCGTAACTATTATTGTTAGATTAATGTTAGGTTAATAACTATTATATTATTGTTTATAACAGAATTACTCGATTTGACTATATATTATAACCACTATTAGTTGGTGCCGCCCCACCTTGCTAACAAGTGTGAAAGGTTGATTAGTAAATGGAGAGTGGCATTAGCTCAACTCGAGTCGTCGCAGTAAGACGTGAAGTTAAGTTAACAATTGTGTATAAGTTTAAATTGTAAAGTGAACCAAAATGTAATTAGTTTGAATCTACCATTTTGTTTTCTACCCGGACTTGAAATAGTACTGTAGAAAGTGTGAGTTGAGTTGAGAGTTTGAATCAACCCTTTTATTTATACCAGGTCTTGTAATATTACAACAGATCAGAAGTGGGATAAACAAAACACATATTTAATTATCTTGCCACGTGCGCCGCTCGAGTAATGTAAGTATTTTTTCGTATATATAAGTTGTTATTTCGCATATTTGCCTACTAAGTATAACTGTAATTGTTGATTTTAAAGTTTGATGAATAATTAATTAGACCATTTATATGATTAGTTTATTTTTATTTTACCGTCTTTTTTTCGTATACGTTGTGAAATTAAAAACATAATACTGATAATGAAACTCCGTTTCTTTTGATAATACACGGCATTATGAAGACGAAATAAATTTGTCAATGTTATAATTAAAGCACAATAAGTTCAAGATGCAAAAAGGTATAATGTACGTCGAAAGCTCCCAACTAAATACAATGAAGGTGACTCAATACGTTTAGAAAAACAGGTCCCACATGACGGACAATCTCAAAAACTTGTAGTTAAATTTCAAGGTCCATATCGCATTGTAAAAGTGCTACCAAATGACGAGATTTCTCGTTGAAGATACGCCGCTTACTCGTAAAAACGGTAGGACCTAAGAAGCTATAGTTTCAATTGACAAAATTCATCCATTGATGAATTTTAATAGAGATTTTGAGTCTGATTCAACTGATAATAACACAGTTGACACTGAATAGTTGTAATTAGGTAATCATTAGTTTTATTTACAAATTTAAAAAGGATAACTGTGTAATTAATACTGTTGACATTTTGTATATTTTCCGATAACATCCGGTTGGTAAATACTCTGTTTTGTTATTGACTACGGATTTGACTTTTGCGGAAGTCAAATCCAAACCCTATTTTATTCTTGCTATTGTTGACATTTTGAATATTTTCCGATAACATCCGGTTGGTAAATACTCTGTTTTGTTATTGACTATGGATTTGACTTTTGCGGAAGTCAAATCCAAATCCTATTTTATTCTTGATATAAATGCTGTAAGGGTAGACAGTGAAGAGGTCATTCGTAGATCAACAGTCGTAACGCATAGACGTGTATTGTGGAATCTATGTAAATGATACTAGATTAGTGAAGTGTTCACTACGGTTGTGATAAATTGTTTCGGTGTGTGATAATAAGTGGATACATGTATTGTGCCGTGTAGTGGCGGTTAAGAATATCCACTACCCCATATCTTCCCGTGGGTGTCGTAAAAGGCGACAGAGGGACACAGGCAGGAGATGGGCAGCAGCATCTTCCTGATAGCAGCAACTGAACGACAAAAAAAAACTGCGGTTGTCAACCCGCTCACCAAGCGTGGCAACTATGGCAATATACCCCCCATGAACAATTACACAAATAGACGGCCCCCAGTCCCCGGCGGCCCCGCTATTCCTGGCTACGGTGCCGATGGGGGAGAAAGGTTCTCGAGTGGCAGCCTCGTACCGGTAGGCGTAGTGAAGGGCGACCCCCCACTAGATGGAGTGACGACCTGGTAAGATATGCAGGAAGTCGATGGATGCAGGTGGCTCAAGGCCGTGCTTTGTGGCATTACTTGGGGGAGGCCTATGTTCAGCAGTGGACTTGTGAAGAGCTGTAATGATGATGATGACATGTATTGTAAAGGCTAATGCCACATGAAATATACAGTTGTTAAAAACAAGCATTTAATTTGATGTACCGCCATTCCTGTGCAAAAGTTCGTCGATATTAACATCTCAGAAGTGGGATACCGCTGAATAGGAACTAATGTAAGTAAAGAGTTTTAAAAGAATATATCTTTTTACCCTTTCTCAGTTAATTTATTAAGCATGGCTACGAAACTTTCCTTTCTCGATTTTGAGGAAATAATAGTCTGAATTTTAGTAATATTTTTCGTAAAACTGAAATATAATCAATTACGAAAATATGCAAATTATACCATTTTTTTTACTAGTATAACGCTTTCAACTTAGGAAAGGATCATAATATATATGGTTGGCCCAAATAAATAATTGACTTGTCAGTCTACATAATATGTGGTATGTTATTAGTATTTAACTTTAGCTGAACATTTTTAAATGAAATATGTCAAAGAAAAGAACACAAACGTCATTTTCACTATAATATGAACATTAATCGTTTTATTAATTGTTAGCTTCACTAAATTAAGTTATAATTTTTTTGTACTGAAACAATTATTTCTTTTTATTTCATGAGTCATCATGTCTAAACGGATCGGCAATCATTACCGAGAGCTGAGATCGCGTTCGCGAGATGAGCTACGAGAGACAAGATCATCAAGGTCCTGGCGACGAGCCGATCGTGGCACGTTCAGCTGTGAGCGTTCTCGGTCGCTAAGCAAGCGCAAGGAGAATAAATCCCGGCACCAACAAAGGTACAATGAAACGAAATTATTTGAAAAATTTATAGACGTTATGAAGGATTTCAAGAACGTAGGTGATCGTGATAAATTTCCTGTCTTTAATAACGTTATTCCTAAATTCGACCCGCTTTGTAAATAACAATCAATAGACGCATGGATCCATAAGATTGAAGTGTGCCCAAATTTATAATTGGGATGAAAGACAAATTATACATTACTCCTTGCCTAAATTAAATGGGGTGGCAAGAACGTGGTATCAGGGCATACCTACTTTACTTTTTTCCTGGTCGAATGGAAGTTCAAACTAAAGGAGTCTTTTCCTTGACGTGATAACTACGCAGAATTATTAACAGAGATGCTCAATAAGATATTTCGTTTTGGTGATTCGCTAGAACTTTATTATTCAAAAATGAACACGATTGATCGTTGTGAGATATTTGGAAAAAGGACCGTCGATTGTTTGGTTGCTGGCATTGACGATAGGGGTATTAGATTAGGGGCATAAGGTGCAGAATTTGGCGAACCTGAACAAGTGCTAAAATTTTTCAAATATGTTCTACTGATCAAAACAAAAACTCCAATGATAAATTTTTATTAAAAGACAGAGAACGTCGATCAAATACTACGATACTTAACAATACACAACCTATTTCGAAACCTAACGCATCGCACAGGCCTAATTACAGTCAAATGTCATGCTTTATTTTTTTGTTTTTTTTTGTTTTTATTGTAAAGAGATAGGACATCCATTTTTCGTTGTAATAAACCTAAGATTAGATGTAATAATTGTAATTTTCTGGGACATATAACCTCTGAGTGCCCTAGGGAGAATCGAGGTACCAAGGAAGGAAATCTAAAATCAGTTCTTATAGTAGATAACACGGCAAATACGAGTAGTAAATATAAGATTCCAATGGAAATTAATGGCCACCTTACAAAATGTCATGTCGATCTCGGCAGTGAGGGTACCTTGATCCACCTTAGTACAGCTCAAAGCCTAGGGCTAAACTGGCGGCAAGTTGAAGGCCCAGTGCTCAGGGCATTAGGAAATACACCCTATAGACCATTAGGTAAAGCTCTAGTGACTATAGAGGTTCAGGGTGTCCAGGAAAATCATGTGAAATCCCTTACTATAGATGATGCCTTAATTAATTGTCCTGTTCTCCTGGGACATAGTTTTACAGAGAGACCTAATTTACAAATAATAAAAACAGATACAGACATATTTAGAAGATTAGTCAACACGGATTTGCAAAAGTACCCTTTATTTCGTTGAACTTCTTTAATAATACAGACTGCTGAAACAAAGTTAGTACGTGTGAAAGGTAAAGACAAAAATTATAATGGCAAAGTTTATGTCAATGGGAGTATTAGGCGTTTAAACAATGGTGAAGCACATTATTTATTCCCCGGAGAATACAATTTGTGCGGAGGTTCTGGGGCGGTTCTTGTACAAAATATTGGAGATAAGGAGGTTAATTTTAAAATTGGACAATTATTAACTAAAATAAATAAAAAGGGCTAAAATTCGGAATGGCTGAATAGACTGTGGTGACACTAACGAAGAGATAGAAAGTAATTCCAGGAGGGATCTAGGGTATATTTTATCGAAAAACCATTTTTCTTTTAAAAAAAGGAAAAATTATAAAATAACCAGGCGGAGCCTGGGCGCTAGTATGAAATATATTTTGTTTCATAATTAATTTGTATAATAATTGTAAACACCTTATTGCATCGCCTGTAACCTATAAATTAACATTTAATAATTAATTTCTATTGTAAGTGAAACACAAATTCAAACTTTAATGTAAAATTATATATATAATTGCTTTAATTTATAATTATTTCAATTCAAAGGTTGCAATTTTTCGTCGTTTTTCTTGTAGGTCCCTTAGTTTAATATATGTATATCGTTTCAGAAAATCCCGAATTTTTCGGAAATGGAATTTTGTAAATAAAAATTGTAACTAAATTAATTTTCTTGCATGTTTAGATACCAATATACCTCGATTCCTCGGGAAGCCTACGGTCGAGTTGTTACAAAAGCTCCACCAAACCTAGTACGTATTCCGGATTATGACTAGGTAAGCAATCATTTGTCCTTCTCTCTTAAATTCAATATTGTAGAGTAGTTCTCTCAAGGAAAACGGAGACTGTTATAGTATATAAATACATTATCTATAAATATTATGTTATGATATATTGTGCAATAACTGTGATTTTTTCTTATAATTTTTTTTAAACCAAATTAACTTACATTCCACTTTTTTCCATAGAAACCCACCATAGAGTGGCCAATAGACATCTTCATTTATCCTCGACTAAAAATCAAAATGCAGATGTGTTAACTCCGAGGACTAAAATAAAATGCCTCACAGCCTTTAATAATACAGGCACTCTTTACTCTTTAGACTGAAACACAGCAATGGAACGACTGTTTTTTAGTGGCAAAACACAAACAAGGGTGAAACTTACCCCGACAAATTTCAAGGCAGAAAAGCAGTCGACCACCAAGTAGATTGTTGATTTTGAATAGAATATCAATATGACGGTACAGTTCAGTAATGTTATAAAAATATCAGTAAGTTGAAGTGGCAACGAACGAAGCATATACCTCGCTTAAAAATCGTCAAACAATGTAAAATAGGGTGGCCGTCCACTAGATGAAGTGACACCTATCGGAGTATCAGACGTACTGCAGGTTACCTCCCATACTTGGTTGATATTCCGAATATCCGCAATAACCGCTATAAGTCATCTTTCTTAATGCACACAGCCGAGGAGCACGCAGCCAGTGGGCCATTTGTACCAGTAAACCATAGAAAAATTAGTAGTAAAATATTTCATTCATTAAAAATATTTTTTATTAAGTTTTTTTAAAAGATGCTACTGCTTCCCATATCCTGTTTCAGTTTCTCTCTATCGCCTAAGTTATGGAGCAGTGGATCCATATGTGGCATCATATTTCTCAAAATCGATACTTACGCGCGGGGCAAAGTGCTAAGAAGGCCTGTCTTCATAATATCACTACACTAAACCACACAAACAATATGGACAGAGTTTTGCTTTGATTAATTAGTTGTTAGAAATGCACTAAAACAGCTCCCAATTTTCCAGGACATTATTTTTATACAATTTATCCTAAGGCTTGATCAATGTTTTCAAATATTACATGTGTTTAAATAGAAATTTGCCCAATTTCTAAAAATGGGTTTTCATTAAATAATTTATGAAAAATTACAAAACTTATGTAGGTAGTAGTAAAGATCGTCGTAAAATGAACCGTGATCAGTATCGGTTATCAATTATTTTTGATTAATTACTAATAATTAATGATGTTTTAGATTTGAAGCCTTGAAGAAGCTGATACGACAGGAACATGTTCGTGAGTTACAGAGGGAATATGAAACTGAACATAAGCAAAAACTCAAAGAACTGACGGCCGGTCGTGGGTAAGCCGTATTTTAGTTTGTAATTTTTAATTGTACATTATGAAGGACCCTTTTCACTGGTAATAAAGCATTCCATCTTAGTCTTCAGGGGCGACAACGCATCTGCTGATTCTTAATCAAGGTCTCTTCAGTTTTAGGAACAGAAAAAAGTCACATGGGGCCAAATACGGTGAATATGGTGGCTGAGGCATGATTGTAGTGTTGTTTTGGGTCAAAAAACCTCTCACAAGCAACAATGAGTGAGCAGGTGCATTATCGTGATGCAAAAACTCACAATTCGGGACGTTTCTTACGTATTGCTTCTCGCAAATGGCGCATAACTTCAAGGTAATACTCCTTATTGACCGTACGACCTTGTGGCAAGAACTCATGATGCACCACACCCCTACAGTCGAAGAAAACTGTAAGCAAAACCTTCACATTTGATCGAACTTGGCGTGCTTTTTTTGGTCTTGGTGATTCAGTGTGCTTCCACTGGGACGATTGAGTCTTAGTTTCGACGTCATAACCGTATACCCATGTTTTGTCACTTGTTATGACCCTTTTGAGCAAATCTGGATCGTTGTTGACATCATCCAATAGCTCTTGAGCGATTGTCATGCGACGGTTCTTTTGGTCGAAATTGAGCAATTCTGGAACAAATTTCGCTGACACACGTTTCATGCCCAAAATATCCGAAAAAATTTCATGGCAAGAGCCAACCGATATGCCAACATCCTCCGCAACTTCTCTGATAGTGATTCGACGATTTTCCAAAACAATTTTCTTCACTATTTCAACGTTTTCATCGGTTGTTGACGTGCTGGGGCGTCCAGAGCGAGGTTCGTCATTGGCATCTTCTCGGCCATTTTTCGTTTTTTTTACTAAGAGTAGACTCACCGTATGCACACAAAATTTGATGCAAATTATTTGATCCATTTTTTTTGATAGAAGAAAATCGCCGAGCACACCAAAGTACGTCTGACCTTTGTAACTGTCAAAAATAAACTAAACATGCTATACACTTCAAACTTGAAACATATGCTCAGGACATGTGTACCAACGCAACAAAATACAAAAATCGAAAATCGAATGTGCATTGCCCGCGAAATTCAAAAAGTCACCTTACTTTTTGAACACACCTCGTATATATTTGTCTTGATGACCATTCTTCCTTGAGACTGACTGCCGTGATCGAAATTCGGTCTGGAGGACATAAGGTTATTAAGTTAAAATAAAGTAAGTCTAGATACAGGGTTACGTAAAAACGATTTCAAATAATATACTTTTCTTTCAGAAATTAGGACGTTTATGGTAATTATGGCGAAACGGAACCCGAGGCTTACAGCCCTTGCAGGTAGAATATCCGCCAATGACAGTCTAGACATTCCAAGTAAGTCACTGGAAATTTAATATTATTCTATAAAGTTAGTGTAAAATAATTAAACTTATGGTTTATATAAAAAAATTATAAAAAATTATAAAGCTCAGTAAAACGCAGAAGTAAAAAGCATGATTTATTAACTTTAAACAAATTTATTATATCTGTCATAAAATTAAAAAAGGATGTTCGTATATATGAAATCGATAATCTCAAAATCTATTTGATTGATCACCATAAAAATTGATATATATATATATATATATATATATATATATATATATATATATATATATATATATATATATATATATATATATTATATATATATATATATATATATATATGGAGATATTTATAAACTAACAATAACTGAAAAAATTGAATAAGTGTGGCAATTAATAAATTAAATTGCATGCGCTAAAATAAAAATAAACGTTGCACAACACAACCTATGATTTTAGCTAACAGGACAAAGTGCTCTTTCATGTTTATGAATGGTATCTGTCTACTATTCGAACTCTAGCATATGTTTTTTATTTCAAAAAACCTCCCAGTGAAAGCCGCCAGGTATCGCAGTTCTCGCGCTATTCTGATGTAATGTTGCCACCGGTCCGTCGCACCTTCTTCCACCCTTACTTTGACTACCCGACTCCCGAGTTCGTTTCTTACGTCTGTTGAGCTCTACCGGCATCTATTGCACCGAAACGGCTATTCTACCACGTTCTAGAACATTCCGAGGGAGATCTTAAATGTACAACAACGCAGGCTTTAATTTGTACTTACCTACTTATCTTCACGCACAATCCCTAACGGGGTAGTCAGAGAGAACAGATCGCCAAGTGTCACGATCCTTACATACCTCTTTCGCTTCTTAATTAATTCGTATCAGTATTAAATAGCCATATCAGAAGCATATCTTTTTCAAGCTTTCGCTCAAGCCAAAATGACAATAAAATTAACTTTGTCAATACATTCAATTTTACCGTCAATATCAATGACGTTAACGAATAGGACAATAAATTATTATTATTATTGTGGAGCACCTACATAGCCCTCTCATCCGGTTGGGATGTACAAATATACAACTATAAATGAAAATAAATAGATAAATATACATAAATATCAATAAAAAAAAAACAAAAATACATAAATAAATAAAAGCCCAACCAGATGGAAGCCCTCGGCAGGGGAGACCAAACGGCCAAGAGTTAGGGGCAAAGGGAAAGAAACCGGCGGACGATGCGGGCAGTATCAAGGAGCACCGCCTTCTGCATTTGAGCTCGGAGAGGTCCGTCACGGAGTCCCAGTCGCCTCAGATGACCAGAGAGACTAACTGGGATTAGCCCGTTCGCAGAGACGACTACAGGAATAATTTCGGTCGGCAGACCACCCCACATGTCGGTCACCTCGTGAGCCAGGTCCAGATATTTTGATTGCTTATCTGTTTCGGCTTTCACGAGGTTCTCGTCATACTGGATGGTAATATCAACCAAAAATATCCTTGACTGTGCCCGGCCCATCAGCACAATATCAGGTTTATTCGCAAGAATAGTCCTGTCTGTGATGATGGCCCGGTCCCAGTAGAGCCTGGCGCGGTCATTTTCGAGCACGGCTTCCGGCAAGTACTTGTAATACGGCAATTTCCGGTCCACGAGACCGTATTTCAGAGCGAGCTCCTGGTGTAGAATTCTGGCTACTAGGTTGTGCCTGTGCAAGTACTCAGAGTTAGAAAGCGCCGAACAACCGGAAATGACATGCCTAAGTGACTCACCGAGATGGCGACAAGTTCGACAGACGTCGACGGTGCCATCCTTTAGGATGTTTCTCCGATAGTTGTTGGTCTTAATAACCTGATCTTGTATTGCACACACAAAACTCTCGATTTCCCCGAAGAGGTCACCGAAACGTAGCCAGTTGAGGGAGGCGACTGTATCTACGAAGGGCTCATGAAGAGCCCTGTAGTACCTCCCGTGGAGCTCCTTCTCCTTCCATACGGTCTTCGAATCGGAAATGCTAAGCACTGCTGGGTCTTGCCATTTATCGTTGGCTAAGGATAGAGGGGTAAGTCCTTTATCACTAGAAATGACTTCATTATAGAATTGATCATCCGACCTCGCCAGGAAGTAATCACGGAGGCTGCAAACTTCGCGTGTTATGCATGGTGAGCGCGCTCAGGAAGCCACGCTCACCATGCTTTCGCGGCAAGTACAGCCTCATTACCGACGATCTCGGATGATGCATTCTATGGGACGTCATTGGCGGGCCTGGGCCCGCTCCACATACCTCTGGTCGCTCCAATGATTTATAGAGCCTCTTCTGATCACTCTGGAAGAGACGATTCTGGTTGAACCGCCTTGGCCTCTCGCTAAATCGTCGAATCCGCTTCCCCCAAGCAGCGATTTTTTGCTTCAGGTCATCTATGCGCTCCGTTAGTTTCTGCGTGATATCCGGCTGGGACAAACTAATATTTGTCCCAGCAAACGCCATTCTAACGGTGCGCACAACTCTCTGTCTATTATTACCCGACCTGAAGCTTGTCAGTCTGCCGATAAGGGCCCTTGCCTTTGCGATACGGTCCTCGATTCTTTTTCTCCAGGCTGAGATGGCACTACCTTGTTGAGTAGCACGTCCAGCCATGGGAAGTTTGGCGCCAATAATACGGCATACTGCCAGTGCGGCGCCAAAAAGAATTGAGTCTGTCACGCAAAGGTCCCGGCTGGCTTCCAAATAGGTCATCAGCATTGGGTTAAGAGCCCGCACGACAGCCCGATTTTGCTTGCTAAGGGCTATGCGGGGAAGTCGCGGTCGATTTTCGAGAGGCATGCTGCGCGTTTCCAGCATCGACTCTTCCAATATGCTCCTCATTTTCTGCAGTTCGTGGGGGACTATTCCATCATCGTCTGAATCAACCACAAATGGAATATTGACGGCAGCGTCCACATTGCTGCACAATTAGTGGCGCCGCATTCCCAGCCGTAGCATTTCCATCCGATGATGGAACAGCCTCACGTCGTAGTCGTTCGAGTTCGGCGTCACCAAATATGTTGGAGCGCAGGATGTACCGAACTTGGTCTGCCAGGTTTTGCTCAGTGACGGATAGAGATGGCTCCAGCTCTGCATAAAAGCGATGCATCCGAGCCCGATATGCCAAACATCCGGTTTCTTCCCCTTTTGCCCTAAAGTACGCCCGCAGTGCGTTTGCGTTCATTGTTTGTGACCAACGCATGCGACGTGCTCCATCAGCGGCGGGTGCCGCTTGCTGAGTCCAAGAAGACCCAGCCGACACCAAGCCTGGTGTTCTGGTGAGGATGATGGATGCGAAGGGCTGCTAGGTGATCGTACAGCTCCTCGCGCTCGGCTGGCGGCCCGCATGCTGCCGCGTCCAGCGCCAGCTCCAGACGCGCCCCGACGACCCCCAGGCAGCGGCCCTATGCGCGTTCCTCTTTGTACCATCATCCATTTATGGGCGCCAAATAACGGGAGACGCCCAAGGCCGGCACCGTTTCGTGGTTCGGTCATATGCACAAGCGGACCTTTGCACCCACAATTTTGCCTAGGCACGGCGCTCACACCTCTTGGCAGGGCGCTGACTGACTGCACCAACGTAGTAGTTTTGTCACATAACTGTTACGTCAGCGGGCGATGGGGTCGTCACTTCCCTACGCCTTTATTATTATTATTATTATTATAATCTGTATAACAGGATTATGTCGGAAATGTAAAAATATTTTCCTATCGATTCATACTAGTTATATCAAACATTTGAGCGTCTCGTTCGCAATTCCCTCTATATTAGTATTTGCGCGGAAAAAATTGAGCCGGGCGTTGTCTAAGAATTGGAAGGAAAATATAATCGAGTTCAGTCAATATATTACTCGTAAGTGGACGTGTTGTCGATTAGTGTAGCAAAAATCCAGTGTCAGTGCGTGCGAGTTTACTTCTTACGAAGCGCTTTCTAATAGCAGTTGCGGCTATAATCCCGTGTGTTGTGCTAACTATAAAAATAATATTTTAATACTATAACACTCGGCAGCTGCCTGTGGACTCGCGGGGTACCTCACCTCACCCCCGGCGCGATAAGAGACAAGTGACATAATTGCTGTCGCATTCAAGCGCCGCTTGCACCTGCATTGTTTGCATGTATACGTAGTTGCCGCGATTTTGAACGTAATATGCATCAATGCTCCGCCTGTCATACTAAGATTAAGGACTCTGAATGCATGCAATGTTGTGTCTGTGTGGCATACTATCATTGCATATGTGTCGCCATTTCGCCTGCTCAGCTTAAAAACCTATCGACTGAAGTTAAGGCAGATTGGCTGTGCCCTGAATGTAAGAATAAAAAGCCGCGCAGCGATAACTCTAATACACCGGTCCGGCCATCGACGCCCAGTAACCCCAAAGCTAACGTCACCTTGCGCCGTAAAGGCCCGGATTCACTCCTTGAGTCAGACGCCGGTACGAGTTTTAATGTATCACGGTCGGAGTTGCGTGTTATTATACAGGAGGAGATGAGGGTCATCATGGAAGAATGCGTGAAAGATTTGAAAGCTGACCTGAATAGACAACTACAGGCTTTTAGGGGAGAGATCACTGGTCTCACGGAATCAATACAATTCATGAGTGATTCGTTTGAGCAATATAAAAAGGATTTGAGTGGCTGTAAGACTAAAATTGACACAATTATTAAGGAAAAGGAAACCCTACAGAGTGATCTTATCATCATTACTAGCCGTCTTAATCAAATGGAGCAAATCTCTCGGGCATCGAACCTGGAAATCCAATGTGTTCCTGAGCGTAAGTCTGAAAACGTTTTATCTATTGTAACAAATTTGAGCAAAACCATATGCTGCCCTATAAACGAGTCGGATATCTTATATTGTTCACGCATTGCTAAGAAGAACCCCGAGAGTACCCGTCCTCGCTCTATTCTAGTTAAACTTAACAGCCCTCGCTCCAGGGACTCCCTGCTAGCCGCTGCATTGAAATACAATAAAACTCACTCACAGGAAAAATTGAACACGGAGCATGTAGGATTGGGGCCTAACAGGAAGACTCCCATATATGTAGTAGAAAATCTTTCACCTGAGAATAAGCTTCTTCACGCTTTGTCCCGTAAACGTGCAAAAGAACTTCAATACAAACATGTATGGGTCCGGGGCGGCCGTATATATATGCGGAAAACTGATACATCTGAATACGTCTTAGTGCGTAATAAATCGACCCTGGACAATTTATCTTAGGTTCTTTTCGTTATTTTGTAATCTATCGTGTAATAGTATATGGCTTAAAGTTCAATAGTTTAAATGTATATTTTCAAAACGTTAGGGGTCTTCGAACGAAGACGACAAACTTGTACAAAAACATATTAAAATACGATTATGATATAGTAGTGTTATGTGAGACTTGGTTAAATAGCACTATTTTTGACTCCGAGTTGTTTAGTGATCGTTACGCAGTTTTTAGACGCGACCGCGAGACTAGTGGCTTCCATCAGGACAAATCTGGTGGCGGGGTATTGGTGGCTGTGTCAAAGCATATTTATTCCCGTAGGCTACACCATTTTGAGAGTAAATGTGAGGATATTTGGATCGAATTGAATATACCTACGGAAAAAGGTACCCCAAATAAGCTTTTATTGTGTGGCGTCTACCTCCCGTCGCCCATTCAAAAACATTTTCTGGAACATTATATCGACAACGCTAATAGAGTCTTAGAGTCTAACGCAAAAGCGGTAATTTTGGGAGATTTTAATCTGAGTGGTATTGCCTGGAACGATACGGAGGTACCGTTTGCTGTAAATGGCAATAATATGACTAAGTCTTCATTTGAAAGCACTTTACTGGACTTCATGGCTTTAAATAATCTTACACAATATAATACGGTCCTAAACCATAAAGGCAAAATTTTGGACCTCGTTCTCTCTAATCTTAGTATTCAGTTGAAAGTGACACGAAGTAACTCTGAGCTCAGTTCTGTAGATGATTATCACCCACCGCTGGTATTTACGCTGCCTTCCAGGTATTCAGCTAAACTTCGTTCCCGTAATTATAATGAGAGGCATAACTTCTATAAAGCTGATTTTGAAAAAATATCTAATTATTTAAGCTCGATACCATGGGAGAGTGACCTGGCTTCGTGCTCCTCAGTGGATGAAATGACTAACAAATTTTACTCAATACTAAGAAGTTCTATCTTAAAATATGTTCCTAAAAGCAAACCAGCATCAAAAAAGTTTCCCCCGTGGTATACCAGGGATCTTATTCGCCTCTCACGTGAGAAGTATAAGCTCAGGATAAAATACAAAAAGTACAATAACCCACTCGACGAACTGGCATTCCAAAAAATTAAAAAACGGTGCTCTGATTTAACAGAATCTTGTTATCTTAAATATATAACTGATCTCGAAAAGTCCCTATCAGTAAATCCAAAAAAGTTTTGGACCTTTCTCAAGAGTAAAAAAGTCAATAGCAATGCGTATCCATCTGCAATGACTTTCGATGATAAGGAAGAAACTTCTGGTACTGGTATTTGTAATCTCTTTGCCTCCTATTTTGCCTCGGTTTACCGACCAAGCTTGCCTCTCTGCAATGTACCTGATCTAGAATACTCAGTCTCTTGCTTCCTTGGAAGTCTCACCCTTAGGCGGGAGGATGTTCTGAAAACTCTGAAAGGACTAGATAAGAATAAGGGAGCTGGACCAGATGGAATACCCTCGTTGTTTGTAGTTCAATGCTGTGAATCTCTTTCCTTTCCTCTAGCAATAATATTTAATGAGTCTCTAACGAATGGCGTATTTCCCTCGATCTGGAAGGAGGCGAGAATTGTTCCAGTTTTTAAGTCGGGAGATTCGGCATCCGTGAAGAACTATAGGGCCATTTCGATACTCTCAGTCTTTGGGAAGGCATTTGAATCGTTGGTTTGCCCGGTCTTGTCCTATCACATAAAGCATTTAATTTCTCCTTGCCAATCAGGATTTTTGGCATCTCGCTCAACGGTAACTAATTTGATCCCGTTTGTGGATTTTGTTTCTAGCTCCCTTGATTCCCGTATTACTGTAGACACCATATACACCGACTTTAGTAAGGCTTTCGATTCAGTTGATCACAAAATTTTACTGGGTAAACTTTCTCGTTTGGGTGTGTATGGCAGCCTTCTGGAATGGTTTGAATCCTATCTTTATCAGCGTAAGTCGCACGTTGTGGTTAATGGCTACGCATCGCATTCATTTCAGCCAACTTCCGGCGTTCCACAAGGTTCGCATCTGGGTCCAATCCTCTTTAATATATTTATTAATGATATCGCGGGTATCTTTGATCACGCTGCTTGTTTCCTTTACGCTGATGATATGAAACTGTCTATGCAGATCAGAAGTATTAATGATTCATTGCTATTACAGGAGGATCTAGATCGACTCGCTGGATGGTGTAGGGAGAACAGGTTATATTTAAATACTGAAAAATGTAAATTTATCAGATTTTCGAGATGCAAAACGAATTTGTCGCCGTCCTACAATATTGCCGGTCAAAAATTGCAAGAGGTGGACTCTATTCGCGATTTGGGCGTCATTATGGATAAAAAATTACGTTTTCATAAGCACATTGACCATGTCGCAACAAAAGGTTTCCAGATGCTAGGGTTTGTGCTGCGGAATGCAATGGAATTCAAAAAGCCCTCAACAAAAGTTCTCCTATATTTGGCATTGGTTCGTTCGGGTTTGGAATATTGTAGTCAGGTTTGGTCCCCACATTATGAGGTTCATATCAGGCGAATCGAGCGAATACAGAAGAGATTTCTCTGGCACCTATCCTACCAATCTAACAAAGCGAAACTGCTGCCCTCATATAAGGAACGTCTTGACTATTTTAAAATGACTAGCCTACAAGAGCGAAGAATGTTTTTGGATCAATTGCTTTTTTATAAGATTATCAATGGCCTCATTGACTGCCCTGCGTTATTGCGATCTGTCAATTTTAATATCCCATACAAGTTGCCGCGTCGCGTACGTTACGTTCCATTCTCACCAAAAGATGCCAAAAGTTGCTTAGGTCACCATGCCACCATGAATCGCTTACAGAGACAGTACAACTTAATATCTAAGTCTTACAACATCGACATCTTTTCTGACAAGCCGTTGAAATTTAGACGCAAGCTCGGTCAGTTTCTCAAGTCAATGGTGTCTGTTTGATTCAAGTATCTATATCTATTGTTTGATTTTTTAACATATAAAAATAATGATTGTTAAATGATGATTAAAATGTTTAAGTTGTCATTTGCTTAGTGTTAACTAACCTATTTAAGTTTTATTTGCATAGTCCACATTTGCATGCCGTGGCAGCCTATAATTAAGATGACGCTTAGCTTTAGTTTGATATTCATGTTACCTTAAAATCCATGTATTAGTGTTCGTCTTGTTGGTTGTCCTTTTAAATAAAAAAAAAAAAAATAATGAAAAATAAAAGTGGGAATATTGTTGCAACACATTATATAAAACTCAAAACAAGGGTCTAATTATACTGGCTGGTTAATCGGAAACAATTTGTGTATTTTAATTTTGTTCGAGGGTATATTTGCCAAGTGTTTACCCATCCTTTGACCTTCCGTACACACTGAAAGGGGAAAGGCGAAAGTCTAGAAGGTGACGCGATTCTTTCGACCAATGAGAAGCGCGCCCGACCGATGTGCTTGGTGGGAAAAACCGAGGCAATAAATGCTCGCGCGCGGCCCTCGAGCAGCCTCTTTCTTCACACCACTGGCCTGGATCACATCTCTGGGGTGCCCCAGAAGAACCCACCTCACGTTGCATCACCGCAACTGAAGCGTCGTCCGCCGCAACAGAATCACACCCCGGTAAGTGTGTCTTCCCGTAATTTTGTTCCTACTTGAACATTTTGTTTGTTAGTTAAGCCGCCCCATTTAGTTTCTTCTAATGTGCTCAAGCAGAATTCCTTCCTAACCTTGACAAGCAATAGATTTGGAAGAGTGGGTGCATTGTCCAAGGTGCCGCGTGCCACATCCGCCATCTTTTTGAGGCATGAGAAGCCATCGCGTATACAGTCCACCTAGTATAACATCTCGCACAATAGGGTCAAGGCTCAACCTGGGAATCGATCTCGGGAACCCTTAGGCCTGCCGTCTAACCACCGGCTAATATGTAATAACTAAAAATAAAACTTATATATCATTAAATTATTATATTTTACCATACATTTCTTTATTCTTTAATAAATTCGTATAATTTTATAGATTTTATTGCTATGATTCAAGCAAAGAATATTTAATTTTTAATGGGTTTGTTTGCATGGAATTAAGACATAAATAACCATTTAAAAAGATATCTTTCCAGCCTAAACTTCGGAATGGCTTTATAGATTGTGGTGACACTAAGGAACAGATAGAAAGTAATTCCAGGAGGGATCTAGGCTATATTTTATCGAATAACCATTTTTCTTTTAAAAAAAGAAAAATTTATAAAATAACCAGGCGGAGTCTGGGCGCTAGTATGAAATATATTTTGTTTCATAATTAATTTGTATAATAATTATAAACACCTTATTGTATTGCCTTTAAGTTATAAATTAACGATTAGTAATTAATTTATAATGTAAGTGAAACATTAATAATAACTTTATTGTAAAATTAAATATAAATTTGTTTTAATTTATAATTATTTGAATTCAAAAGTTGCAATTTTTTTGTTTTTTTTAAATATACTATTACAAAACTGCAATATATTGCAACTTTTATTGAATGTAAATTATGACTGAAGGGCAATTCTCATTCACTGTAACAAAGTTGGAAGTTTGTTAGGATGATATTACTTACATAAATAATAACTTTATTGTAAAATTAAATAAAAATTTGTTTTAATTTATAATTATTTGAATTCAAAAGTTGCAATTTTTTTATTTTTTTAAAATATACTATTACAAAACTGCAATATATTGCAACTTTTATTGAATGTAAATTATGACTGAAGGGCAATTCTCATTCACTGTTACAAAGTTGGAAGTTTGTTAGGATTATATTACTTACATCTGGCTGGTTACAAAATGTTCAAAACATAATAATAAGTAACTGGTTGACCGAGCTTTGCTCGATATTTTTCGCTCGATTTTTTTAATTCATGTGTTTTGGAAATTATATTTAGATACAAATTACATACTGATGAAATATAAATAATATTTTTTGATCTTAGCGACATAACGGAAAAAACGGAACTGGTTATTTGAATAAAAAATCACGAGTGCAATTAGTTTAATTTTCGTGTTTTTAATAAATACTAAAAAAAGGTCTCGAAAAAATAGATTTTCTCAAAAAGGAAAAGAACATGAAAAAAAAAATTAAAAAAAGTGGTCGGTCGGTCTGGGCTCGAACCGGGGTTTTAAGATTCTGTGACCGACCATTATACCAATTAAGCTATTTATAATCACTAACAATTCGTAAAAATTTATCTTCTTATTCTAACGATATTGTAGCAGTTTTTCATTGCCTAAAAACACGGACAAAAAGACATTTTCCAAAAATAAATCCTAGCTAGATCGATTTACTATCCCCGAAACTCCCTGGACACCAAATTTTATGAAAATCGTTGGAGCCGTTTCCGAGATCCCGATTATATATATATATATATATATATATATATATATATATATATATATATATATATATATATATATATATATATATATATATATATATATATATATATTTATATACAAGAATTGCTCGTTTAATAGTATAGGATATGGTATAGTCTCAAATATAAACTTG
The DNA here is from genome assembly GCA_036936625.1 of Parnassius smintheus behrii. Taxonomy (NCBI): domain Eukaryota; kingdom Metazoa; phylum Arthropoda; class Insecta; order Lepidoptera; family Papilionidae; genus Parnassius; species Parnassius smintheus. Next base: position 13,569,778 of record JAUPFT010000030.1, on the reverse strand, counting down.
GTACTGTAGCTGTACAATCAGTGATTACGTAGCTACCAGTATAATCGTGTTTCATGTGTTTGGCACAGCTATGAATGGATTTTATTGTCTATGTTGAATTTTTAGGCTGATTTTTTTTCAATCCTTAACTCTGAGCAGTTTTATTTGAGGCCATGTCACGAGTAGCTATGAGTTGCTCCGATGTTGCATATCAATACAAATCTTTATAACTTTATACATAATACATCATCATTAAAAGGATTACCACGTTACACGTTCCTTAGCCAACAGCATTCAACAAATTCCATCATGTCTTACTAGGTCGTCACGTGTCGTGTGGGGGGGGGGGTCGTTTTTCTTGTAGGTCCCTTAGTTTAATATATGTATTTCGTTTCAGAAAATCCCGAATTTTTTGGAAATGGAATTTTGTAAATAAAAATTGTAACTAAATTAATTTTCTTGCAGGTTTAGATACCAATATATCTCGATTCCTCGGGAGCCTACGGTCAAGTTGTTACAAAAGCTCCACCAAACGGAGTACATACTCCGGACTATGACTAGGTAAGCCATCATTTGTCCTTCTCTCTTAAATTCAATATTGTAGAGTAGTTCTCTCAAGGAAAACTGCGACTGTTATAATACATAAATATATTATCTATAAATATTATATTATGATATATTGTACAATAACTGATTTTTTCTTATAAATATTTTTTAAACCAAATTTACTTACATTCCACTTTTTTCCATAGAAAAAGGGTGACAACGGAGCATACAGTCCACCTGATGCTGTGGCCTATAGACATCTTCATTTATCCTCGAGTAAAAATCAAAATGCGGATGTGTTATCACCTCTGAGGACTGAGATGGAATGCCTCGTTTCCAGGTAAAAAGGTGCATGGCAAGTGGCAACTGCAGTCCTTGGTCACATGCAGCTAACTTCATAGGTAGAAACAATGCGTTGTCACCTCTGAGGACTAAAATGAAATTCCTCACAGCCTTTAATAATACAGGCACTCTTTACTCTCTAGACTGAAACACAGCAATGGAAGGACTGTTATTTAGTGCCAAGCTACGAACAAGGGTAAAACTTACCCCGACAAATTCCTAGGCAGAAAAGCAGTTGACCACCAAGTAGATGTTTATTTTGAATAGAATATCAATATGACTGTACAGTTCAGTAATGTTATAAAAATATCAGTAAGTTGAAGTGGCAACGAACTAATCATATACCTCGCCTAAAAATCGTCGAACAATATAAAACAGGGTGGCCGTCCACTAGATGAAGTGACACCTATCGGATTATTAGACGTACTGCAGGTTACCCATACTTGGTTGATATTGCGAATATCCGCAATAACCGCTATAAGTCATCATTTTTAATGCACACATCCGAGAAGCACACAGCCTGTGGGCCATTTGTACCAGTAAACTATAAAAAATTAGTAGTAAAAATATTTCATTTACTATAATATATATTCTATAGTCACAATGCTGGGCAGGTGGATTGTCTGACTATTTTACACATAATATGAACCGAATTTAAAAGAGAACTTTAACTACGTCGATTTATACTACTGCTACGGAGTTACAATGGAATCGTGGTAGCTCAGAGGCGAAGAGTTTGCCAAAAATTTGACAGTACACGAGCAACCCAGGTTAGATCACCGCTGGCACCGATGAAATTGTAAATTGCTATTTTAAGTTCTGATTTAACACGTGCTCCACTAAAGGAAATTATCGTGAGGAAACTGCCATGTCTGAGAAATTACAAAAAATATTTCAGTCACGTGAAGTACAAAACAAACACTTCCTTGCCAATAAAACACAGTGTCCGAGAGTGGGCATATAAGCTGTAGCTTATGCAAATTAGATAAATCGCAATCTCATTATTCATGTGTTTTATTACACAATGACATCAAAAGTCCATCGTTGAACAGAAGTCTCCCTCTTAGATTGCCCCATAAATAGGATATTTGTCACGAACTGACAACCATAGTTTCTTATTTAGTATTTTTTAAAAGATGCTACTGCTACGCATATCCTGTTTCAGTATCTCTCTATCGCCTAACTTATGGAGCAGTGGAGTTCGTTTCTTACGTCTATTGAGCTCTACCGGCATCTGTTGCACCGAAACGACTACATATTCTAGCACGTTCTAGAACATTCCGAGGGAGATCTTCTTAAATGTTCAACAACGCAGGCTTTAATTCTTATCAATATTAAATAGCCATATCTGAAGCATATCTTTTTTAAGCTTTCGCTTAAACCAAAATGACAATAAAATTGACAATACATTCAATTTTACCGTCAATATCCATGACGTTAACGAATAGGACAATAAATCGTAATTGGACTCTTCTTTATGTAACTTTCTATATTACTGTAGGATTTACTGGTTAGTGTATTAGTTTCCCATTGTCAAAATATTTGTTAATACTTAATACACATCTTCATAATCTGTATAACGGGATTATGTCGGAAATGTAAAGATATTTTCCTATCGATTCATACTAGTTATATTAAAGATTTGAGCGTCTCGCTCGCAATTCCCTCTATATTAGTATTTGGGCGGAAAAGATTGAGCCGGGCGTTGTCTAAGAATCGGAAGGAAGATATAATGAAAAATAAAAGTGGGAATATTGTTGCAACACATTATATAAAACTCAAAACAAGGGTCTAATTATACTGGCTGGTTAATCGGAAACAATTCGTGTATTTTAATTTTGTTCGAGGGTATATTTGCCAAGTGTTTACCCATCCTTTGACCTTCCGTACACACTGAAAGGGGAAAGGCGAAAGTCTAGAAGGTGACGCGATTCTTTCGACCAATGAGAAGCGCGCCCGACCGATGTGCTTGGTGGGAAAAACCGAGGCAATAAATGCTCGCGCGCGGCCCTCGAGCAGCCTCTTTCTTCACACCACTGGCCTGGATCACATCTCTGGGGTGCCCCAGAAGAACCCACCTCACGTCGCATCACCGCAACGGAAGCGTCGTCCGCCGCAACAGAATCACACCCCGGTAAGTGTGTCTTCCCGTAATTTTGTTCCTACTTGAGCATTTTGTTTGTTAGTTAACTCGTCCCATCTTGTTTCTCCTAACGTGCTCAAGTAGAATTCCCTCCTGACCTTGGCAAGCAATTGATTTGGAAGAGCGAGTGCATTGTCCAAGGTGCCGCTTGCCACATCCGTCATCTTGTTGAGGCATAAGAAGCCATCGCGTATACAGTCCACCTAGTATAACATCTCGCACAATAGGGTCAAGGCTCAACCTGGGAATCAAACTCGGGAACCCTTAGGCCCGCCGCCTAACCACTGTCTAATATGTAGTAGCTAAAAATAAAACTTATACTCGTATATCATTAAATTATTATATTTATGCCATATATTTCTTTATTCTTTATTACAGTTATTTAATCTTTTATTTGTTTGTATAATTTTATAGTTTTTATTGCTATGATTCAAGCTAAGAATATTTAATTTTTAATGGGTTTATTAGTTGTTAATAATTTTAATGTTTTATTTAATTATGTTTAAATTATTAAATATTTATGTTTAAATTATTGAATTAAAAATATAAAAATAAACACTCACGCCTGTCACCCAGAGGGGTAGGCAGAGACTACGGACTTCCATTTGGCACGATCCTGACATACCTCTTTCGCCTCCTTTACATCCATATATCTACGCATACATGCTCGTCGTTTAAGGGTACTTCTAACGTGGCCCATTTTCAAAATATCGCCAATTTGGTCGATAAACTTTTTTCTAGGGCGTCCCATCCCGACTCAGCCATTCACATCTGCCATATAAATTTGCTTTGTCACTCTTTCCTCATTCATTCTTTCTACATGACCAAACCACCGAAGCATTCCTTTATTAATCCTGGTCACAACATCATCTTGCATTTCTCTTCCTGTCATTCAGATTCAACCCTAGCATATTCCTTAAAGACCGCATTTCTACAGCATTTATTCTACTTTCCTGCTTCTTCCGCCACACCCAGCTTTCACTACCATACATTAAAGTAGGGACTAACACAGCATTATGAATTACCATACGTGCCTTTTTTGACACATTCTGGTTCTTCATAATAGAGTGTAGTGCCCCATTCACTCAATTCCCTGCATTTACTCATCGTTCTATATCCCTATCATACCTACCATCCCTGCTAAATACACATCCCAAATATACAAACTCATCCACTTGCTCAATTAACTCTCCTTCTATTCTTATTTCACATACCATTTTGCTTGCAAACACCTGTCCATAAATAGGTTGAACAGCCAAGGGAAAGCTACACAGCCCTGTTTGACACCTTTTTGGATACCAAACCAGTCCGAGTAGACCTCATTGATCCTGACACAAGCACTAGAGTCCCTATAAAGAGACCTTAATGCCTGTATCAAACCAGCGCTCAACCCATATGAGTTCAGTGTTTGCCATAACACATTCCTGTCCACTCTGTCATAAGCCTTTTCCAAGTCCATGAACGCAAAAAAAACTTTCTGGTTTTTGGCCAAAAACTTCTCCGCAATCATGCGCATGGAAAAGACTTGATCTGTACACCCCATTCCCTTTCCAAAATCCACTTGCACATTTGAATTATTGTTATATTATTGAATTATTAAATATTTTTTATAATTATATTTAAATTAAAACTACTTTTACGGATTTTATCGCGTTTATTTTTACTTCTTATTTTTAATTCCCGGACGTCCCCCGTGACCATGGGTGCTGGAAAGCGCCCGAAACGTCGTATACGATAAAATCCGTAAAAGTAGTTTTAATCATGTGTTGTGTTCGCGTAAATATAAGAAATCATTATATTTAAATTATTATTATCATATTATAATATATAATTATAATTAAGAGACTATTGTAAAATAGAGATAATTTTTTTCGAACGAGGATTGATTCTTTTTACTATTTAGATGATACTAGAATTTTACAAATTAATTGCAAATATTTTTTTAATAACAAATGTTATTAAATAAATATTTTATTCGGTGTACTCTCTCCAGCTGCAACGCACGCATGCCGTAACGCCCTCACGGAACCCTATATTCAGCGTTAAATTAATATTATAAATAATGGAGATATACTTCCGGAAGTTGAGAGTTTTTATATTTCAAATATTCTCTTTTTTAAGAATCTGTATTGTGATTTTCATTATTCATTATAGTTTTTGAGTTGTTTCCAAAAATCTGGAGGCCATTATTTTTTTTTTGATAACATTTGAAATTTTTGTTTGCGGGAAAACACCCTTTCTCGTAATAATATTACACATCGAATGGGCCATAGCTTATATTTTTAGGAGAGTTAGCAAGATTTTCTACAGAAAACACTTCTCGACCGGACTATAGTCAACCAAATCTAAGAAATACCTTTTGACGTTTCACATTAATCATTCCGCAATAATGCACAAGCCTACTCACACGATTTAAAATAACTTTTTACGTAAATCTGAAGAATTATGAAGTTACCTATATTTCATTACAACGTGTATTGTTTTTTATTACTTATTTAAATTTAAATTTTTCAAATAAAGCAAAATATTAAAAATAACCAGTATAAACTTTTTTTACTTGACGTCCTTTCAATGACATGTCGCTATGTATTGAAAGGACGATTGAATCTATGATTAAAATTTATTGTTATGCGAATAATCGGTAAAATATTCAAATAATAATCCGTAAACATATTCTAACCATCGAATCATTAATTTCTTTGTATTATTTGTTCAATTTAATTTTTATTTTCAAAATTCCTTAAATTACATGAGTCATGAATAAAACAAGTTTATTTTTCACTTTGTCGAAGTAAAATTTTGTAGGAAAAAATTAAATACATGGCCGTGCTAAAATAACCACTACTTAATTTCAATATCTCCCCATTTTGGTCGGTTATCATCAATCAATCAGTAATTAATTTTTGAGGCGATATACATATATACGCTTTTATAACTAAATGCCAGAAAATATACAAAATTTGACGTAAGTACACTAAGTTCAAAAACTTTATTAAACTATGTTTGTATAAAAAGGATTATTTTAATATTGAGGAATTTATGGATGATAATAACCCCTGGGAAGGGTGATCGCTACCGAGCTATTTCTAATTTGTTTTGTGTTGTTAATTGTAACATGCATGATTGTAAGCTCTTATTTTTTTAAATTAGTCCCGTTGGGTTTCTTGCTGGTTCTTCTCAGAACAGATGTGTTTTTGCGAACCAGTTGTAAATAAAAAAGTGACTTTCAATAAGTATTATTCATAATCGATATTGAATAAAAGTTTCTGTTTCTGTTTCGAGAGCTTACTGTGCGTAATTTTGTAATTTTGTGTTTGTATGCATATTTTGTGACTCGGATTTAACTTTTTGGACTGTTTCTTCTATAATAACTTTTTGTACGTGGTAGAGCCACGCTACATCTATATTATGGTTGTAGCAAGAATGAGTCTGCTCAACCGGGGCAGGACCACGCTCTCACAGAATACCAGCGTAATGCTGATGTGTTGATGGTGGTTGTAGAGAACCGGAGACCCTTTTTACTGGAATCGAGGCATTCCATCTTAGTCTTCAGGGGTGATAACGCATTTGCATTTTGATTCTTAATTGAGGATTAATGTGTATGTCTATGGGCCATAGCATCCTCTTACCATCGGGTGGACTGTGTGCGCGTTTGTCACCCAATGCTATAAAAAAATTCGTTGAAGCATGTGCCCATGTCACAAGGGGTGCTTGGGCAAAAGTGGTAGATAAAACAAAAAATGATGATGGATGACTTTGAAAGAGACTTTAATTTTGACTACATTATTGAAAATATATATAGATATAGTAAAAAAAAACTACATCCCTACTAGTTGCACTGAAAGTGATTGAATAAATTTATTTTTAATTTAGTTTCCATCTTAAATTCTTATAACTGTGCCTCTAGAAATAAACAGTAACAACAAATACGAAGAAACCGATAAATCTTGTGTAATAAATTATATATTTTTAATTTATTCTGGTATTCAAACCAAACTGTAAATGATTACCAACTCTATATAATTGATATCGATTTTTTTTAGTAAGTTCTCATTTTTTGGTTGGCATGCTTAGTGCAATAAGTCTGACAGCTGTCAAAATGTATTTCTTAGATTTGGTTGACTATAGGAACTAACGAAGCTCTTGTGACTGTCAAATGGCGGAATTTCATTAATGTCGAAATCGCAGGAAAACCTCAATGATCAGTAGTGCACTAGAAAAGACTAGATCAAAACGATAATTTATTCTTAAAGCATAACCTTAATAAGAAGAATTATGGTCAACGTTTAAATAATCACAACAAAGTTCGCATTCATTTATTCATTATAACCTATCAAAAGTCTGCCGCTAAATAAAAGCCTCCCGCGAAGTTTATGTTTTTTCTTGCTTTCTGAGACTTATGATATTAATTAAAAGTTTTATTTGTAACTCAGATTGACACAATTGCTTGTAACTTAATGAGAACGAATATTTTTATAGTAAGTTATTTACGAAGTAAATTATTCTTGTTACTTTTATATCCTGTTAACAACAAGTACATGTAACAATCCAAATGAACATGGAGTTTCACCAAGAGATAAACAAAGATTGGTGTAAATTATTAATTCATTCATTACAGATTATTTTTTGTATAATAAATGCGACAGACACTGTACACGTGATGGTAAATGGGTGATGTTGTCCGTACACATCTACATCTATACTCAATTATGAATAAAAATGCAGATGCATTGTCACCCCTTAAGGACTAATATATAGTGCCTCGATTCTAACAAAAGGGGTCTCTGTTTCCTACATAAACCCTACGAAACACAACAGCAATAAGCTGCTATTTTCCGCTGGTGTTCTGTGAGAACGTAGTCCTTCCTCGGTCAAGCTCACCCATTCCTGCTGCAACCAAAATATAGCTGCAGCATGGCTCTACCTTGAAATTTATCAAAAGTCCATTGTTGATTTTGGGCCTCCTCTATAGATTTGCTATAACTGTCATACTTTAGCGATTTGGTAGAGGCAGTTCTTTACAATTTTGAGCTCTCATCATGAAGATACTGTTGACCGTTTCCTGTTTCATTCCTTCTTACGCCACTCACGGGATTATATAGGATTACTCTTACGCCATCGCTACACGTCGAGTGCAAATTATAAAAGTTTTAATCTGTGACCGTGTAGCGTGTAGCGACAAAAACATATTCAGTTTTTATACAAATTCACCTATACTAGCGTCTTAGTATTGGTATATTAAGACGTTAGAATAGTAAAAAGCATAGAAATTCATTTTTTTTTAATTAAACTTTAGAATTTTTATAGTAAAATACTTTAAATAAAATCGATTTAAATATTATAAGTACAAGTCATTTAATACTTATTTCTAAAATATTAACTCATGATCATGCCACGATCAACACGAAGTATGTAATAATTCTTTTTTATGATGGTTGAATAACAAAGAGGTGACCATCATAACAGAAGAACGAATTCATAATATCAATAACTATTAGCGTTATCGTCCTATACTTGTGACACAATAAATCTTTTTATTCTAAGGATATTCATACTTTCAATAAAAATGATTAATGCATCATAGTAACCACAAGTTATTTTAATATCGTAACTATCTCTAAAGAGAAGTAAAATACATTTTCATTATTAACACAAATTATCCGAAGAATATAATCTCTTTTGGGGATAGAGAAAATTACCTTCATTAGGCGGGTGTTTTTTGTCCAAACAAGAAAGTTTTCTGTGCATCATAGACTTTGAAAAGGCATATAACAGAAAGCTTGGCGTGCTCAGCAGAGCGGGACAGTATTTCATGCCGGCACACCGCCTGCAACTTTACAAGGCGCAGGTTCGGCCGCACATGGAATACTGTTCCCATCTCTGGGCTGGGGCTCCCCAGTACCAGCTCCTTCCACTTGACCGCATCCAGCGCAGAGCGGCTCGAATCGTCGACGACCGAGTGCTTTCCGGTCGGCTCGATTCACTGGCGCTGCGAAGAGATGTTGCATCTCTTTGCGTATTTTATCGCATCTATCACGGGGAGTGCTCTGAGGAATTGTTCGGATTAATCCCAGCCGCCAAATTTCGTGAACGCACTACACGGCAAACGTCCCGATACCATCCACACCATCTGGATGCTTGGCGGTCGACCACTGTACGTTTCACAAGGAGTTTTCTTCCACGTACAACCTCTCTGTGGAATAGTTTACCACCGGCGATTTTTCCGGACCGATACGACCTGGGGACCTTCAAGAAAAGAGCTTACTCCTTTCTAAAGGGCCGGCAACGCACCCGCAATTCTGGTGTTGCGGTTGATCATGGGCGGCGGTAGTCACTTAACATCAGGTGAGCCGCATGCTCGTTTGCCCCCTCTTCTATATATAAAAAAAAAAAAGAGAACAGGGATGTTTTAATGGCAAATACTTGACACATTTGTGTTGAGCGCTGGGTTGATATATACAGGTATTAAAATCTCTTTATACTATAGTACTTGTATCAGGATCAACGGGACCTACTTGGACTGGTTAGGCATCAATAAAGGTGTCAGACAAAGTTGTGTAGCTTTCCCGTGGGTGTGCAATCTGTTAATGGACAGTTGTTTGGAAACTCTGAAAGTTGAAGGATATGGAGCAAATAAAATAAAAATAAGTATAATAAGTGCATATATAGTGTTTAATATCTAACTAATGTGTACATTGTGCATTCGTATATAGAAAAGAATTGAATCAAAATTTCAGTACTTTGATTCCATTCTTACCCTCACAATCGCTAGACTTAAAATTACCTACTTAATATAAAAAAGTTGTAAATGTTAAACCACTTTTTGTCGTAGTTTTTAACTTAATTCATGTATGAATATCACTTTTTTAACTTTATTCGTTAACAAAAGCTTTGATTTATTTCCACCCACGCGAACTTATTATTTCTTGCGTGGACGATTTATTATTTGGAAACGTTAGAGGACCGAAATCGCATTTTAAACATATTTCTATACGTAATAAAAATAACTTAATGAAAATTGCCTTTAACATTTTATGAGTTAATGTCAAATCTTATTTCTAAATTACTAAAGCTTATTACTAATAGCATGTATGTGTAAAAATTACAGGAATAATTTCGGTCGGCATACCACCACCCCACATATCGGTCACCTCGTGAGCGAGGTCCAGATATTTTGTTCGTTTATTTGTTTCGGCTTTCACGAGGTTCTCGTCATACGTAATGGTAATGTTGTTCAAAAATATCCTTGACTGTGCCTGGTCCATCAGCACAATATCAGGCTTATTCGCAAGAATAGCAGGTCTATTGTGATGATGGCCCAGTCCCAGTAGAGCCTGGCGCGGTCATTTTCGAGCACGGCTTCTGTTGGGAACCGGTTGCATATACGCGCGGGTGGAGACGCGCGGGAGGACGACAGGTCGACGGCTGGTCGGGCGGCAGCGACGCGGCGGCCACTCGCTTTACGATACTCCACCGCGGTCGGACGACAACACTATTTTTAATTTATAATAATAATTTTATTAAGTAGACCGGGTTATTGTAACGTACGGATGATTATATCAGCCCTATAAGAATATACAGTCCACTTTTATTTTAACCACGTCCAAGGATCCTAACATTGGTCCTTTAGGATTCTCACCGTCTTACATAATACGGTCTTCGCCACGTCTCCGAGCTCTTAAGTGTGGTCTTCAGCTGCGAAATTATACTTCTGCACGGGCCTTCGTGAACCATCACATCCTGCGGAAGATCCTTCAAAGCAACTCGCACGCTCGTGAGCCGGGAACCATCTTGAATTCTACCGTGCCACGGACTTTGGACCCATCGAAAGTTCGAGTCATCGTCTCAACACAGGAAATCATCAACATAATCGACGATTACCACCTTGGTGAAAGGTTTAGTCATTGGTTAGCCCGTTCCAATTATTCCTGTGATCTTTTCCTTCTTTTTCATATATTTAAATTTAAAATAGCCTTTATTTTTAGTAAGTGCTTTTGGTCATATATGCTTAAACACTATCTAATCTCTTCCATAATAACACGTACTTACTTCTAAAATCAAATTATTGCATAAGCCCAGCGACAGCATTGCGCTCGAATAACGGGATCTTGTTTACGCAAATCGCTCGCTTCTTATCTATATCTACCTGGGCCGGCCGGCCGGGTAGCCGCTTGCCCATGTGTTCCTTTGTTCGCACACCAAGGTCAAGTTCACGCTGCATTTTATAACTACTTTTGCGTTATAACTTTTGTTTCTCTCAAACATTTCATTACCGCTTTGTCATGGCCGAGGAAAAAATACAAAAATTAATTAAATTACGTAGTTCTATTAAATCTAAGGTCACTATATTTAATAAATACGTAAAAGTATTGCAATCAGGCGGCCCCCCTAGCGATTTACAACTGCTAGACTTAGAAGGTCGTTTTAAAAAATTTGATGCCTTATACGCGCAATATGACGAATTACAGAGCCAGATCGAGGTGCTTTCAGACGACAGTGATGCTCAAGAGCTAGAGCGCGAGGAGTTCGAGGGCCAGTACCACTCGCTGGCGGCGGCGGCGCGCAGCGTGCTCGGCGCGCGGCCCGCGCTGCAATGCGAGCAGCCGCTGAATCGTTCCTTATCGAGCTACGAGGATGCAAGCTTACAGCAAACAAGTGCCTTTAAATCCAATTGCGTCAGATTGCCCAAAATTGATTTACCAGTCTTCAATGGTCACTATCAACACTGGCTTGAGTTTAGGGACACTTTCATATCTTTAATACATTCGAGACAAGATATTGATAATATTAATAAACTGCATTATCTTCGCGCATCTCTTAGAAGTAACGCTTTGCTTGTTATCGATAACTTAGATTTCAAAGCCGAAAACTATAATTCTGCGTGGAATTTATTGTGTAGCAGGTACGACAACAAACGCTTACTGGTTAATAACCACGTAAGGGAACTATTTAATGTGGAGCATATGCGCAATGAATCCTGCAAGGGTATTCGACGCCTTATTGACGTTACGAATAAAAATCTTCGCGCCTTGACCACCCTAGACCAGCCGACACAGCATTGGGATACACTCATAATTCACATGATGGCTGAAAAACTTGATAGTGTCACTCATAGAGAATGGGAAGAATACAGAAATACTCTTAATAATCCTCCTTCGTTAGAAACATTTACAACTTTTCTCAGCAATAGGGCAGACCTTTTGGAGACTTTGCAAGAAAATAAAAATAAACCACAAAAATATGAAACTTTCAAAACTAATACAAATTTACTTATAGCTACAAACACTCAAAAGGAAAAACAAAACTTCAATAAAAAAAACAACTTATTTAATAAAAAAATATTTACATGCCCATTGTGTAATCAAAATCACTTTCTATTCACCTGTGAAACATTCAGAGCCCTTCCTATTGAAATTCGTATACAAAAGGCTAAAGAGTCAAACGTCTGTCTTAATTGTTTACGACCTGGGCACTTAGAAAATAATTGCAATTTATCGTCATGTAAATATTGCAAGAAAAGGCATAATACGCTATTGCACTTGCATGAGCCACAGCCGATCCCTGAGCCTGCTATGTCATCAACCAGCAGCATTAACCACTTCGCAAATTCAAGCGAGTCAAAGCAGGTAACTACTCCTCCGCTTGTTTTGCTTTCCACAGCGCTGGTGAAGGTGCTGGACGGCACCGGCGCCGCGCACTCTGCCCGCATGTTGCTCGACAATGGCAGCACGGCTAACTTCGTTACTCAATCGCTCTGCGGTAAGCTGGGTTTGTCGCGACGTAGCGTGAGCTCCACGGTGACAGGTATAAACAGTAATTCATCTCATATTACACAGTCTTGCAGCCTTAACATTAAGTCGCTTCATAATGACTATAGCCTTACTGTAGACTGCCTTATTTTGCCTGAGATCATTAAAGCTTTACCGTCTTCTTTCATAGACATACAAAATATTCCTCTTCCGATGGGAATAAGTTTAGCCGACCCTTCCTTTAACATACCGTCGGTTATAGACATCTTAGTGGGTGCCGAAGTATTTTGGTCCGTCTTATGTAATAATTCCATTGACTTGGGCAAAAATCAGCCTAAGTTGTATGAGACAAAACTGGGTTGGCTGGTGTCCGGGCATGTCGCCCGTCTTAAGGCACCGTATTCGTCTCCCGTTTGTCACTTTATAAGCGAGGATTCCAATCCAGACTTAACTCGTTTTTGGGAGTTAGACACTGTGGCAGCAAAACACTCTTTGTCTCCTGAGGAGCGTGCCTGCGAGCAGAGTTTTTTAACAAACACCGTACGCAGCGAGAACGGTAGCTTTGTCGTCTCCATGCCGCTAAAGGACGATCCGTCAGTCTTAGGAGAATCCTTTCAAATGGCCAAGTGCCGTTTCTTATCTTTAGAGCGCAAATTTCTTCGGGAGCCTGTTTTTAAGGGTATGTACATGGAGTTCATGCACGAATATGAACGCCTAGGTCACATGACTGAAAACAAAGAGTCTTCATTTGGCGATTTACAACAGGTCAATTATTTTTTACCTCACCACGGAGTCATCCGTGAGTCCAGCCTTACCACCAAGCTTCGCACAGTCTTCGATGCTTCAGCAGTATCTAGTTCTGGATTGTCGCTTAACGACATTCAAATGGTAGGGCCGACTGTACAAGAAGACCTTTATTCTATTTTATTACGTTTTCGACAGCATAAATACGTCATTATTGGAGATATAGAGAAAATGTACAGAGCGATTGAGCTTAATCCCGCCCAACGCTCACTTCAACAAATCATATTTAGGTATGACTCATCACACCCGTTAAAAACGTACACCTTAAACACGGTGACTGGGTGAACGGTACGGCGTCTGCCCCATATTTAGCCACGAAGTGTTTGGTGAGCTTAGCATCTAGTGCTCTCGATAGCGACGTAAAGCAGTCGATTCAACGCGATTTTTACGTTGATGATTATTTAGGCGGGTCGTCGACTATTGACGACACTATCAAGCTGTGCAAAGGAGTTATTAATACACTTAAAACTGCAAATTTTAATTTACGCAAATTTCAATCAAACAACAAATTAATTTTACATCACGTTTCATCTTCATTACAATCAGATAACGTCTTAGACATAGCAAACACCGATAGTAATGTTTCTTCTAAAACTTTAGGTCTAAATTGGATTTGCGATTTAGACATTTTGTCATTTTCAATCAATATCGAACTTCGTGACAAAGTGACAAAACGTCACATACTTTCCGTTATAAGTCAGATCTTCGACCCATTGGGTCTCGTGGGCTCCTGTGTCATCGAAGCAAAGCTCATCATGCAGAGGCTATGGATCGAACGATGCTCATGGGACGATGAGGTTTCAACGGAAATAAAACGTTCATGGTTTTCGTTCGCCGACACCTTACCACTTCTTAACCACTTAAAGGTTCCCCGGTGGGTACTTCAAGACCATTCAATATTCCATGAAATTCATGTGTTTTCGGACTCTTCTGAGCGAGCATATGGGGCTTGCGTCTACATTCGCTCTATAGACGCATCAGGCTCTATCAAAGTACAACTTTTGACTTCTAAGAGCAAGGTAGCGCCAATAAAGCCAACAACTATTCCGCGCCTGGAACTTTGCGGATCGTTAGTGGCTGCAAGACTGTGTAACAAAGTATTAACCTCTTTAACACTACATATCAGCAAGTGTAGATTCTGGCGTGACTCAACTATTGTTTTAGGGTGGTTAAAAACACATCCTACTAACCTTAAAAGTTTCGTAAGGAATCGTGTACATGAAATTCAGGAATGCACAGAGGGTCACACGTGGAGCTACGTACCGTCGAAGGACAATCCGGCGGATCTTGTTTCCCGTGGGCTGAAGGCTGACCTCATCAGCGGTTCAGAATTGTGGTGGTCAGGGCCACCTTTCTTAACAGACATTGAAACTAATTGGCCACAAATGCCCAACGTCGGCGTGAAACAGAATCTACCAGAGTTGATTACTTGTTCCTTCGCGCTTAACAATTCTAATGCAGACTTAATATCTAACTTAATCAAAAACAAATCTAAATTAACTAAATTACAAAACACTATAGCATATATACAAAGATTTATTTACAACTGTTAGAACCCGAAAAAGCAAATGAAAGAACATTTTTCAGTTCAAGAGCTTCAAAATTCCTTAAATTTTATTATTCTTAAATCTCAATCTGAGATGTTTCCTGACGAATATACTTTTCTTAAAGCCGGAAAGGCGCTTCCTAACAAAAATCGACTTACAGCTTTAAGCCCATTTCTCGATGCTAATAACATAATAAGGGTTGGTGGAAGACTCGATAACTCCCCTTACAGTTACGACACAAAGCACCCAATTTTGTTATGCAGCAAACATCATTTCACTAAGCTTATGTTTGAACATTTTCATCTAAAATACTTACATGCACCGCCACAACTTCTGTTAGGAAATATTAAGCAAACTTATTGGCCCTTAGGTGGAAAAAACCTAGCTAAAGCTACAGTTAACAAATGTATGCGATGCTTCCGGTACAGGGCGGAAACTGTTCAGCCCATCATGGGCCAGCTCCCTGCCTCGCGTACCGAACTAGAGTTTCCCTTTCTTCATTGCAACGTCGACTACGCCGGGCCAGTGTTGATAGCAGACCGTAAGGGCAGAGGTTGTAAACTTATTAAATCTTTTTTGGCAATCTTTATTTGCAGTTCGGTAAAGGCCTGTCACATTGAGCTCGTTACGGCATTATCCAGCGAAGCATATATAGCCGCTTTAAATCGCTTTGTGTCCCGTCGCGGAAAGCCCAAGAGCATCACGTCAGATAACGGTTCGAATTTTATCGGTGCAAGCAACGAGCTGGCTCAATTTCTTCTTCAATCGGAACTTGAAGGTCAAATGGCTCAAGAAGGCATCGAATTTAAATTTGTTCCCGCTTATACCCCTCACTTTAATGGCTTAGCTGAAGCAGCAGTACGCTCTACAAAACACCATCTTAAGCGTTTATTACAAACCACTCATTTAACTTATGAGGAAATGGCTACATGCCTCACTATAGAGGCTGTTTTGAATTCTCGGCCCCTCACCCCTATTTCCACTGATCCCTCAGATTTCTCCGCATTGACTCCTGCCCACTTTTTGATTGGACGCTCACTAATTGCTATCCCTCAACCACAAATAGGTGATGCGAATATAACCCGCCTTGATCGATTCAAGAGAATCGAGCTTATAAAGCAGCACTTTTGGAGTCGATTTTCTCTAGAGTATGTCACTCTACTCCAGCAAAAGGTGAAATGGCAGTCGTCGACCAAGGAGCTGAAATTGGGATCTCTTGTTCTTGTCAAGGAAAGAGCTCTCCCACCATTGATGTGGTCCTTAGGACGAGTCATGCAGCTCTATCCTGGCAGCGACGGCGTTTCCAGAGTCGCCGAGTTGAAGACAAGGAGAGGCACAATTCGAAGGGCCTTTAATAACATCTGTCCCCTTCCAGATTTTTGAAGTTCTCTGCACACTTCAACCCGGGGAGCATGTTGGGAACCGGTTGCATATACGCGCGGGTGGAGACGCGCGGGAGGACGACAGGTCGACGGCTGGTCGGGCGGCAGCGACGCGGCGGCCACTCGCTTTACGATACTCCACCGCGGTCGGACGACAACACTATTTTTAATTTATAATAATAATTTTATTAAGTAGACCGGGTTATTGTAAAGTACGGATGATTATATCAGCCCTATAAGAATATACAGTCCACTTTCATTTTAACCACGTCCCAGGACCCTAACAGCTTCCGGCAAGTACTTGTAATATGGCAATTTTCCGTCTGTACCGTATTTCAGAGTGAGCTCCTGGTGTAGAATTCTGGCTACTAGGTTGTGCTTGTGCAAGTACTCAGAGTTAGAAAGCGCTGAACAACCGGAGATGACATGCCTAAGTGACTCCCCGGGATTGCGACAAGCTCGACAGACGTCGACAGTGCCATCCTTTAGGATGTATCTCCGATAGTTGTTGGTCTTAATAACCTGATCCTGTATTGCATAGACAAAACCCTCGGTTTTCCCGAAGAGGTCACCGAAACGTAGCCATTTGAGGGAGGCGGCTATATCTACGTGGGGCTCATGTAGAGCCCTGTAGTATCTTTCGTGGAGCTCCTTCTCCTTCCATACGGTCTCCCGGTCGGAAATGCTCTGTACTGCCGGGTCTTGCCATTGCTCGTTGGCTAAGGATAGAGGGGTAAGTCCTTTATCACTAGAAATGACTTCACTATAGAATGGATCATCCGACCTCGCCAGGAAGTAATCACGGGGGCTGCAAACTTCGCGATTATGCATGGTGAGCGCGCTCAGGAAGCCACGCTCACCATGCTTTCGCGGCAAGTACAGCCTAATTACCGACGATCTCGGATGATGCATTCTATGGGACGTCATTGTAGTGCGGACTTTTCTATCCAGGGCGTTAAGTTCAGTCTGACTCCACCTGAGTATGCCAAAGGTATACATGAGGACAGGCATGACCCAACCGTTATATGCATGTGTCTTATTCACACCGGACAAAAGGCTGTTAAGCACTTTGGTATAGCGTGCATAAAACACGTCGCAAACTGACTGTTTCATACCAGCCTCATCGATACCGATGTTCTGTGACATAACCAGGTATCGGTATGTTTCAGCCTCGGAAAGGGCCCTTAAGTTGACTGGCATAGATAAGTCTATGCTTTCAGAGTTCGCAACCCTTTCCCTTTCAACATGGAGGACCGCACACGGAGCTCCATTCTAATGGAATTGCTAAATTCACAAGTGATGTTTAGCAATTCCATAAGATGGGAGCGACTGGAGGTGATTTATTTGAGGTCATCCATATAGAAAAGGTGGGTCACTTTTTTACCTCCTTTCCGAAGCTGAAATCACCTCCCGGAGCCCTCCAGTAAAGTACTGAGAGGTTTCAAAGAGAGGCAGAACCAGATTGGATGCAGACAGTCGCCCTGGAATATACCCCTTCTTATCCTTATGCGGCTTTCCGCAGCCGTCATCCGCTCGCCTAGATGACAGAGGATCGTACTCCACTGCCCCATACACAGCTCGAGGAAGTCTCGAACTGTACAGTCTATCTTGTACAACTCGAGGACCCTTTAGCCATGTATGGGGCACCGAGTCAAATGCCTTTCTGTAATCTATCCAGGCGGCGGAGAAGTTCCGACGGTTGCGTTTCACCACTTTGCCAATGACCGCGTCAATGAGGAGTTGTTACTTGGTTCCACAACCGCCGCCCCGACATCCATTTTGAGCGCGCGACATCACCTGATTTGAGTCCAGGTGACGAGCGATTCTCACGCTCAAAATGGATGTTAGTGTCTTGTATATGGTCGGTAGACACGTGATGGGGCGGTATTTGCTCGGGTCTGTGGCACCCTGATCTTTAGGAACCAAATGAGTGATCCCAGTAGTGATGAGGCTTTGGAGCGACTTCTGGTTGAGAGCCTCTTGAAACTGTCCGGCGAGCACAGCGTGACACACCATGAACCCCTTCAGCCAGTAGTGATGCAGCCCGTCAAGCCCCGGACTTTTCCAGTTCGGGGCCCTACGAATACGACCGTGTCGGCCTGATTTTGTGCTGGGCCCGTTCCACTTACTATTGGTCGCTCCAATGATTTATAGAGCCTCTTCTGATCATTCTGGAAGAGACGATTCTGGTTGAACCGTGTCGACCTCTCAGTATATCGCCGAATCCGCTTTCACCGAGTAGCGATTCTTTGCTTCAGATCCGGCTGGGACAAACTAACATTTGTCCCAGCAAACGCCATCCTGACGGTGCGCACAATCCTTGGCCTGGTATTGCCTGACCTGAAGCATATCAGTCTACCGACGAGGGCCCTAGCCTTTGCGATACGTTCTTCAATTCTTATTCTCCAGGCTGGGATAGCATTACTTTGTCCAGTAGCGCGTCCAGCCGTGGAAAGTTTGGCGCCTATAATACGGCAGACTGCCAGTGCGGCGCCAAAAATAATTGAGTCCGTCTCGTAAAGGTCCCGGCTGGCTTCCAAATAGGTAACCAGCATTGGGTTCAGAGCCCTCACGACAGCCCGATTCCGCTTGCTTAGAGCTAAGCGGGGAAGTCGCGGTCGATTTTCGAGAGGCGTACTGCGCTTTTCCACAATCGCCTCTTCCAATGTACTCCTCATTTGCTCTAGTTCCAGATCCTGGCCGACTGTTGCATCATCGTTTGAATCAACCACAACTGGCGTTTTCACGGCGGCATCCACATTTGCCGTTTGCTCAGCAAGTTGTGGCGCCTCATCCTCAGCCGCAGCATTTTCACCCGATGAAGGAACAGACTCACGTCGTAGCCGTTCGAGTTCGGTGACATCGGTTCGGTTCGGTGACATTCCTTGTTTCTATAATATGTGGTCAAAAAGTATGGAAATGATATAGATAACGTTGAGCACAATTTTCACGAAGGCGATCAACAATCTCAGTGGTGATGACTCCTCGTTTAATAACCTCGTTTAAGAACTATTATGAGTATAGGCAAATTATCTGTTTAGGTATGATAACTTTAAAGAGACCATCGAGTGATTTTAGAAAATGTTGATGAAGTTGAAGAACAATATCAACAGTTGAGACGTGGCGTCCTAAGGGAATCTACCATCACATATCGTCTTTTGGTTATCATACAGGTGGGTTATAAATCGCAGTACTATTGGAATATTAAAGAAAATCGTCTCTACAGTAGTAGAGGTCTATTTGTATCCAGCAATAAAGTTTTGCGGCCTGATAATGATGATGATGAACTAATAGTTTACACACGTTCCATTGAAATTTCGCCATTGTTGGGAGCATTATATGGAAGAGTCTACCACGATTCCCTAATGAGAATTGTGTAGTCCGACATTTCACAATCCACAAAATTCCATCATGGTATCTATAGGCAACAAGGTCCACTTACCATCAGGTAAGATGTGTGCATATTTGTCAACTTTTTGACATAAAAAAAACATACAGGTTTCTTTAAGGTTTTTTTATGGTTTTTCATACAGTCATTTATTTTGTTTTATCGACGAGTAAAATAAGTGTTAATAAAAATTAAAGTGGCGAAGGGAAAGTGGGGGGTTGAAGTCATTGTACTTGAAGAAATTGACTTTGAAAATTATTCAACGTTCTTGGTTGAATATAATTAAAAACTGTTTACAAATTTTACCCAACCGTTACTCGAAACTAACGGTAGCACATTTTTAGTTTCAAGTTCATTACATTGAGTGCTCACTCGATATTACTCCAGGCCGTTGAGTTTTCTAGCAAATAGAGATTTAAAAGGCTGCAAAGACGACACATGTATAATACTTTAATCTTGTATTAATGCTTTGAAACGTATTAATACTTTAATATAGGACACGTGGAATCATATCGCTCTAAAGAATCATACGGAACAACAGAACCAAGGCATCCCCTCCCACGCTATCCGTGAATTTCTGCAATATCAGGGGACTTCACTCTAACCTAAACGCCGTCCACTACCATCTCGAGACGGCAAGGCCGGCTCTGCTCTTTCTGACCGAGACGCAGGTGTATCTCTCCTACCCGGGGTACAAACGGGAACACTCCTTTATGCCTCGGGCTGGAGTTTGCGTTTACGTCAGAGAGGACATCTGTCCTCGACGCCTCGGCAGTCTTTGAAGATTCGAACCTATCAATCCTTTGGCTACTCGTAGACAGCGACGACCATCCGCGCTTCTACGGGTGCCTCTATAGGTCCGATAGCGGTAATGCCGAAACAGACCGGCTCTTCGACCACGTCCAAAAATGGCTACAGATTCGTTGCTACAGCAGATCCCCTCCGCAGAGATCGTGATCTCGGCGAATTTAACGCCTATCACGCCGATTGGCTTGGTTCACGTTTAACCGATCATGCGGTGAGATCTGTTCATGATTTTCCCTTGGCATATGGTCTGACACAACTGGTTATTCGCCTACGCGGATTCCAGATGTGGAGGATTATGCACCTTCCATGTTGGACCTTCTGCTGACCTCTCACGCGGATGGATATCAGATGTCCGTCTACACCCCTTTAGGTTCCTCGGACCATTGTCTTGTAGGGTGTGTGGTGCCACTCACGCTGAAATCGCAGTTGCATTCTGTAGGCTGCCGCCGTTTGGCACTATAGGTCTGCCGATTGGGATGGAATGCGGTCTTTCTTTGCATCCTACCCTTGGGGGCGGATTTGCTTCTCACCGGACGATCCCAACGTTGTTGCGGATTCTGTCGCTGATGTGATACTTCAGGAAATGGAACTTTTTATTCTTTCCTATGTGGTGCTCATTGGAGGCAAATCATAGCCATGGTTTGGTCGCTCCTATAAAATAGCATCATGCTATAAGCAGGAGTGCTACCAAGCCTGGGCTGACGCATCAACGTCCCGGGATGTAAACACCATCGCTCTAAGTATAATTCCACCTCTAGGTCCTTCAAAAGAGTCATTGCCAAGGCAATGTTGGAGCACATAGGCAGAATGGCGAGCAACTAGTTCGCCTTCCTTCTGGAACCCGTGCATTCTGGTCTCTCGCCAAGGCTGTCCAGGGGAATTTCTGTCAACCATCTCTTCTATCTCTGCACGGGGAGAACGACTCACTGGCCCATACCGCAAAGGAGAAAGCCGATCTTCTAGGCTCTTTCTTGCGTCCAACTCGACTATCGATGACGGGGGGAGTACGCCGCCGACCATCCCGCGGTGTGAGTGCTCCATGCTGGAAGTGCAGTTCACACAGCGCTCGGTTCGCTAAGCACTCCTCTCCTTCGACATCCACAAGTCGTATGGGCCTGACGGAATCCCCACACTTGCGCTGAGGACGTGTGCTCCAGAGTTGGCACCGGTTTTACCGCGTCTTTTCCGGTACCTACTGCTCCATAGGCGTAGGTCCAAAATCATGGAAGACTGCTTTCGTCCACCCGAAACCTAAAAAAGGCGACCGCTCAGACACGTCCAAGTACCGGCCTATCGCCATCACCTCCTTGTTCTCCAAAACAATGGAGTATATTTTTAACTGCCAATTCATGTTGACCACCTTGAGGATCACCAGCTGATTAGTGACCGCCAATACGGTTTTCGCCGTGGTCGGTCAGCTGGTGATCTTCTGGTCTACCTAACTCTCAGATGGGCGGAGGCAGTAGAGTCCAAGGGGAGGCATTGGCCGTTAGTTTGGACATTGCGAAGGCCTTCGATCGGGTTTGGCTCAAAGCGCTTCTTTCCAAGCTCCCTTCCTATGGGCTTCCTGAGAAATTGTGCGATTGGATCACCAGTTTTCTTGCAGATCGGAGCATCAAGGTCGTTGTAGACGGTGAAAGCTCCGATTACAAGCCTATTAATGCTGGTTTTCCACAAGGCTACAGCGCACTATAAAGAGCATTTGGCCGCGTACAGAAATTGCAATCCTGATAAATCCCATTTTGCTCAACATCTTTTGGACACTAGACACAACCGAGCTAGCGACCGTTCCTTTGAAGTCTTACATACTTGTAATAAGGGGCTGCGACTTTGTGTGCTGGAGCAGTTGGAGATTTTAAAAAGTAATAACGGTAACTATGCACTGCTGAATGAACAAACAAATGTTCCTAATTCACCTTTGTTAAATATCTTTAAGGTTAATCTTTAATAATAATTAAAAACAACAATAATAATAATAGTATTACAAAAATATTAATCATAACAATAATGATAATTCGTAGCAGGTTTGTTATCGCACGGCACCGTCACTCGCTACTTTGGTGGGGAGCGATTGTCTCGGCGTGTATAAATAGCAGCTGTTTCGGTTCGCCGCTCTCTGCGCCCTCCTTTCTGCCAAGGAGGGTTGCATTCGTATACGGCTTGGAGATATCTCGTCAGATCGGTAAGCCAATGCATAAAGGCGGTTTAGTGGGTAAAAAGTCCAAATAACCACGCAGCCGGCTGCGTGGTATGCTATGAGCATTCATCCCCTCCCTCCCCCGCTTTCCGGAGGGTTGCCCATATTTGCTTCGGGTGCAAAAAAAAAACTCGCCGCTCACTTAGCGGTCAGCCGCCGTAGAGTCTACATTACCTGAAAATGCCTTGTGTAGAGGCGAAACACGTGTCGTATTATCGTCAATGGTGTGTCTTACGTGGAATAGTGGTGTTGGGAGTAATGGTGCTGGGAGTAATGGGGCTGGGACTAGTGGTGACGGAGTTAGTGCATGCAATTAAGGGAGGGCGGGAGGTCTCTTCAATCTAGGTAAGACACATCATTGTATTTATTTAGCGGGAGGTTGCGAAGAAATTTATATTTTTATTTTTTATTATAATACTCGTACGTATTGCTTGTGAGATACCTTGTGTTTTCATGCGATGACCTTAGTCAATCTATTTATTTAAAACATAAAATATATTTAATATTGATATGGTCACTACAAGATGTTATTAGGTTAGCTAATAACTTAAAAGAAACCTTAAGTGGGGACTGAATAAATTGACTGAATAGGTATTACGTGGATTTCAAAACTTTTTACGGTGGAGGAAACAGGCGTACTTCACGTTTTTCAGACGTACCTCAAGGCTCATCATCATCATCATCATCATCATCATCATCATCATCATCATCATCATCATCATCATCATCATCATCATCATCATCATCATCATCATCATCATCATCATCATCATCATCATCATCATCATCATCATCATCATCATCATCATCATCATCATCATCATCATCATCATCATCATCATCATCATCATCATCATCATCATCATCATCATCATCATCATCATCATCATCATCATCATCATCATCATCATCATCATCATCATCATCATCATCATCATCATCATCATCATCATCATCATCATCATCATCATCATCATCATCATCATCATCATCATCATCATCATCATCATCATCATCATCATCATCATCATCATCATCATCATCATCATCATCATCATCATCATCATCATCATCATCATCATCATCATCATCATCATCATCATCATCATCATCATCATCATCATCATCATCATCATCATCATCATCATCATCATCATCATCATCATCATCATCATCATCATCATCATCATCATCATCATCATCATCATCATCATCATCATCATCATCATCATCATCATCATCATCATCATCATCATCATCATCATCATCATCATCATCATCATCATCATCATCATCATCATCATCATCATCATCATCATCATCATCATCATCATCATCATCATCATCATCATCATCATCATCATCATCATCATCATCATCATCATCATCATCATCATCATCATCATCATCATCATCATCATCATCATCATCATCATCATCATCATCATCATCATCATCATCATCATCATCATCATCATCATCATCATCATCATCATCATCATCATCATCATCATCATCATCATCATCATCATCATCATCATCATCATCATCATCATCATCATCATCATCATCATCATCATCATCATCATCATCATCATCATCATCATCATCATCATCATCATCATCATCATCATCATCATCATCATCATCATCATCATCATCATCATCATCATCATCATCATCATCATCATCATCATCATCATCATCATCATCATCATCATCATCATCATCATCATCATCATCATCATCATCATCATCATCATCATCATCATCATCATCATCATACATGACATAAGAACTGTGGTTTAATAAATTGTATTTGCAACAATTATCTTCAACTATGTTAAAATCGATTGATATTTGGCTAGGCAGCACGGACTTATAATTATGCGATGGGTGAAATTGCAATGTTTGGTAATATGCAACGCAATCATTTTTTAAAGATAAAATTCCAGTGCCTTGTACGGCATAATCAGAAATCTTATTATCATTTGTACATTTAACAGTCAATTTATTTGGTTTACACTGAACATAAATAAATCGTCCATCACTAAGTTTTTGCCATAAATTAATATTACCATATATTATTTTCGAATCGTATGTTTCTGGAAGTGACATAATGACTTCAGTCAAGAGTTGAGTTTCACAGGTTGGATTATTAATTGTGCACAAAACAGAAGGTGCCAAACATGTCATAAACTTATTGTTAACGTTTTTACACTCACTTAAGCTATCAAACAATGCGTAATTTAATCTATCATTCGTAAGGGCTACATACAGCTTGGAAGGATTAAGTTTGTAAATTATACATATCATGTTGTGTAGGTAATGGTAAAATCTTATAAACACTAAACTTAATAGGGTTAATTAAAGGTAATTCCTATAACATATTATAATAATAATACGAAGTTAATTCGGCTAAATCAATAATTGTATGTATATTCTCTAATGATAAGGAAATGGGAAATTATTAATTTTGCTCATTTTGCTATTAGAGAGCTCTTTAAATAACTTAGTGGGAGTTAAGACATAGGGATGGAGGATGTTTGATTTTGCAAGTAAAATAGAGTTTAAAATTGTATCTAGTATGTTCGAAACCGATAGCTGTGAACCTTCAATCACATTATAAATAGAATTTATTTTGGCTGAACTAATTAGGTCTGTAGTAATTTTAGAATTTTCAGAAAATATGTAACTTGATTTTTCTATTTGTTTGTTTAATCTTATTTCGTTATTATTTAATTGACGAATAGAAACATTAAAATTATTGATGGTTGATTGAACAATGTGTATGATGTCTTTCATTAGCGCATATATCTCGTTTTCATTATGCTGACAAGTAGAAATAGCTTCATCGTATTTTCTGGCGTCATCGGCATCTAATGTACCGAAGAAAAACTTTGACCGCCAAATTCAAGAGATCTTTTAAAACGATTAATATGGTTTTCGGAAATAATATGTGATAACGAGTCATATTTAAGATAATTAGCGTTAATTAAAATTTCTAACGGGTTTATAATATCCTTGCAATCTATAGTAATAATCGCGGTATTTTGAGCCTTCTCACAAAAACTAGACATGCTTGAAATAGATTGATCAATTCTCTTTAAATAAGACTTTATAGGTATTATTTCTACATATGTTACTACGTTCCAATAATCGTTGTAGAAGTATGCCATAGAAGTCGGATCGAAGTATAATATATAATCCTGGACTATGTTTGTTAATTTGTTCAATCGGTTCTGAATAACTCGATCGGAGGAGAAATCTGAAACAATTATTACATAATTTACGCTGGTTTTATTTCATTAATATGGTATTTTACGTGTTTCCTATTTATGCATATTAAAAGATCCCTTCCAAATAGGAGACAGGGCCTTGCGCAACCTATGGTGCTGTTTAATATATACTAAATCACCTACTTTATAAGATATTTCTCGCGAAGAGGCATCATAGTATCTCTTTTAAGATTCCTTGCTTTTATTTATATTTTCTAAAGCTTTTTCGCGGGAGTATTTCATTCTATATTGTAGAGCGCGAATGTACTGGTGATAGTTTGTATTTTCATCAGAGTTGTATATGCTACTAGGGATAAATGGCTTATGTCCGTACAATAATTCAAACGGAGTAAATTCGGTAGTACAATGTAGAGTGGTATTGTAAGATAAAATTGCAGTAGCAAGATAACAGTGCCAGTCGTCATGGTTCTCATTTACAAATGATTTTAAATATTCTTTAAGGGTAGCGTGACTACGTTCCAATGCGCCATTTGTTTGGGGATGGTATGGACTCGAGAATATATTTCTTATTTTAAGAATACTAGTCAATTCCTTAAATAACTCGGAAGTAAAGCATGAACCTTGATCAGTTAGAATCATTTTAGGAAACCCAAATAATGAAATAAAGTGAACGAGATTACGCGCGACTTCATCAGTCGCCGAAGTAATCATTGGATAGGCGCAAGAAAATTTGGTTAAGTCATCTTGGAGCGTTAGTATGTATTTAAATTTTTGTAGACCCGCTTCAGGTAGGACACCGACAATATCTAGCGCTAATCTTTCAAACGGCTTGGTGCTTGAGGACGTTATGACCATGGGTGCCTTATTACAAGCGCGCAACGGCTTATTAATTTGACATAGAGTACAATCTTTAACGAAACGTTCTATGTCTGCACGCATATTTTTCCAGTAAAACAAAGATTTAATTCTACTATACATGCGTTTTATACCTGGGTGACCAGCTACGGTAGTCCCGTGGTTTTCTTTTAAAATGGTTGGAATCTCGGCTGGAGAAGGGTATTGTATTCGATTCTTGTATATGTGAATCTTAATATTTGTTCCATGGAAAATATAAGATATCATATTGTAAATTTTTAAGTATACTAACTTTGTAAATGGTTCCGAAAAATCAGATAATGCTATCTCAGTATCATAATTATCCTTTGAAATAATTAAGTCCCTAAACTTACGTAATAAATTATAAATTGTCTTATAACTTGTCTCGTCATAATGATGAACTTTAGTGTAAAGAAAGTAAAATGTTTTATTGTTAGATTCGACCGAGTGTACGGTTTCAGGTTCGCGTTCCGCTGATAACAACTCGGTAGTATTATTTATCATTGACTATAGCTGTTCACAGTTCGGCATAGAGCAATCAAAGTCCAGAAAGACTGGACAAGCAATTATTTTTTGTTTTGCGGTATATAAACTTTGATTGTGCTCTTTAATTTGTGTATCATTAGAAACTGTTTTTGTGAATTGTTTCTTAAAAAATTGTTCATATGTAGTCTTATTTAATTTAGAATGCGTGATAGCGTTTACTGGATTACGAGATAAAGCATCCGCATTTGAATTAATTCTACCTGGCTTGTAAACGATTTCATAATCGTATTACTCTAATTTTAATCGCCATCTGAGCAAACGTCCACCTGGATCTTTGGCATTAAATGGCCATGTAAGAGGGCGATGATCTGTGACAATCTTAAATTTATACCCATAAAGATACGGTCGAAAAGTATTAATACCGAAGAGTATTGCTAATAATTCCTTTTCTGTAGTCGAATAGTTTCCTTCTTGTTTATTTAAGGTACGAGATGTATAGGCAATAGGTTTATCTTTACCAATCCCGCCCTGAGACAAAACTGCGCCAATAGCGTAATTAGAAGCGTCGGTAGTTACGATAAAAGGTTGACAGAAGTCAGGATATTGTAGTAAAGGAGCTGTAACCAACTTTTAAGTTGATAGAAAGCATGTTCTTGCTCATAAGACCAGTGAAAGATTGTGTCTTTCTTAAGTAAGGAAGTAAGAGGTTTTGTGATATGAGAAAAGTTTTCTATGAAACGACGATAGTAACCTGTTAATCCAAGAAATGACTTTACGTCTTTAGGAGTCGTACTTGATAGTGTAGTACACTCACCGGGGCGCATATTATTGTTTTTAAACTTGAGTTTGACACACTCACTTATTAAATGGCCTTTCTTTTTGCAATATGCACATATTTTATTGGGATTAAAATTAGAAGGTTTATTATAGTGATTATTTGGATTATTTGAATTTTTATTATGCAATGATTTAGAAGATGATGATTAAGATGATGGAGGTTAGGATAGGAAACCTTTGATTTATTTTTGTAGCACTCGGAAGAAGTGTGTCCGAGTTTGTGGAAAATTGAGCACGATTTAGATGAGCGCAGCGATAATTTACTTAATTTAAATAACTTTTCTTCCTCGATAGCATGCGTAATCGCCTCGGATAAAGTTCGAGGGTCCTACAGCGTACAATATGCGAATAACTAGAATTCATACCCAATAAGAAAGTATTTAAAGCTAAGTCTTCCATTGCTGCAAGTCTACCTAAAAGTTCTTTTTCATCCTCACAGCTGTAGTGAATGTCGGATTGGATCCGCGTAAGGCATGATTCAATCCTTAATGAATACTGTGACACATCTTCAGAAGGCAGAAGGTTTACAATTTTGTACGTCTAAAGTAAATGCGTTGAATGTTTTTTCTCTCCGAATGTTGATTTAAGAAATCGTTTTAATTCGGGCCAACTACTAAATTTCTTTAAGCAACAAGCTAATTGTGCTTTTCCTTCAAGTTGGCATACAATATATTTAAAAAAAAACATTCTGTTGGTCTGTACTTGCCAATGAAATTCACAAACACAAACGGACGCAAGCAAGCAAGCAAGCACGCACGCACACACGCACGCACGCACGGACGCACGCACGCACGCACGGACGCACATACACATGCACGCACGCACGCACGCACGCACGCACACACGCACACACGCAAACACGCAAACACGCACACACGCACGCACGCATGCTCGCACGCACGCACGCGCGGACGCATGCACGCACTCGCGGACGCACGCACGCACTCGCGGACGCACGCACGCACTCGCGGACGCACGCACGCACACACACACACACACACACACGTACGCACACACACACTATATATATGCATTATATATATATATATATATATATATATATATATATATATATATATATATATAATAACTAAAAAAGTAGTATGTAATACAAAGCGAAAACTATATTGTAAGTTTATAAGATTGTAAAATGCAAAGCGTAAACTTACTACCAGGTTAGGGTTGCCAGGTCTTTAAACCGAAAAGCCTGACAGACCATCCAGCTTAGCCGAACATTTTGGTTAAAAGGCCGGTAACCGTTAATTATTCAGTCTTAGTATAACACGATGATATATTTTTTAAAGTAAAACAATGCTTATATCATTTACCATTAAATCTTAAATTATAATGAACTAAGAGTAAAATTGAATGAATCAATGTTCTTTATTATTAATCATTCATTATTCCTTACAATATTGATTTAAATAATTGAAATGATATAAATAAGCCTCTCATTGTACGTAATGCGTTTACAATTTGAGATCAGCTTATACTGGAGCGTACAGTTTGGTAATTATGTAGCCATACAGGTAGGTAGAAGATACTCACTTACTCATAATTTAGCTAAAGCTAAACTATCAAGGTACGTCAGTACTTAAAAGGTTCATAAAGTGTCCCACGGAGTAACGATAGCGTAAGTACGGATAAGTAAGTTACAGTCTTATTTCTGTACAGTAAGATAGGTAGGTACTTACCGAACACACTTACATTTTTTTATTACTAAGTGCTTGGCTTCTGCACTACGGGTCGGGGGTTCGAATCCCATACGGAACAAATTTTTATGGCCTACAGATAGTTGTGAAAATTTGTGTTCTTAATCGCACCGTCTTTGATTCAGGAGAAATCCTGTACTAGGGCAACGTTATAAAAAAAACAATGACTACATATATACCTATATTTTGTTGTATATTGTCGAAACAAACATAAACCTATTTAGGTAACTTTTTACCTTTTTTTTTGACCCACGCTCGATTTCTCCTGAATCGTCAACGGTGTGTTTACAAACACAAATCTTCACATACAGAAACACCTGTGACTAGTAGCGCAGCAACCAATCGCTTAGCCACTGCACCAAACGTGTAATATGCTAAATTTCTACATAATATTTATATACACTAATACTGTACTAGGCTGCACTTGAAGTATCGGGAATGGAATATTTCCACTGTTCCTGTCATATTAAAATCTTTTTAATTGATAACTCTTTGGTTTTAAAAATCGAATACCGTTTACTTATTTAAAAAAGATTCTCGGTCTTGTCACGTTTTGTCAAGGTTTTGTCAAACTTGTTTAGTCGTTGAGAAAATGGAATTGACTAGAGAAAATTCAGGAGCGATGATTTATTATGACTTTCGAAGTGGTTTAACGCAAAAACAGTGTGTCGACCGGATGATTTCTGCATTTGGTGATGAAGCCCTATCCAATGCCACAATTTATCGCTGTAAAGTAAAGTAAAGTAAAGTTACAGCCTATATACGTCCCACTGCTGGGCTCAGGCCTCCCTTCATTTCTGAGAGGGTTTAGGGCAAGGAAGTGTCCGCCACGCTGCCCAAATGCGTGTTGACGAACTTCACATGTCTTCGATATATTTTTTTTCTTATTCCTCAGACATGCAGGTTTCCTCACGATGTTTTCCTTCACCGCCGAGCACGTGGTAAATCAGCACTTAAAGCTGCAACTAACAATTTCATTAGTGCCGGCGGGGATCGAACCCGGGGTACTCGCGTTCTGTTATATTTACAGCGAGCGTTAACCACTGAGCTACCATGGCTCATTTATCGCTGGTTTGCTGAATTTCAACGTGGACGTGACAAGCTCAGTGATTATCCCCGTCAAGGTCGTCCGAAGCTGATTGAGGAAGATCGATGTGACATACCGCGAAATTCAGGCAACTTTAGAGATTGGCATGAGTCAAATACAAATAATCTTGCATGAACAATTAGGTGTAAAAAGTTGTTTCCCCGATGGATACTGCATTCGCTCTGTGAAGAGCAAAAAGCGGCTCGCGTTACTTGGTGCGTCAGAACTCTCGAATGATTCCACGTAGGATCCTCAAATGCTGTATACAACATCGTATCAGGTGACGAATCCTGTATATACGCGTACGAACTTGAAACACGCGAGTTTGGGTGTTCGGAAATGAGTTAAAGCCAACAAAAATTGTTCGTTCACGGAGTGTTTCAAAAAAAAATGGTGGCCACGTTTGTCTCCAAAACCGGCCATGTTACGACTATTCCTCTTGAGGGACAAAGAATGGTTAATGCAGAATGGTATACTAGCATTTGTTTGCCAAAGGTCGTTTCTGAACTCCGTAAAGAGAACTGCAAACGCCGCATCATCCTCCATCAAGACAATGCGAGTTCTCACATCGCTCACAGAACAAAAGAGTTTTTAGAGCAAGAAAACATAGAATTATTAGACCATCCGCCGTACAGCCCTAACCTAAGCCCTAATGATATCTATACTTTCCCTAAAATAAAGTATAAATTGCGCGGACAGAGATTTTCATCACCTGAAGAAGCTATGGACTTCTACAAAACGGCCATTTTGGAGACCCCAACTTCCGAATGGAATGGTTGCTTCAATGACTGGTTCCATCATATGGAAAAATGTGTCAAATTTCGCGGAGAATACTTCGAAAAGCAATAAATACATTTGTAAATAGTAATGTTGTGTCCCTTCCTTGATTCCCGAAATTTTCAGTGCCGCCCCCGTAAGTAGATAGGTCGCCAGATACTTACTTCATTACGTTTATGATACGTTTGCCTGTTTCTTTACGCCAACCCAATCGCTTCTTATTTTTATTACGCTTATTTCCCATTGCGCCAACACTATAAAGACCGGTTTACATTTTGAGAAGTGGCGAGTGACAATGACAAGTGACAAACGACAAGTGCTTAGTGCGTGTGAACAGGCAGTGACAAGTGCGAGTGACATGTGATTAGTGTGAAATAAAAAGTAACAAGTGAATAGCGGCCTGCTCTATTCTCTGACAAGTATCTCTGCCCCGCGCTGACCTTGCTTTCCCCTCAGTCACCGTTGGTGATAATATTATATATATATATATATATATATATATATATATATATATATATATATATATATATATATATATATATATATATATATATATATATATATATATATATATATATATATTATACATATTTATAATAATTTATATATATATATATATATATATATATATATATATATATATATATATATATATATATATATATTATATACATATTTATAATAATTTTGGTTTATTACGCTATTGTTTTTAACAATGGCGAAGTGGTCAGATAGCAATACCATTAAATATGTCCAGGAATTATTGAAATACGAGTGTTTATATAATATTAAATCGCCGAATTTAGAATATAAAATGATGCGAGACGCAAAATAAGTATATGCGGAGTTAAGAAGCATTAAGTCTACATATTACCAAGAAAGGAAGTAAATTAAAGACTCCTGTAGGTCAGGGGCTGGAGCGATATTATTTCCAGTCTTAAATTTTCCCCCTTATAGTTTTAAGAGACATTTTTCTCACTTTAGCGTTTGTAGGAAATTGGTGTGCACCAATATCTTTGCAATAAGGCACTTCATACATCTTCGGTATCTCATCATACAATTTTACCTTTTTTGATTAAAGTTTTAAACTTTAAAGCTATGCTAGCGCCTCTTTGACAATTACCTACCCAATTTCAAACTCGAAGGTTTCACATAATAATGACATCCACTTGCCACATGTGTGAACACCAAACTTGCAATTTGTCACTTGTCATTTGTCACTTGTCATTGTCACTTGTCATTGTAACTTCCCAAAATGTATACCGGGCTTAATCCTAAGTATCTATTTCAATATTTTTATCGTAAGTTACAATAAAGTAAGTCGTCCTGTTCGAAAGCTGAAGCTAGAGCGAGCGGCGGTGTCGGGCGGCAGGGAACAAACTTTATAACAACGATAGTTTGGGTAATTTCTTTTTACGGTGAAAATAATGATAATTAAAAAAAGTTAAAAAACATAAGCCCTGCTTTATAGTTAGTTCTGTTAGTATGCAAAGTTTCATGGTGTAATTTGAAGTATTTTTTGAATACCAGCGGTTTATAGTTCGGTTTGGAGGTAACTGTGGATTTTTTTTTCTATGGAGAAAATTTTATGGAATCATGTTTTTGTCTAACATAGTCAATGTTGCAGTATTTTCGGCATAACAGAGGAATCTTACTAAGCCATTGAGGTAGTATAGGTTCTTAACAATTTCATTTGCTGGTGGGGATCGCACCCGGGTTACTCGCGTACTATGAAATTTTCGGTGAGCGCTAACCATCTGAGCTACCCGGCTCCCTGTCTGTATGTCTATGTGACCAACAAACAATTTTTTTGGAGCTGGATGTTTGTCCTGATGCAATTTATTGTATGTAAAGCGCATCCACGATACAAGAGAAAATCCTAGTGTAGAACTAACTTTTTAAAAGTTAAATATTCTCCACCATTGAAGTAATATAATACGTACTAGAACAGATATTTCAAACAAAAAATGTGCGCTACTCTAAAACGCTACTAAATAGTAGTAGCGGTTTATTTTTATCATAGAGTAAATGTAGAGGTAGAATGTTCGGTGTGCAATAATAGATTGTATTGTTAACTAGCTAAATATATAGTTTACAACAATTTTTAAAGTTTGTCATTTATTTTGTGTATGTGCTATTTTAATATAATATAATATTACATAATATTATATCACAATTATATTTTGATGATATTGTTACGAGCTTGAGGTTCGTGACAATAAAAATTGCAGATAAAATTACCTAAATTAACACTTTAATTTACTTTACATAAATTAAAGTTAAAACACTAATAATTAAACACACTTAATTCCGCTCCGAAGCTTCGCTTGTGTCGCCGAGTTCAACTCTGTCCCGATCGCATCTTGCCCACCTATTTATTTAAATTAGCAAAATATCCGGAATGTTCAAGTAAACACGCGCAAGGTACCGAGAGCTCGAGTATAGATTCTCTATAAACTTAGTTCTTCGGGTGGCGCTGTCGGTCGAAAGATCTGTGATGTCATAAACTGCAACCCTCCCCTCGCTCTCGTTCCTGACACTAGATGGCGCTAGTTGTGTCGGCGACTGGAGCGTGTAACACTGCCCCCTCCTAAGACATGCTCGTCCCGAGCATTATCGGTCCCATAATAACGCGCCAAGCGATCCACATGGACGATTTTAGGAGTCCCTCTTGCGCCTTTCTGTATCCGGTAGGTCACATCGTTGATCCTGGTTACAATCCGGTACGGGCCATCCCATTTAGCTTGAAGCTTAGGAGATTTCCCTTTGCTGCGGATTGGATTGTGCAACCACACTAATGAACCTTCGTTGAACCCTTTATTGTTCATTTTGCGGTCGTACCGGGTTTTCATTTTCTCAGACATTTGCTGGCCCGATTGTCTGACGTGCTCATAAATGTCATTCATTTTGTTCCGCAAGTCATTTGCATAATCGGTTATACTGCGTGAGGCATCAGGTGGTATCCCGGTGATCAGGTCCGCAGGCAGCCGTAATTCTCTTCCAAAGTTTGCGAAAGCTGGTGTCACTGCTGTACTTTCGTGAACAGAACTTCGATATGACAGCAAAAACGGTTGTATGTGCTTGTCCCAGTCTCGTTGCCGATTGTCTACAACTTTTGCTAGGTACCTCTCCAATATCTG
Organism: Parnassius smintheus behrii; assembly: GCA_036936625.1. Taxonomy (NCBI): domain Eukaryota; kingdom Metazoa; phylum Arthropoda; class Insecta; order Lepidoptera; family Papilionidae; genus Parnassius; species Parnassius smintheus. The sequence goes on along the minus strand of JAUPFT010000030.1, from coordinate 13,534,740 downwards.
ATTAAATCGTTCCACCATTCCATCAGATTGCGGGTGATAAGAAGTCGTTCTTGTTTTATGAGTACCCATAACTCGGCAAGTTTCCTGGAATATTTGAGACTCAAAATTTTTCCTTGATCGCTGTGAATCTCTAAAGGTACTCCAAAACGACAGAAGACTTCATGAACTAGTTTATCTGCAACTGTTGAAGCTTCTTGATTTGGAATGGCGAAGACTTCTGGCCACTTAGTGAAGTAATCCATCACAACCATGAAATACTTGTTACCGCTTTCACTCTCCGGAAACGGCCCCGCCACGTCAATGGCTATTCTTTCCCATGGTGCACCCACATTGTACAACTTCAATGCACCTCTACTACGAGTCTGAGGTCCCTTTACAGCCGCACAACTTGTACATTTGCGACACCAGTCCTCGACATCGTTTCGACAGTGGACCCAGTAAAACCTTTCTCGGATCTTCAGTAGAGTTCGTTTAACTCCCAGATGGCCTCCTGAACAATCATTATGGTACAGCTGTAGAACATCCGGTACTTAAGCTTTAGGGACAACCATTTGCAAATGACAGCTGTCTCCCCGAACGTTTTCCCATTTACGACACAGAACTCCATCCTGAAGCAGCAAGCTGTCCCACTGGGCCCAATAGCTTTTAGTGGTCGAACTCATCGCTGAGACGTTACTCCACTTGGGCTTGGGAGCACTGGCCTTTATCCATTCCAGAATCGGCTTGATGTCCGGATCTTCCTGCTGTGCATGTAGTAAGCTGTCCTTCCACTCGTTGCTGAGGTGGTCTGCCCTGAGCATCCTCACGGATACCACTTCCTTACTCTCTTGCCTAGTACAATGTTTGCAATCTTCAGTACAAGGTCTTCTTGACAATGCATCTGCGTTGCCATGAGATTTCCCGCTGCGATGTTCGATCTCAAAGTCGTATTCCTGCAGTAGTTCAATCCACCTCGCAACTTGTCCTTCTGGGTTTTTAAACTGCAATAGCCATTTTAGTGCAGCATGGTCAGTTCGTAAGTGAAACTTTCGTCCCAGAAGATATTTGCTAAAATGCTGCAACGACTTTACCACAGCGAGCAATTCGCGTCTTGTGACACGATAGTTCCTTTCCGGTTTTGACAACGACTTGCTGAAGTACGCTATCACGACCTCTTGGTCACCACTCCGTTGAGACAGCACACCGCCAAGTCCTATATCACTTGCGTCTGTGTCAACTATAAATTCTTTGCTTGCGTCAGGGTATCCCAAAATAGGTGTTTTGCACAGATGGTCCTTGAGCTCCTGGAATGCGATATTGCAACTTTCATCCCAGCAGAAATGTCGCTTCTCCTCGGTTAGCTTGTGCAGAGGTTTGGCTATATCTGCAAAGTTCTTCACGAATCGCCGGTAATAGGAGCACAAACCCAAAAATGCTCTAAACTGCGTCTTGTCTTTTGGAACCGGCCAATCCTTGACAGCGGCGATTTTCTCTGGATCTGTGCGGATACCTTCTTCCGATACTACAAACCCCAAAAAGTTAACTTGCCGTTGGAATAGTGAACATTTCTTCGGGTTCAACTTGAGGTTGGCACTCTGAATCTTCATAAGCACGCGTTCCAGGTTTTGAAGGTGTTCCTCAAACGTACGGCCCACGATGATGATGTCATCCAAGTAGACCAGACAGGCATCGCCAATTAGCCCGGTAAGTACAAGTTCCATCAGCCTTTCAAACGTTGCTGGAGCATTGCACAACCCAAACGGCATTACTTTGAATTGCCACAGACCCTTTCCCGTCGAGAACGCAGTTTTCTCCTTGTCCTTAGGGTCAATTTCAACTTGCCAGTAAACACTTTTTAGATCCAGCGTGCTAAACCATTTTACTCCTGTAAGCATGTCCAGCGTGTCATCAATTCTTGGCAAAGGATAGCTGTCCTTCTTTGTAACGTCGTTCAGACGGCGGTAATCAACACAGAACCGCATGCTGCCATCCTTCTTTTTCACCAGCACCACTGGCAAACACCATGGACTAGAGGAAGGTTCAATAACACCATCCTTCACCATTCCTTCAATCATGGTTTCCACTTCCTTTTCACGTGCTACCGGCAATCGTCTTGGCCGCTGACGGATAGGCAACTCTTCACCTGTGTTTATTTTGTGTTGAACTAAACCAGTCTTTCCTATGTCAGCATCGTTTGATGAGAATACATCGGCGTATTCGAGTAACAACTTCTTCGCCTTGACCAATTCGTTCGGGGACAGAACACTGCGACAGTCTTCCAAAAGTGTGGTCACTCTCGTTTCTGCATACTTGCTGGGGGTCCCACTCGATATATATTGGCACCGACGTAACCAATCCACTTCCTCACAAGTACCAATTAATGTGCCTTTTTCTATAATCTGGTCCCGGTCGCAAAGGGTTCAGCACACGTACTCCTGAACAATGACCTTCCATGGAAGGTCATTGTTTACCCTTTCCACAAGTACACAACGGTGAGCTTGCCCAGCGTTTCGGGGAAGACTAACCGGAACAATCGTTTCCGATCTCGGCGGAAGAACAATCTTCTTAATGCTGTACACGTTCCCTGGTAACGCACCTTCCATAAAAAGTTCCTCCAGTCCACATTTCAAAACACCTTGCTTAACGTCGATCTCACAACAATTATTCCTCATAAAGTCTAGGCCTAGGATGCAGTCGTCCATTATATCAGCCACGATGACATTATGCAGGTAGATCACGTTGCCAAGCTTCAACTCCATCTCCTTCTCTCCACGGACGGGTATACGCTGACCGGTGGCTGTTACCAAATTAATGCGTTCTCGGTTGTATGCGGAGTCCCCAAGGAACTGACTTATAATTTGGGAACTAACAACCGTACGAGAGGCTCCAGTGTCTATGGTCAGTTTACACGGCATTCCATTGACCTCACCCTTGATGATTAGACTGTTCCCATCATGGGTTTGTGAGATCGAGATCCTTGGGGCTCTTTTAACATCAGCCAGCACCCGCCCCGCAGTTCTGGCTTTTACTCGTTTCCCTGCTGCTGCTGGGCGGTGCTGTTGGCCGCACTACCCTCCTGAGATCGTTCACCTGCCCTTTCTAGGGTTCGCTTAGGGCAGCTGGATCGAAGATGGCCCTTTTCCCCACAGCCATAGCACCTTGGGCTGTATCCTTTGTTGCGGTCGCGAACTGTAGCTGCTGCAACCTCCCTTACGCGATGGGAACAATGATCCTGCCGCACGGCTTCTACCTCCAGTGCATGGGCCAAGGCTTCCTTAAGCCTCTCGTGGTGCCCGAGCCTCACAGCAGCTCTGACTTCCAGGTCACGGATGCCGTCGATGAATGTCTGCACCAGGTTCTCTTCAATGAGCGCAGGTACAGACCGGTATGCTTTTCGCACCAGCTTCTCCACCTCTAGAGCCCACTGTTGCAGGTTTTCGTTGATGCGCTGCACGCGATCTTTAAGCTGCGCACGAAAGACGTGTTCCAGGTGAGCGTCGCCATATCTCGCCTCCAATGCCTCAAGGAGTTGCTCATAAGTCACTTCCTCACCGAGAGCTTCCAGAACTGTTAAGGCCTGGTCGCGCAGGCCTAGTGTGAGAGCAGTCATGGCCTGGCTTTTATTCCAGCCGTTCGCCTTCATAACAGCCTCGAACTGGATCTTGTAGGCTGACCAGGAAGAGGTACCGTCGAACGGCGGCACTTTGAATCCACGTAGCGAAGGTGTTGTAACTACTACGGGAGCTGTTGTTCCATCACCCAGTTTGAGGTCGTCCAGCGTTTTCTTCACATCAGCCACCACGTAATCAACCCGATTGTTCACTTGGTCGATTTGGGTTTTAGCTTCCTTGATTTGGGTTTCAGCTTCCGACAGGCGGTTGTCATGTTGAGCAACCCTATCCTTCACCTCCTTTATCTCTTTCCCAAAGGTAGCATGAAGGTCCTTAATGAGGAGCATCTGCTCTTCCGACCGACGGGCCTGTTCCTCCTGTCGGCGGGCCTGCTCCTCTTGTCCGCCCCGCAGCTGCTCTTCCAATCGGCGGGCCTGTTCCTGCAGCATCACCATCAGAGCACCTAAGTCAGGTGCCACTGACGTAGAAGCTGCTGACGGACCGGCTTCCGTGGCCGGCGGCTGGCCCTCAGACATCTGCGGCGTTGCACCACCAAATCTCCTCTGGTCCGTCTCCTGCTGGCGTTGACTTCGGGTACGGACACCCTCCGTTTCCTCCTTAGGTAAAATCGGCATTATTTTATCCCAATTCTGACACCAATTGTTACGAGCTTGAGGTTCGTGACAATAAAAATTGCCGATAAAATTACCTAAATTAACACTTTAATTTACTTTACGCAAATTAAAGTTAAAACACTAATAATTAAACACACTTAATTCCGCTCCGAAGCTTCGCTTGTGTCGCCGAGTTCAACTCTGTCCCGATCGCATCTTGCGCCACCTATTTATTTAAATTAGCAAAATATCCGGAATGTTCAAGTAAACACGCGCAAGGTACCGAGAGCTCGAGTATAAATTCTCTAGAAACTTAGTTCTTCGGGTGGCGCTGTCGGTCGAAAGATCTGTGATGTCATAAACTGCAACGCTCCCCTCGCTCTCGTTCCTGACACTAGATGGCGCTAGTTGTGTCGGCGACTGGAGCGTGTAACAATATTATTATTTCAATATTTTAAAAGGTATCTATGACAAATATAAAAACATACTAAATGTATGTTTAACAGAACTTATTAATATAACATTTAAATTACAAATATATTTATTTAGATTAGAATAGGAGTCGTTCATAAATGCGGGGCACGCGAGAGTTAAAAATGGACGAATTCATTCCACTTTGACTTGGACGTGGAAACCTAAATATAAAATAAAAGAATAATGCCAAATTTAAATGTAAGAAAGTGAGCCTAATTATGATTACTTATATTTGTTTTTACAAAAAAGAAATGTTTATAATATAATCGTCCCATACTTAAGTGCCCGCAGAAATGTCGCATCTGAACAAATTAATTTTATAATTTATATTCCATAACATGAGATGGCGTCTTAGGAATAATTTGTTTTATTATGAATACATAATACTTTTTTTACGAAAGTTATTCCTTGGTATTTGTTAACATTTCTTGAATTATTTGTATCTAAAACACAGTATGGCATATTCTATCAATAGATTTTTTTATATAATCAACCAACAAGTGTCAACTCACTAGCGCCTAGCGAGTGAATAAGTAAAGTGCGGCGATAACGCGGCGACTGAATGGGACAGCATAACTAAATGCAGTGTCGCATCTGGTACGTAGTACATAATAGCTCAATGTCCTAAACTTTTCTATTTGTCTGCTTTTAGTATAAATTATAAATTTTTGTAAATGTTTCTTAAATAAGGATTTTTAATTTGTAACTTTTGCTGGGAGACATTGATTAATTAAGCGAAGGATAACCAATTACAATATAAAACAACGGCATAGTGATAAAAATACGGTATTCGTATTACGGTTGCAGTCTCTTATACTTGTCATCTTTTTACATTTTAAACAGAAAATAGGTCGGATGTGTCTTGAATTACAATGATGTCTTATTAAAACTACACAAAAATGTTTTATATTTAACATTCCACTTAACAAATTATAGATAAAGTTTTCATTGAGCTAATGTGATTGACTTGACTAATGTGTTCTGGTTTAAAGCGTGTAGAAAGCTAGTATAATTACAGGCTTCGAGATATTCCATCTTAGTCTTCATTCTCAAATCCCATAACTTCCCTACTATTTCAAAACATCAAAGTGAATATAATATTTCTTCCTATTTTTAGTAACATAACAGCATTTAAAACATATCATATGAATAAAAAATACTATACAGAATATAAATTATATATATCTGCTTGTCCGATTTAATAATATGTCTCCATTCGTTATAAGGGGATTGAAAACATAAGCTTTGATATTTTGCGATACGTTTAGATAAAAACATAATTTAAAAATACGACTGATGCTTTTATTCGTTTATCTAGTAAAGACAGATCACAATATCAAACAAAATATAATATCTTTTGGTAAAAAACAAATAACAATACTTATTTTTACTTTTTTCTCTTACTTCTTAGGGTCTGTCCACACTTTCTACAACCACAACCACAACCACACCACAACCGCAACCACACCACAACCACAACCACACCACAACCACAACCACACCACAACCACAACCACACACCAACCACAACCACACCACAACCACAACCACAACCACACCACAACCACAATCACACCACAACCACAACCACACCACAACCACAACCACACCACAACCACAACCACACCACAACCGCAATACACCACAACCACAACCACACCACAACCACAACCACAACCACACCACAACCGCAACCACACCACAACCACAACCACAACCACACCTCAACCACAACAACACCACAACCACAACCACACCACAACCACAACCACACCACAACCACAACCACACCACAACCGCAACCACACCACAACCACAACCACAACCACACGACAATCACACCACAACCACACCACAACCACAACCACAACCACAACCACACCACAACCACAACCACACCACACCATAACCACAACCACAACCACACCATAACCGCAACCACACCACAACCACAACCACACCACAACCACAACCACACCGCAACCACACCACAACCACAACCACAACCACACCACAACCGCAACCACACCACAACCACAACCACAACCACAACCACACCACAAACACAACCACAACCACACCACAACCGCAACCACACCACAACCGCAACCACAACCACACCACAACCACAACCACAACCACACCACAACCGCAACCACACCACAACCACAACCACAACCACACCACAACCACAACCACAACCACACCACAACCACAACCACAACCACACCACAACCACAACCACAACCACACCACAACCACAACCACAACCACAACCACAACCACACCACAACCACAACCACAACCACAACCACACCACAACCGCAACCACACCACAACCACAACCACAACACGTAGGTGGGGGCATTTTGTATTGGAAATGAATAATACAATTTACATGTATCACATTTTATCATTATCGACTGCGTGAGTGATACCGACTACAACGCAACCACGATGCAACCACTACGGAACCACACGGAACTAGCAGCCGCTACTAGTAGCAACGCAACCACTAGGGAACCACAAGGAATTAGCAGCCACTACTAGCGACAACGCAACCACTACGGAACCACAAGGAACTTACAGCCGTTACTAGCGACAACGCAACCACTACGGAACCACAAGGAACTTACAGCCGTTACTAGCGACAACGCAACCACTACGGAACCACAAGGAACTTACAGCCGTTACTAGCGACAACGCAACCACTACGGAACCACAAGGAACTTACAGCCGTTACTAGCGACAACGCAACCACTACGGAACCACAAGGAACTTACAGCCGTTACTAGCGACAACGCAACCACTACGGAACCACAAGGAAATTACAGCCGTTACTAGTGACAACGCAACCACTACGGAACCACAAGGAACTTACAGCCGTTACTAGCGACAACGCAACCACTACGGAACCACAAGGAACTTACAGCCGTTACTAGTGACAGCGCAACCACTATGGAACCACAAGGAACTTACAGCCGTTACTAGCGACAACGCAACCACTACGGAACCACAAGGAACTACCAGCCGCTATTAGTGACAATGCAACCACTACGGAACCACAAGGAACTAGCAGCCGCTACTAGTAACAACGCAACCACTTGGGAACCACAAGGAACTAGCAGCCGCTACTAGTAACAACGCAACCACTAGGGAACCACAAGGAACTAGCAGCCGCTACTAGTGACAACGCAACCACTACGGAACCACGAGGAACTAGCAGCCGCTACTAGCGACAACGCAACCACTACGGAACCACAAGGAATTAGCAGCTGCTACTAGCGACAACGCAACCACTACGGAACCACAAGGAACTAGCAGCCGCTACTAGCGACAACGCAACCACTACGGAACCACAAGGAACTAGCAGCCACTACTAGCGACAACGCAACCACTACGGAACCACAAGGAATTAGCAGCCGCTACTAGTGACAACGCAACCACTACGGAACCACGAGGAACTAGCAGCCACTACTAGCGACAACGCAACCACTACGGAACCACAAGGAACTAGCAGCCGCTACTAGCGACAACGCAACCAATACGGAACCACAAGGAACTAGCAGCCACTACTAGCGACAACGCAAACACTACGGAACCACAAGGAACTAGCAGCCGCTACTAGCGACAACGCAACCACTACGGAACCACGAGGAACTACCAGCCGCTACTAGCGACAACGCAACCACTACGGAACCACAAGGAACTAGCAGCCGCTACTAGTGACAATGCAACCACTACGGAACCACAAGGAACTAGCAGCCACTACTAGCGACAACGCAACCACTACGGAACCACAAGGAACTAGCAGCCGCTACTAGCGACAACGCAACCACTACGGAACCACGAGGAACTACCAGCCGCTACTAGCGACAACGCAACCACTACGGAACCACAAGGAACTAGCAGCCGCTACTAGTGACAACGCAACCACTACGGAACCACAAGGAACTAGCAGCCGCTACTAGCGACAACGCAACCACTACGGAACCACAAGGAACTAGCAGCCGCTACTAGTAACAACGCAACCACTTGGGAACCACAAGGAACTAGCAGCCGCTACTAGTAACAACGCAACCACTAGGGAACCACAAGGAACTAGCAGCCGCTACTAGTGACAACGCAACCACTACGGAACCACGAGGAACTAGCAGCCGCTACTAGCGACAACGCAACCACTACGGAACCACAAGGATTTAGCAGTTGCTACTAGCGACAACGCAACCACTACGGAACCACAAGGAACTAGCAGCCGCTACTAGCGACAACGCAACCACTACGGAACCACAAGGAACTAGCAGCCACTACTAGCGACAACGCAACCACTACGGAACCACAAGGAACTAGCAGCCACTACTAGCGACAACGCAACCACTACGGAACCACAAGGAATTAGCAGCCGCTACTAGTGACAACGCAACCACTACGGAACCACGAGGAACTAGCAGCCACTACTAGCGACAACGCAACCACTACGGAACCACAAGGAACTAGCAGCCGCTACTAGCGACAACGCAACCACTACGGAACCACAAGGAACTAGCAGCCACTACTAGCGACAACGCAACCACTACGGAACCACAAGGAACTAGCAGCCGCTATTAGCGACAACGCAACCACTACGGAACCACAAGGAACTACCAGCCGCTACTAGCGACAACGCAACCACTACGGAACCACAAGGAACTAGCAGCCGCTACTAGCGACAACGCAACCACTACGGAACCACAAGGAACTAGCAGCCACTACTAGCGACAACGCAACCACTACGGAACCACAAGGAACTAGCAGCCGCTACTAGCGACAACGCAACCACTACGGAACCACGAGGAACTACCAGCCGCTACTAGCGACAACGCAACCACTACGGAACCACAAGGAACTAGCAGCCGCTACTAGTGACAACGCAACCACTACGGAACCACAAGGAACTAGCAGCCACTACTAGCGACAACGCAACCACTACGGAACCACAAGGAACTAGCAGCCGCTACTAGCGACAACGCAACCACTACGGAACCACAAGGAACTAGCAGCCGCTACTAGCGACAACGCAACCACTACGGAACCACAAGGAACTAGCAGCCGCTACTAGCGACAACGCAACCACTACGGAACCACAAGGAACTAGCAGCCGCTACTAGCGACAACGCAACCACTACGGAACCACAAGGAACTAGCAGCCGCTACTAGCGACAACGCAACCACTACGGAACCACAAGGAACTAGCAGCCGCTACTAGCGACAACGCAACCACTACGGAACCACGAGGAACTACCAGCCGCTACTAGCGACAACGCAACCACTACGGAACCACAAGGAACTAGCAGCCGCTACTAGTGACAACGCAACCACTACGGAACCACAAGGAACTAGCAGCCACTACTAGTGACAACGCAACCACTACGGAACCACAAGGAACTAGCAGCCACTACTAGCGACAACGCAACCACTACGGAACCACAAGGAACTAGCAGCCGCTACTAGCGACAACGCAACCACTACGGAACCACGAGGAACTACCAGCCGCTACTAGCGACAACGCAACCACTACGGAACCACAAGGAACTAGCAGCCGCTACTAGCGACAACGCAACCACTACGGAACCACGAGGAACTACCAGCCGCTACTAGCGACAACGCAACCACTACGGAACCACAAGGAACTAGCAGCCGCTACTAGCGACAACGCAACCACTACGGAACCACAAGGAACTAGCAGCCGCTACTAGTGACAACGCAACCACTACGGAACCACAAGGAACTAGCAGCCGCTACTAGCGACAACGCAACCACTACGGAACCACGAGGAACTACCAGCCGCTACTAGCGACAACGTAACCACTACGGTACCACAAGGAACTAGCAGCCGCTACTAGCGACAACGCAACCACTACGGAACCACAAGGAACTAGCAGCCGCTACTAGTGACAACGCAACCACTACGGAACCACGAGGAACTACCAGCCGCTACTAGCGACAACGCAACCACTACGGAACCACAAGGAACTAGCAGCCGCTACTAGCGACAACGCAACCACTACGGAACCACAAGGAACTAGCAGCCGCTACTAGCGACAACGCAACCACTACGGAACCACAAGGAACTAGCAGCCGCTACTAGCGACAACGCAACCACTACGGAACCACGAGGAACTACCAGCCGCTACTAGCGACAACGCAACCACTACGGAACCACAAGGAACTAGCAGCCGCTACTAGCGACAACGCAATCACTACGGAACCACGAGGAACTACCAGCCGCTACTAGCGACAACGCAACCACTACGGAACCACAAGGAACTACCAGCCGCTACTAGCGAAAAACGCAACCACTACGGAACCACAAGGAACTAGCAGCCGCTACTAGTGACAACGCAACCACTACGGAACCACAAGGAACTAGCAGCCGCTACTAGCGACAACGCAACCACTACGGAACCACAAGGAATTAGCAGCCGCTACTAGTGACAACGCAACCACATCGATATTTTGTCGCATAACCACAACACAACTGCAAAAAACTGCAGCGACACTATTCACACGTGACCACATTTTGTTTTGTCGCTGCGAAGTGGTGTGGTTGTGGTACGTGTGGGTTTGATTAGGTTTATGAGATGTGGTTGAATTTTCACGTCCTACTTTTTGTTATTGTAAGTAAAATCATGTTTGAGCATATTTCAAAGACGGTAAGTGTATCTGCCGTTATCATTACAACCTATCATAATTCACTGCTGACCATAGGCCTCCCACATCAATCGCCTCATATGGGCATTGTTGCCACGTTGTTTGTTGGTAACTGCAGTTTTTTCCTACTTTGAGTTGTTATCAGATAGACGCTGTCGCTCATTTCCTGTTTCTGTTTCCTCTTACGATACTCACAAGGCCAGAAAAGAAAGAATAATGACGCAATCAACGTCTAACGAACGCCAATTCATCTTTCAATCGTGAAAAAACGATTAGGAGAACTTCTCCTTCCATTAGAAACCTTTCTTCTCAATCAGTGGTTAGTTCTTCACCTATAGGCCGATTTCATTCTTTGAAGGAATGATATCGTTTGAGGAAAGCCGCCCCAAAACTCCATATTTAAACGCTAATAGCGCAAAGAGCGCTATTAGCGTTTAATTATACTAAGCCCCCTACGCGTATACTTACAACTCGTCTGGCCACACACAATGGTCACACATGCCAAAGGGTATTTAAAACCAAGCTTGGTGTAGCGAGCCATATTAGAGCATATGATGGGCAAAATCCACAGTTCCTAGGGTCCCCGTCATCGAAATCAATGGGGAGGAATATATATAGGCCAATTTATTGTCACTAAGCTGAAATAAGCTGATCCGTTCAGATGTCGTTTACTCTGGTTCTACTGCAGATATCTTCATTACGAATTATTTCACGCAGAAAAATTTCGAGCATAGCCCTCTCCATAGCTTACAAAGCGATCTTAAATATTAATATCGTGCCAAATTTATATTAATGAGTGTAAACTTTGAATAACATTATATACACCTGTTATTTGTATTACTGAGGCAAATTCTATCCTCATTCATGTTGTAAATTGCTTTGGCTGAATTCCAAATATGTCGTTTAACAAACTGCCAACATACTGATAAAAGCATTATCATAGTTCAAAATCTAAATTGTGTTTTGGTAAATTATTGGGTAACGGTTCGAGAGAAAATATCCCATTTTTTAATGAAATGGTAAACTTACATGCATTGCACACAAACGCGGCTTCGGTAACCGACTCAGAGCGGAAAATCCATCCGAAAAATCCGAAAAATTCAGTTTTCCCTTTTTGTAGAATTATTATTTCAATATAAAGTTTCATTTTTTCATTCTTTTAGAATAAACAAAGGAATATTACTTTGGTCGTGTAGTGATGGTGTAAGAATATGCATCCCATATCGTCCCATGGGAGTTGTAAGAGGCTACACAGGAAAATAAACCAGGACTGGGCACCGGTGTCTTCCTAAAAAAAATATAAGGAACTGCGGTACGGACCCGTGTGCCAAGCGTGACAACTATGGCAAAAATCCCATCTGTTTGGCAATTTATGTGTCTTATGTTCAGCAGTGGCCTGTTGATAGGCAGTAGCTGCAACAGGAAGTATCCTGGGTAATTATTATATGTTCCAGGAAGTATTATACGAAACACAGCAGCATTCTAGCATGTCTAAGAGCAACGGCATTCACTTACCATCACGTGGACTGTGTGCTAGTTTGTCACTTTATACTATAAAAAAAAACTTGCGCATTAACTATGTAGGTAGAATGTAGCAATACAAAGTATGTGAGCATTTTATGCATCTACTTGTTGCCATTATTAAGGTCGCACATTTTTAAGAAGCTCAGAGTAAAACCTAGAATTTCGACTTAAAAGTTACATTATTTTAACAGTGCTAGAGCCACGCGGCAGCTTTGCTGTTGCACGTATGGGCCGGCTCAAACCGGGGTGGTACCACGACCTCACAGAATACCGGCGTGAAGTGGAAGCTCTGCTTCCGCGTTTTTTAGCGAATTAAATAATGATAGACTACCCCAGGAGGGTACCAGCACCCCTGGAGAATCCCTCGCTGAGCATCCACGACCATGTTTCTCTACTTCTGAGCGTGGGTGCTCAGGCTGCCCCGCGTATTCGGGGGGGGGGGCAAAATTTCGCTCAAGACTACAACTGCTCGGGGCAAACGGAGCAACAAGACCAAGGCGACCCCTGCCACGCTGTTCGTGAATTTCTGCAATATCAGGGGACTTCACTCTAACCTAAACGCCGTCCACTACCATCTCGAGACGGCGAGGCCGGCTCTGCTCTTTCTGACCGAGACACAGTTGTCCTCTCCGGCTGATGTCTCGTATCTCTCCTACACGGGGTACAAACTGGAACACTCCTTTGTGCCTCGGGCTGGAGTTTGCGTTTACGTCAGAGAGGACATCTGTTCTCGACGCCTCGGCAGACTTGAAGGTTCGGACCTATCCATCCTTTGGCTACGCGTAGACAGCGACGACCATCCGCGCGTCTACGGGTGCCTCTATAGGTCCCATAGTGGTAATGCCGAAACAGACCGACTCTTCGACCACGTCCAAATGGCTGCAGATTCGTTGCTACAGCAGATCCCCTCCGCAGAGATCGTGATCCTCGGCGACTTTAACGCCCATTACGCCGAATGGCTTGGTTCACGTTTAACCGATCATGCGGGGAGATCTGTTCATGATTTTGCCTTGGCATATGGTCTGACACAACTGATTACTTCGCTTACGCGGATTCCAGATGTGGAGGATCATGCACCTTCCCTGTTGGACCTTCTGCTGACCTCTCACCCGGACGGATATCAGATTTCCGTCGACGCCCCTTTAGGCTCCTCGGACCATTGTCTGGTCCGGAGTGTGGTGCCACTCACGCTGAAATCGCGGTTGCATTCTGCAGGCTGCCGCCGTGTTTGGCACTATAGGTCAGCCGATTGGGATGGGATGCGGTCTTTCTTTGCATCCTACCCTTGGGGGCGGGTTTGCTTCTCGCCGGATGATCCCAACGTTGTTGCGGATTCTGTTGCTGATGTGGTACTTCAGGGTATGGAACTTTTTATTCCCTCCTCTGTGGTGCCCATTGGAGGCAAATCTCAGCCATGGTTTGGTCGCTCCTGTAAAATAGCATCATGCTATAAGCAGGAGAGCTACCAAGCCTGGGTTGATGCATCAGCGTCCCGGGATGTAAACACCAGCGCTCTAAAAAAGAAGTATAATTCCGCCTCTAGGTCTTTCAAAAGAGTCATTGCCAAGGCAAAGTCAGAGCACATAGGCAGAATTGGCGAGAAACTAGTACGCCTTCCTTCTGGCACCCGTGCATTCTGGTCTCTCGCCAAGGCTGTCCAGGGGAATTTCTGTCAGCCATCTCCTCCATCTCTGCACAGGGAGGACGACTCACTGGCCCATACTGCAAAGGAGAAAGCCGATCTTCTAGGCTCTTTCTTTGCGTCTAACTCGACTCTCGATGACGGGGGGAGTACGCGGTGTGAGTGCTCCATGCCGGAAGTGCAGTTCACACAGCGCTCGGTTCGCAAAGCACTTCTCTCCCTGGACATCCACAAGTCGAGTGGGCCTGACGGAATCCGCCCAATTTTGCTGAGGACGTGTGCTCCAGAGTTGGCACCGGTTTTAACGCGTCTTTTCCGGTACTCCTACTCCCTAGGCGTAGTCCCAAAATCATGGAAGACGGCTTTCGTCCACCCGATCCATAAAAAAGGCGACCGCTCAGACCCGTCCAACTACCGGCCAATCGCCATCACCTCCTTGTTCTCCAAAACAATGGAGTCCATTGTAAACTGCCAGCTTATGAGGTACCTTGAGGATCACCAGCTGATTAGTGACCGCCAATACGGCTTTCGCCGTGGTCGATCAGCTGGTGATCTTCTGGTCTACCTCACTCACAGTGGGCGGAGGCAGTAGAGTTTAAGGGGGAGGCATTGGCCGTTAGTTTGGACATTGCGAAGGCCTTCGATCGGGTTTGGCACAAAGCGCTTTTTTCGAAGCTCCCTTCCTATGGGCTTCCCGAGAAATTGTGCGATTGGATCACCAGCTTTCTTGCAAATCGGAGCATCAAGGTCGTTGTAGACGGTGCAAGCTTCGATTGCAAGCCTATTAATGCTGGTGTTCCACAGGGCTGCGTGCTATCGCCAACGCTGTTTCTTCTGCATATCAATGATATGTTGCATACCCGTAACATTTATTGCTATGCGGATGACAGCACTGGTGATGCTCTTTACACCGGCCGAGCCAATATTTCTCGGGAAAACGTCTCCGAGTGCCGGGACAAACTTGTGTCTGAAGTCGAGTCTTTGCTGAACAGAGTCTCGGATTGGGGACGACTAAATCTAGTCCAGTTTAACCCACAGAAGCACAAGTTTGCGCGTTAACCGCTAAAAAGAACCCCTTTGTCGTATCCCCTCAGTTTCAAGGCACTCCCCTTGTTGCCTTAGCCAGTATCGGAATCCTCGGCGTCGACATATCGAGTGACGTGCAGTTTCGTGGTCACTTGGAAGGGAAGGCCAAATTGGCCTCTAAAAAGCTTGGCGTGCTCAGCAGAGCGGGACAGTATTTCATGCCGGCACACCGCCTGCAACTTTACAAGGCGCAGGTTTGGCCGGACATGGAATACTGTTCTTATCTCTGGGCTGGGGCTCCCCAGTACCAGCTCCTTCCACTTGACCGCATCCAGCGCAGAGCGGCTCGAATCGTCGACGACCGAGTGCTTTCCGATCGGCTCGATTCACTGGCGCTGTGAAGAGATGTTGCATCTCTTTGCGTATTTTATCGCATCTATCACGGGGAGTGCTCTGAGGAATTGTTCGGATTAATCCCAGCCGCCAAATTTCGTGAACGCACTACACGGCAAACGTCCCGATACCATCCACACCATCTGGATGCTTGGCGGTCCACCACTGTACGTTTCACAAGGAGTTTTTTTCCACGTACAACCTCTCTGTGGAATAGTTTACCACCGGCGATTTTTCCGGACCGATACGACCTGGGGACCTTCAAGAAAAGAGCTTACTCCTTTCTAAAGGGCCGGCAACGCACCCGCAATTCTCCTGGTGTTGCGGTTGATCATGGGCGGCGGTAGTCACTTAACATCAGGTGAGCCGCATGCTCGTTTGCCCCCTCTTCTATAAAAAAAAAAAAACATTAAAACTTCATCCCATATTTCGTCAACCCTAAGGGGTGGAAATTTTCCATAAATTTATATGGGACCACACCTGAAGTAAAAAAGGGAATCATTTAAATCGGTTTAAAATTATTATAAATATATATTAAATATATCGCAAAGAATATTCAATCTAATTGAGAATTTTGAAGTTTTGTCCTTATCTCACTCACCGACTATCATTGGTTAAAAATTCACCAATTTGACTGTATAGCGTGGTTGGAGCACAATAAATAGCAGTATATCCATTTTGGTATATTAACTAGATAATAAGTTTTCTGACTGGTGACGAAGAAAAGCACAAAGGTGCGAGATGTCTGGTAATTAGACATCAATCTCACTACTATGTCAGAGGTCACGTTCAGCGGTGTACAGTTAATGGGTTGATGAAAAGAAAGATGTACATCATCATCAAAATCATTGGCTAGTAAAAATCCATTGCTGAAAATAACGTAAAGATTTAACATACTTGTTAGAATTTGTCACATAAATATCCGCTGTTCCTCGTCGCTGCTAAAGAACAACTTAAAGTATAATTTAGGTTTGGTGCACATGTAAAGATAATTTCACCATCTATCCGAAGACATGTTATTTTATTATTCAAAGTCACCTCGTCACGAGACATAATGATGAACATCTAATATTATTTCGCTACCAACTCACCGCCACTATACGGACTAGCAAAATGTTGACCAAACACACGTCTATATTCATGTAGAACTACGTAGAAGATTAAATAAATAGTATAACAAGGGTTGCGAACTATATTTTTCCTGCTACAAAATATACTTTATTCTATTTTTCATCCATATTACATGAGAACACAATAATAAATCTTTGTCTTTTACATTCCGCATATTGCATGGGAAAGGTCTTTATTCATGCGTTCGATTTTCATGTAATATATTATGTTATTTGTAAAGGAATATTTCAACGTATTTATAATATTAACTAGTAATAAATCCACATGCGTAACCAAAATTTATAAAACTGTCATCATCGATCATATGCTAGTGTAATGTAAATTAAAATGAAGATCATTTGAAAGTCGTACCCTAAGAGGAAGAAAAGCATAAGTAAAAAATAAAAATATCAATTTCTTTGCAACTTTCCGCTAAACATATAAAATGATGTGTCTTACCTGGATTGAAGCGCACCTCCCGCCCTCCCTCAATTGCATACACTAACTCCGTCACCACTAGACTAAGCACCACTACTCTCAACACCACTATTCCAGGCAAGACACACCATTGACGATAATACGACACGTGTTCCGCCTCTACACGAGGCATCCTCAGGTAATATAGACTCTACATATATATATAGAGTCGAAACAGTTGCTATTTATACACGCTGACACAATCGCTCCCTACCAAAGTAGAGAGTGACCGCGTCGTGCGATAACAAACCTGTCAACAGTTATTATTATTGTTATGATTATTTTTAAATACTATTATTATTATTGTTTTGAGTGAACGCGCCGTGCGGTAACAAATCTGCTACTAATTATTATTATTGTTATGATTAATATTTTAAATACTATTATTATTACTGTTTTATTGATATTATTATAATTATTTATTATTATTAATCTTAAAATTATTATTGAAGATTGGCCTTAAAGATGTTTAACAAAGGTGAATTAGAAACATTTGTTTGTTCACAATCCTACACAATCTAGCTAGCGACCATTCCTTTGAAGTCTTACATACCTGTAATAAGGGGCTGCGACTGTGTGTGCTGGAGCAGTTGGAGATTTTAAAAAGTAATAATAGTAATTATACACTGCTGAATGAACAAACAAATGTTTCTAATTCACCTTTGTTGAACATCTTTAAGGCCAATCTTCAATAATAATTTTAAGATTAATAATAATAAATAATTATAATAATATCAATAAAACAATAATAATAATAGTATTTAAAATATTAATCATAACAATAATAATAATTAGTAGCAGATTTGTTATCGCACGGCGCGTTCACTCAAAACAATAATAATAATAGTATTTAAAAATAATCATAACAATAATAATAACTGTTGACAGGTTTGTTATCGCACGACGCGGTCACTCGCTACTTTGGTAGGGAGCGATTGTGTCAGCGTGTATAAATAGCAACTGTTTCGACTCGCCGCTCACTTAGCGGTCAGCCGCCGTAGAGTCTATATTAGCTGAGGATGCCTCGTGTAGAGGCGAAACACGTATCGTATTATCGTCAATGGTGTGTCTTGCCTGGAATAGTGGTGTTGAGAGTAGTGGTGCTTAGTCTAGTGGTGACGGAGTTAGTGTATGCAATTGAGGGAGGGCGGGAGGTGCGCTTCAATCCAGGTAAGACACATCATTTTATATGTTTAGCGGAAAGTTGCAAAGAAATTGATATTTTTATTTTTTATTATAATGGATTTCCGCAAAGTAACGCCTGATTCTGTCAAAAGCATAAGTATTACTTTGAATTTTAGTTATTAATATGATTGAAAAGAGTGAATAAAGTTATGTATGCTAATTTTTTTTCCATATTTTTATCATTAATTCTGGCGATTTTATGCTAGAAAACATAATTTACATCGTTTGACAGTTCAGATTTTGTAATTTGTAAATAACGGAATAAGTGAATATACGCAAAAATGTTAATATTTGTTTAAACGTTATAACACTTATGATAGTTATATAGACAAATAAAATAAATACGATAATGGTTTTTATCCGCTTTTTCTTTTTCTTCGCTACTTAATTACACGCGATTATGATGTTCATCCACAAATTAATAAATAGTTGAACATCATTATGTCTACTTACTCCTTATAACAACGAAAATGTTATTAAATAAAAACGATTACTGCGTTATTTAGTTCGAAAAAAATACATGTTAATCAAATAAGTAATAATACGACTAAACAATTGTATAATATCGCGAGTAAACGTGAATACGTCGGTGCTGGACGAAGAGGCAGAGTGATATTCGCTCTCACTCGCGACGTGTGACCCGCTGGTGTATGCTGTAAGCTTAGAGCGTATGCATATATGTTGGATACTGTCAGCATTGCACGTGTCGTTTACGAAATAATATTATCTGATGATATATTTTAAAAATAACAAATTTAATAATGTGTTACAAACGTATAAGTAGATCAAAAAAGATTCTGGATTTATTAGGTAAGTAGTTGAACCGTTCTAAAGTAGAGTGTATTTTAATTAAAATAAAAGTAGAGGTGTTACATTAACATTTTGATAGATTTGGTAAAATTTAGATAGCATGTAACTGAGAGTGACCCTATTTTCATTTTCCAAAATTGGTCCTAAACTCGGCATAGGCCCTAAGAACTTCTCGAAAGAAAAACTACCTACTACCTGAGAATCTTCCAGAGTCTACCTGAGTACTTCATGCACAGCCGGGCACAGACACACTGCACTAGTAAATTGTACGGACCTATTAAACGATTAGTCTTATATTTTATGAATACATACTATTGTGTTATCTTGTTTGGTCTTATGGATTTAGCCATGAAGTGGTCCCCGCTTAAATAAGTAGAGGGCCACGTTTTTTTCTGAAAGAGTACACGCAATTATAGTATATGTATAGTCACGTATTTATGACTCATCTTGCAGCCGTGCCGTATGAAGCGATTATTAAGGCCTTTTAATATCAGAATGAAAATAGTTTACTTATAAGCTTATAACTTAAAGTGCCTGAACAATTAAAATTCGAAGAATCAGTGATAGTAAACGTGACTGTACCCGGCTGTGCGTGAGGTACTTCATTCGATTCCCGGGTCAAGTCGTGATATTGTAGTTTCGAGAAATTCTTAGGGACTGTGCTGTCTTTAGGATCAGTTTTGGCAAAAGACTATAGGTTCGCTCTCAGTTACGTGCGATTTAAGTTCTAATAAATCTGCCTTAATATTAATTTAATACATATTTACTAGCTACAAACGAGGGAAAAGGCCTGAGGATGTTATTTGTTACATTTTACTATAATATTTTTTTAGATTGAGCAAAATCAATTAACTAACAACAACTCAGTGACACATAATTGAACCTTCTACGAGTCGCAGTTGCAGACGATCCTCGATAAATTATAGACTGTCATATGTTATAGAGTGTCATCAAATGAAGAGCTATTTTCGCCAGCAGTCTCCGAATATATACCACATTCAGATGCAAGCCCTAATTACAGTCGGTACAAGATTTTAACCATCTTATGACGTCATCGTTGTTGAAGGATCTAACTTACAGTTTACGAAGATGCTTTTTTATCAAGCCCACCATAACCAAAAACCAGAACGATTATAATATTCTCATAGCTTCACAAACCGTTATTTTTTTACCCAGTCCTCAAAAGTCAATATCTACTACTAATACCATAACCACTAGAACAGAAAAAAATCTGTAAAAATCTGTAAATTGAAGTGACCAGCCAGACATATATCTAGAATAACAGACAAACGATGAGGAAAAAATATTATTGAGTGAAAAACTGGTTCTAGTTTGCAGTGTAGGGCTAAACATACTAGATTAAATGACAATTCGGTAAAACATGCGGGTAGTCGATGGTAGCCGATGTAGCCGGCTCAGGACCGCATATTGTGGCAGTCCGTGGGGAAAGCCTATATTCAACAGTAAACTTCAGAGATGTTGTTTTAAGATACAAAAATATTTACCTACTAGCGAACTCTTAAATTTCCATTAAAACGGGCTTTATTTAATATTAATATTTTTTATAATTTTTATATTTTTCACTGCTTTATTGGTTGCACGTAAAGACGTTGGACATGTGCCTGATCTCTCTTCGCGGTCATGTTAAATTGCTGTTCCATTGGAGGATGCGAGTTAAGGAATAAAGACACCGTCTATGCTTGTGCACTAAAATCCTGTTCTGTATAGCTGGCTAGTCTTCATTGAGACTTGCCACAGCAATCGAAATTCGTTCTGGAGGACGTTATTAATAGTTTTGAGTAAAGTAAAGGAACAGTATATACGCTTGTACTACATCCGTCCATCACTGTCCTCCATTCATTTCTAAGAGACTTATCGAAAAATTAGCACCAAATTATTTGAATTATGTAATATAATTATTTTTTATTTTCATTTTACAGTAAAAATGAATGAAAATGGATAAATAACACATTTTTTACTCAACCACGAAGACTGAAAATTTTCAGCATTAATTCACATATAACACTCAAATATGTTTCGACACAAATGAAATATATTTAGACAAGCACATTTATATTTTTATTTACAATAAACATATACAATTCAATGCACAAAACACGACAAATAAAATATATTTGAAGAAATGTATGGAGCAAATAGTGATGTGGCGTCGCTGGTATACGTATCGATAATTTTTTTGCAATGTAGCCGGCAATAATCAAATTCAGTTGTTTGACTTTTTGTAATGATTTTATATTGAATTTACAATAAATTTATTCTTTTACAATTTCTGAATGAATTTTTATAGAACCAGCATGGTGGCGATCACCTCATTCCCAGAGGTTATTTCCAGTTATGTGTTCATTTATATTATAATAACCCTTTTTGTACAATTTTTGTTTCCAAATAAAACATTCTTTCAGTCCACATTCTTTCAGTCAACATTTATACCCATACATATCCTTCTTGAACCCGCTACTGAGGACGAGGAGGAGACCTGAGGCCCTTTTTACTGGAAACGAGACATTCCATCTTAGTCTTCACAGGTCAAGGGTGGATAGATGTAGATGTCTAAGGGCCAATGCAACCACTTACCATCAGGTGGATTGTGTGCTCGACCACTTACCATCAGGTCGATTGTGTGCTCGACCACTTACCATCAGGTGGATTGTTTGATCGACCACTTAACATAAGGTGGACTGTGAGCTCGTTTGTCACCCTTACCTATAAAAAAGACGAGGAGGAGGAGACCGGAGACCCTTTTTACTGGAAACGAGGCATTCCATCTTAGTCCTCACTGGTCGCGTTGGGATAAATTTAGATGTATAAGATGTAGATGCAACCGCTTACTATCAGGTGGACTGTGTGCTCGTTTGTCACCGTTACCTATAAAAAAAATTGTAGCACGAATGGGTCGGCTCGACCGGGGAATGACCGCGCTCTCACAGAATACGAACTTAATACTGCTGAGGAAGAGGAGACCGGAGATCCTTTTTACTGGAAACGAGGAATTCCATCTTTGTCGTCATAGGTCACGGGGAAACCACTTACCATCACGAGGACTGTGTGTTCCTTTGTAACCCTGTCATTACAATATACAATTTCATACTCCGCGAATTTCATGAAACTCCGTAAATACATTTACGGAGTTTCATGAAATTCGCAGAAGCAGACAGAGCACCAGTCCACACTCCTCACACTCATACGCCATCGTTGATCTGCGGTTGTTGTGCGTGTACCACACGCAATTACGTCGGCCGACGTTCGTGCGGTGCCGCACTGCCACTCGCATTTCATCAGTGATGGGTGTGCAGCGAATGAAGTGGCGCTCTGTCAGCCTCTGCAGTGGAAAGACTTCTACGCTGTTGAAGAGGTCCTGTTGGAGTAGGAACCATGATGATATGGCGATTTATAATGCTGTCAACCAACGCCAACCGAAACGCTACGGCATCGATTTTGGTGGTAGTTGATTTCTCAACAATGATCCTTGCGTTTTGAATAGAAATATTCAAAAGATGTTGGAAACGTTTCCGGTTCCATGTTAAACACTGTTTCCGCTCGACTATATAGGCCTCCAGCATCAAATCAAGGTAGTTAACTCGCCCCATGACCTGATTGTAATTCTTTATTAAATCGAGCTTGTATCCTGCAGGGTGGCCCGGATATCCAGTAACTAATTCTTGCGAAAAGCCATGGTATGTTGAGATACAAGTCACTCTCTTGAGATCTTGTAGCGCAACGAACATGACTTTGTCGGAGGCACGAGCAATAAATTGGCCTTCCTTTAAGGGTACTCGTTTAATGGCTTCTGGAACCCTTATAGCCAACGTGCCAGGGAGGGGGAATTAAACCAATTGTCCATGAACAGCGTGTGCCCCAGATTGCGGATAGGTGGAATGAGCCTCAATACTGTGGAAACGCTGGATGGTACCCTCGTCCATGTCACGCGGGCCGCATACATAAAAAACGACCAAAGGTATCCAGTGGTTGACTCGCACAGTTCGTACGTTTTCACACCAAACCGGGCTGCCTTGGTCCTTATGTATTGCTGAAAGCTAACTGGCCCTTTCCAAAGAGTAAGCAATTCATCAATACATATTTCCCGGTCCAGTTGGTATAACTCCTGGAACTTCGCATTCAAGTGGTCGAGAATGGGACCCATTGGATGCAGCGGATTATTTGGGTCAGTCCCCTCGGCCAAATGAAATGCTGCATTGAGGTTCCAGTAGCGAGACTCTGTAAACAGAGCGCGAAAATACGTCGGTCCTCAGTAGTGGGTGCCTTGAGAAACAGGATTTAATGCTTGACATTCTTGATCCAGAATCCGATTAGCGTCCAAATTTCATGTAAATTGGTCTCAAACCAATCTCTTATGAAAGTTGGACGCTGCTGTGCCAGAACCGACTCGTCATACCGGTTCAATTTGTCAGCAATATGGGCCATGATGTTTTCTGACCGGATGGCATGCATGGCCTCATAAGGATCTCGAATTGAGACGGCAGGCCCAGTCGTTTCTGGTACAAAAACGCAGATCTTGCCATTCCGCTCGTTCATCCCTCGCCACACAAAACTATCATTTTCATCCCATTCCCCCTCTCATTGCCTTCTTCCAGATTTGCACGTATTCTTCTTCTTTCGTGCCTCTCCTTCCTAGTTAAAAGATCACGAATTTGCCCCTAAATATTCAAGGGCAAATCCGTGTCATCCAAGAATATCTGCTCCAAGGCTGCTCCACGCAACCACTCCTCTGACCCTCGCTTCGGCCACAGCCACGGCCACATCCGCGACCACGCCCGCGTACAGATGCGGTCCCTCGCCGCTGACATGCTGCCATCGGGTCCAAGACTTCCACCCCGAAGCGAGGTGCGAGGCCTAGAGCAGGTAAATCCTGTTGAAAAACGAACACGTTTTTATTGTGCTGCAAACATTTGTATATGTTTGTTTTTCCATTCACATTATTTCTATGAAATATTTTTTTTATCATAATAAAATAAAAATTAAAATAGAAACGTTTCATGACTGATGTTATATATAAATATTACTAACAGACACCTCAGCAGGCACTGTCACCGATGACATCTCCGCAGGCACTGACAATACGCTCAGGCTTGTCCTGTTGAAAAATAAACACATATTGATTGTGCTGCAAACATATATACAGAATGGGTCCCACATATATGCAATAAATGAAACCATATACTTGTTATCGCCTTTGCTGACGATATACAAAAAATGAACGTAATCGGTCCAGTAATTAGGTCAAAAAGTAGAGTTTTAATTTTAAGCAAATTTGAACACTCTATAGAATTGGGTCACTAAGTCAATGATTCAATGAACTTGAATGAATCCTTGAACATTAAAAAGCGACGTTGCCACGCAGTGCAAACTATTGGTATTGCGACATATCAACAGCGGTGTCTTTTGTCGGCGTGCCACCCGCGTGCAACGTTGTCACTCTTCCAAGGGGTCAAGGTACGTTGTCTAAACAGAGTGTTCACTTTTACTGAATTTATTTTAATATTTATTTTGTTTGAAAATTTCACTTTTTTATTTTACGGGTTTTAATTTAATATTTAATTTTTCTACACTTCTACGGACTAGTATTACTTGTGGTTTCATTTATTGCATATATGTGGGACCCATTCGATATATATAT
Source organism: Parnassius smintheus behrii (assembly GCA_036936625.1). Lineage (NCBI taxonomy): Eukaryota > Metazoa > Arthropoda > Insecta > Lepidoptera > Papilionidae > Parnassius > Parnassius smintheus. The sequence goes on along the minus strand of JAUPFT010000030.1, from coordinate 13,509,549 downwards.
ATATATATATATATATATATATATATATGTATGTGTATAAATAATAGCTGAAATATAAAAATTAAAATAGAACGTTTCATGACTGATGTTAAATATATAAATATGTCGTTGGAACTCTTCTACCAGATCCCCATGGTCTTCATCAATGACCATGTCTTATGCCTCCTCGTCGATGAACTCCTGAGGAACTGGGTTATTTCCGGGGTTCCACATGCTAAAAATTTAATATTATGTTATCATATTACAATATCATATATTAGGATGTGATAGGGATAATATATGGACAATAAGTCATATTATATTATTATATCAACAGAAATTGCTATATACATATTGAATTTATCCAAATGAAGAAAAAAAACTGATAAATAATTCGTATTTTATTACCACCATATAAATTTATTTATATCGATCGCCTTATCGATAAAAGTCGCGCAATCCCTGCAAATGTGCTAAAATATGGCGAAATATTTGAACTGTTATATAGGTATTGGACCGTTTTATGAACAATTGCATAGGTTATGATAAAATTTTTATAGGAAAAATTAACGAAATCTTGAAGAATATGAAATTATCTCGTAAATTCATTAGAATTCTACCGTTTTCACTTAGATTTATCCGTAAATATACACATTATATTTACTACTTAGTCTGTACTTTTCTACATCATTTCGATTTCGAAGTATTTTTAGCGCTTACTTTTCACTTTTATGCCACAAATTATATATCTACAAGTTAGCTATATTACAAGGAATACAAAAATGTATAATACTTACGTTTTTATTGCAGAAACAAATTCAATATTCAATAAAATAGACTGAGCACTGATGCACGTGGAACACCGGAAGTTCAAAGTGATTTTTCTCTTTTTTCTAGATGACATTGCCAGGTTATGGTATAAAAGAAAAGAGCATATGTTTGTCTTTGCCTCTATTATAAATTGCATATTGTCTTTGCTTTTGTTTAAAATAAAAATCAAAATTTTCATAGGGCAGTACTTAGAGCATATATGTATGCATCTCCCGAGCCAGCGGGGGTATTTTTCGTCGACCGTACATGTGCACCCAAAGGTAAACCCTTTGGGATCGCAAAGTGTTAGCTCAGGACTCTGCTCAGGGTTGACACAGCTGTTGAGGTGTCAAATCGCTCTTTGTATCAGTATCGAATGTTTCACTTTACTCATATGAAAAAATGATCCTTTATTTAAATATTTTTGTACAAATTTTACAAACGAGTACAGACGACCCTGATGCTTGACTCATCGTTTTACATTTGAGATACAGAGTACAGCGATCATCGAGTGACATAACCAATAAAATCTAAAATTATTTATAATTCTATGGGCATGACGCTAATCCTTCTTACAATGGGAGAGTTTTTGGCATATCGATAAAAATATCTTTCATCAGCTATATTTTAAATTGAATCTATACCAAACAAATATAAAAATAACTGCCTCCTATTGGGCTGAGAAGATCATGTTTCAAATTTTGTCTGTCTGTTTGTATGTCTATACGAGATAATCTTAGGAATGACTGAACCGATTGTAATAAAATGAAACGAACAGAAGTTAAAGCCATACCAGGAGTGAACTAGGCTGTATTTTATTCGAAATAAAATGGTGGTCTTTGGTTTTCTTAAATTATAAACCGTCCAGGCGAAGCCTTTAGTAAAAATTATTGTAATTTCTCTGACAATATTGTTTTTTCCAAGAATATCATGTAAACAAAGGTGGCGGAGGTGTTGCCATATACCTGCGGTCAGACATACCATACACGATCGTTTCCAGATCGCCCGAGGTTTACTCTAAATCATTGGAATACATTCTTATTGAAATAATGGTATGCAACACACCTTTCTTACTAGGAACATTTTATGCACCTCCTTCTGTAAATTATTTCAATGAATTGGAACAGCTGATTGAGATGCATCTCCCAAACTACTCCCACTCCATTTTCATGGTTGACTTTAACACCTGCCTTATTCGAAATGATGTTAGATCGAATAAGCTTAAACGCTTAAGTGCATCAAGCAATATTAAAATTCTTGACCTCGAATCTACCTATCACGTCAATAACACTAACTCTTTACTGGATTTAATCCTTACATCTGATCCTGATCGTATATCTCTATATGGTCAATTCGTGGCTTCTGGATTTTCCCATTATGATCTAATTTTCGCATCATGTCGTGAAGCGACAATAAAAAAACTAAGAACCTAACTTAACTAGAACGAAAACAACCAAAATAAAATAAATTATTTAAAAATTTGAAGTTTTACAGTATCTTTTATAAAAAAAAGGTATGAAGGTGATGATGGGTTGCAATGAAGATGGTGATTTACAATATTATTAAAAAAAAAAAAAATAACAAAAGATACTGCAACGAAGTATGCACAGGCTATGCCTATGATAGGTGCACAGCTCCTGCTCTAGGAACACGTAGAATCTGGAGAAAACACACGCAGCGTCTGGAGAAGGTACACGCAGCGCTTGGAGTAGACCCACACAGCGTCTTGAGCCGGTACGCAGCGTCGGGAGTAGGTCCACGAAACGTCTGGAGTAGGCACGCAGCGTTTAAAGTAGGTACACGCGGCGCTTGGAGTAGGCAAACACAACTTCCGGAGTAGACCCACACAGCGTCCGGAATAAACACGCAGCGTCTGAAGTAGGTCCACGCAACGTCAGGAGAAGGCACGCAGCGTTTGAAGTAAGTAAACACAGCGCACTAGTAGGCGGAGGCGTAGGCGTGGCTAGGCGACGACTTAAGGAGCGGGCAGAGGCTTGCAGGATCCCGAGGCAGTGCAGAAAAGGCCTTTAGGAGATGCTTCAAGTATCAAAGCTCAAGTCAGACTCCCCATTCGCCGATTGAGTTCGGCTTATTTTTGCTTTTTGACGGATCTCACATAAGAACGTAATATTATTCTCATTAAATTTGAAATTATTTAAATTAAAAGCAAATTCTTGTAAATGGCCAAGAAGAAAGGAGTATTTTGAAGTAAAAACATCAGGCCGGTAACGATATTTGAATAAAAATTGCCATGACAACCTGATAAACAACGATGTCAAAACATGTCAAATTTTGGTTTTAGGCTCGTAATACAGAAACGGCAAGATTTAAGTGAAAAATGAGATATTATTTATATAGGAAAAAAAGTAGCGCAACAGCGCGCACGAAACCCGAAATTGCAGAGTTACGGAGAACTAAATAAAAGACCGAAAAAGGTAGACTCCATTGACACCGATTTAAAAAGTGCTGATAGCATGAAAAATACGAAGTGAAAATGATTTGTTATTGTGTTCTTATGGTTTAAAAATGTTACAGGTTCCTATGGAAATAAAGGTGATGCAAAATATCTAGTTTTGAGATAAATGCAGAAAATAGAAAACAGAATGGAAAAATAAATTTAAAATAGTGTAAAATGATATGTAAGTATGTATAAGCATAACACTACATTTTCCCCCCGACCCTGGAAAATTTTTGACTCAGCAAAAATTTTGATATGTACATTCTAAAAGACACCATGAAAACACAGCTTTGCAGAAACAGACATCACCAGGCAAAATCAGATATACTATCTCTTACATTCATCATCTGCATTCAGGTAAGGGTGGAGTTCACATTCAATGACTACCACTCTAAAAGTGTGTTTTCGAAAGGACATTCAGGCTTATTTAAGGAGTTGTCATCCGCTCCTGCGTGGAAAAAAAAACATTTTGAAAGGACGTTCAGGCTTATTTAAGGAGTTGTCATCCGCTCCTGAGTGAAGATAAAGTTAAAGAAATTAATCTTAAGCAAGCTTTAGTCGCTATGACTTAAGTAAAGATTAAGAACGGCCAGAGCGGTAGGGCTCAAAGCCAGAGATCAGCAACATCACTAACGAGATGTGTCTGAAATTGATATTTATACATATATACAAACTTATATATACAAACATATATATACATATATACAAATGTAGTGACATGCAAAACAGTATTAGCTGGTTCCTCACATCTAATCTTCACTTCGTATTCGAGTTCGGCCTTGTTAAGAAATTTGTACTTAATAACTCTTTTCATTGTTAGTATTAAGTGCAAAGTTAAGTTTAAGAAATAAAAATTTAATTAAAAATTGTACCTCTTTAAGTTATCTAGAATAAGAATATTAAAGTGATGAATGTAAGTGAAGTGTTATATGTAGGTCTAAATATAATCCAGATAAGTTGAAAAACTAGATGAAGTTTTGTTTTAGAATTTGGAAGATTGTACCTCTTTAAGTTATCGAGAATAAACATATTAAAGTGATGAATGTAGGTGTAGTGTTATATGTAGGCCTATATATAATCCAAATAAGTTGAAAAACTAGAAGAAGTTTTGTTTTAGAATTTGGAAGATTGTACCTCTTTAAGTTATCTAGAATAAAAATATTAAAGTGATGAATGTAAGTGAAGTGTTATATGTAGGTCTAAATAAAATCCAAATAAGTTGAAAAACTAGATGAAGTTTTGTTTTAGAATTTGGAAGATTGTACCTCTTTAAGTTATCTAGAATAAACATATTAAAGTGATGAATGTAGGTGAAGTGTTATATGTAGGTCTAAATATAATCCAGATAAGTTGAAAAACTAGATGAAGTTTTGTTTTAGAATTTGGAAGATTGTACCTCTTTAAGTTATCTAGAATAAACATATTAAAGTGATGAATGTAGGTGAAGTGTTATATGTAGGTCTAAATATAATCCAGATAAGTTGAAAAACTAGATGAAGTTTTGTTTTAGAATTTGGAAGATTGTACCTCTTTAAGTTATCTAGAATAAAAATATTAAAGTGATGAATGTAAGTGAAGTGTTATATGTAGGTCTAAATATAATCCAGATAAGTTGAAAAACTAGATGAAGTTTTGTTTTAGAATTTGGAAGATTGTACCTCTTTAAGTTATCTAGAATAAAAATATTAAAGTGATGAATGTAAGTGAAGTGTTATATGTAGGTCTAAATAAAATCCAAATAAGTTGAAAAACTAGATGAAGTTTTGTTTTAGAATTTGGAAGATATGATAAGGATGAGTAAATAAAGAGTTAAGAACGAAAGAGAAAGCAATTCAATCAAAAGGAAATGGATAAGGCGTAGCTAAGGTGAAGAAAAGAAGAACTTTTACGTCGGGCGCCAAATGTCGTGAAGCGACAATAAAAAAACTAAGAACCTAACTTAACTAGAACGAAAACAACCAAAATAAAATAAATTATTTAAAAATTTGAAGTTTTACAGTATCTTTTATAAAAAAAAGGTATGAAGGTGATGATGGGTTGCAATGAAGATGGTGATTTACAATATTATTAAAAAAAAAAAAAAATAACAAAAGATACTGCAACGAAGTATGCACAGGCTATGCCTATGATAGGTGCACAGCTCCTGCTCTAGGAACACGTAGAATCTGGAGAAAACACACGCAGCGTCTGGAGAAGGTACACGCAGCGCTTGGAGTAGACCCACACAGCGTCTTGAGCCGGTACGCAGCGTCGGGAGTAGGTCCACGAAACGTCTGGAGTAGGCACGCAGCGTTTAAAGTAGGTACACGCGGCGCTTGGAGTAGGCAAACACAACTTCCGGAGTAGACCCACACAGCGTCCGGAATAAACACGCAGCGTCTGAAGTAGGTCCACGCAACGTCAGGAGAAGGCACGCAGCGTTTGAAGTAAGTAAACACAGCGCACTAGTAGGCGGAGGCGTAGGCGTGGCTAGGCGACGACTTAAGGAGCGGGCAGAGGCTTGCAGGATCCCGAGGCAGTGCAGAAAAGGCCTTTAGGAGATGCTTCAAGTATCAAAGCTCAAGTCAGACTCCCCATTCGCCGATTGAGTTCGGCTTATTTTTGCTTTTTGACGGATCTCACATAAGAACGTAATATTATTCTCATTAAATTTGAAATTATTTAAATTAAAAGCAAATTCTTGTAAATGGCCAAGAAGAAAGGAGTATTTTGAAGTAAAAACATCAGGCCGGTAACGATATTTGAATAAAAATTGCCATGACAACCTGATAAACAACGATGTCAAAACATGTCAAATTTTGGTTTTAGGCTCGTAATACAGAAACGGCAAGATTTAAGTGAAAAATGAGATATTATTTATATAGGAAAAAAAAGTAGCGCAACAGCGCGCACGAAACCCGAAATTGCAGAGTTACGGAGAACTAAATAAAAGACCGAAAAAGGTAGACTCCATTGACACCGATTTAAAAAGTGCTGATAGCATGAAAAATACGAAGTGAAAATGATTTGTTATTGTGTTCTTATGGTTTAAAAATGTTACAGGTTCCTATGGAAATAAAGGTGATGCAAAATATCTAGTTTTGAGATAAATGCAGAAAATAGAAAACAGAATGGAAAAATAAATTTAAAATAGTGTAAAATGATATGTAAGTATGTATAAGCATAACACTACAATCATATGCTCTTAAATCCACTAAATCATCTCCCAAAATTATGTTTCAGCGTAACCTTGTCCGTATGAATCGCCAGCTATTAAGTTATGAGATACGCAATGCTAATTGGGCAGACTTTTATAACACTAATAATATTGACAATAAACTGCAGTTACTCAATAACATTATAACAAAAGCTTATGACAAAGTAGCGCCTTTAAGACCAGTAAGAATGAAACGGGCACCAGCACCTTGGTTAACGCCATATATTCGATCTCTTATGGCACGTAGGGACCGCCTTAAAAGAAAACATAAACGTTCGCCCAGTGATGAGAACTGGGAAAGATTTAAAAAAGCACGAAATCGCTGCAACCAGGTGATACGAAATGCCAAACGCCGACATATTCACAATACTATTGAGACTTGCACAACCCAGAATTTATGGAAGTTTTTGCGCAGCCTAGGCTTTGGTAAAAGCAAACAGAATGTTAGTCAGTCCCTTGATTTAACAGCGCTCAACAAACACTTTTGCTCTTTACCAGTTTCGTTGGACTCAACAGTCAAAAGCGATACTATTAAAGATATCACTTCTTTCCCTTTACCATGTTGTACTCCTTTCTGTTTTGAACCAGTGACAGATAATGAAGTAAAAAAAATTGCATCCGTCATATCGAGCAAAGCTGTCGGCCCAGATAATATTGGACGTGACATGGTTTTGCCGATTTTGGACCAAATAGTTTCCCATATCACTCACCTAATAAATTTCTCCTTTGCCTCCAGTACCTTCCCTACCAAGTGGAAAGAAGCGTTCCTGATTCCTGTCCCCAAAAATAGTTCTCCTACTAATTTCAGCCACTATAGGCCAATATCTATCCTCTCCTTCTTCTCCAAAATTCTTGAAAAGGTTGTTCATGGCCAACTCTCAAAATTTCTAAACAAACACAACCTCTTTAATCCTTATCAGTCTGGTTTCCGATCTTTGCACAGTACTTCCACGGCCTTAATTAAAATAACTGATGATATCCGCTTCGCGATGGATAATCGTCAACTCACTCTTCTTGTCCTTCTGGACTTCAGTAACGCCTTTAACTGTGTTGACTATGACATCCTGTTAGCAATTTTGAAATCCCTGAATTTAACATCGTCAGTTCTACAATGGTTCAGTTCCTATCTTCGGGGACGCCGGCAACGCATACGTGTTGATGATAAGTTCTCCGATTGGTGTAACGTTGTTGCTGGTGTTCCTCAAGGCGGTGTTTTATCTCCGTTGCTTTTTTCTGTGTTTATCAATGCACTTGTTTCCGTAATAAATTTCAGCAAGTATCACCTGTACGCAGATGATGTCCAGCTGTATCAGCATTTTAGTTTAAATGACCTAAATTCATCTGTTGACAGAATGAATTCTGATCTTGCTGCAGTTCATCAGTGGGCAAGATGTCATGGGCTAATATTAAATCCTGCCAAAACACAGGTTATAATCATAGGGAGCAGAAAAATGACATGTCGACTTGACTATCAATACCTACCTAAGGTCACTCTAAACGGTGTAGATTTAGAATATGTTAGGCAGGTTAAGAACCTTGGCTTAATTTTGGCTGACGATCTAAGTTGGGTGCTACAGGTTAATGAGGTCAGAAGACGTATTTTTGGAACTATGCATTCATTAAAGCTCTGGCAAAAATTTATTCCTCAGACGGCCAAGGTTACGCTAGTCAACTCTCTGTTGCTTCCTATCTTTGATTATGCCGATATTGCCTATCCAGATATAACTGAGGAGCTGCTTAGCAAACTCGACCGTCTGCTCAATCTGTGCATACGCTATATTTTTGGCCTGCGCAAGTTTGATCATATATCACAATTTCGCTCAAGACTTAAGTGGCTCGACATCCGTTTTCGCCGGAACACACACCTTCTAACCACTTTGTATGGTATTCTTCACAATCCTTGTTCCCCAGTTTATCTAAAAGAGCGTTTTTCATATTTAAGCTTATCCCGTTCGATAACCAACAAAACTCTAACTATCCCTATGCATAAATCTGCATACTACTTGGATTCCTTCACGGTATATTCAATTACACTTTGGAATAACCTTCCACGAGATTTAAAAGATGCTCCTTCAATAAATACATTTAAACGTAAGCTTGAGGCATATTATTTAAAACTACTTGATTAATTTTATTGATTATGTTTATTATAATTTCGTATACTATATTGTATGCTTTATTGGTTTAGTATATATTTTATTTAAATATATATGTATGCATGTATATATATATATATATATACATATATATATATATATATATATATATATATATATATATATATGTATGTGTATGAGTGTATATATGTATACATAATATTATATAATGCGTTTTGAATAGTATGAATAAATAAGTTAGTTTTTCTTTCTCTCGCGGCTCTACCCATAGCTCTCACCACACTACAAAAGGTTAGCTGGCAGAGAATGCCTTTTCGGCATTAAGTTCGCCTTTGTACCAAATTGTTTTGTTTGAGTGCAATAAAGAATTTTCTATCTATCTATCTATCTAATATTTTCTTATATTTACGCAAACACTACATATTGATTAAAACTACTTTTCCGATTTTTATCGGGTTTAATTTTAATAATTTTTTATTCCCGACGTTTCTGGTGCTTTCCAGCACACATCATGGTCACGGGGGACTGAGATAACTGATGTTCCGATGTCAATCTTAACCTGGTGTACCTTCAACTTTTTTAATTATTGGTTATGGTCTGATCAGTCAGCTCATTTTGCATAGATGTAGAGAGAACATTCTGTTGACAATGTTAAATGAGTTAGTGAAATATCATAATATATCTGTAAATTTTGATATACGTGTGCGTTCACAGTAGAACCAGAGTAATAGACATAGTTAGAAGGATCTGTAAATTGAAGTGAACAGCCAGACATGTATCTAGAATAACAGACAAACGACGAGGAATAAAGATTATTGAGTGGCAAACTCGTACTGGTTAGCAGAGTGTAGGACTCAACATTCTAGATGAAGTGATGATTTAGTGAAGCATACGGGTAGTCGATGGTAGCCGATGTAGCCGGCTCAGGACCGCATTTTGTGGCAGTCCGTGGGGAAAGCCTATATTCAACAGTAAACTTGAGAGCTGTTGTTTTCCTTTAGCTTGAGAGATGTTGTTTTAAGATACAAAAACATTTGCCTATTAGCGAACTCTTAAATTATCGTCGTATTACATTGGGAATTAAAAATAATTTAAATTAAACGCGATAAATCTCTAAAAGTAGTTTTAATCAGGAATATCGTAATTTCTTTTCGTATAGAGCTTTCAATAAAACAGTTAATTTATAAACCAGCAGTATTCGTTCAATAGCGAGAGATTCGAAACAATTTGCTCTGAAACTCGGCGACGGTAATTCGAAACCAAGTATCACTTGATAAAACATATTGGAAATTTGCCAAAGTTTTTAATAGCTTAGCGACAACTGCCTGTAGTTATAGATTGGAAAACTGATGTTGAATTGATAAAGTTTATATTTAATAGATATTTCAATGATGATTTCTTATATTTACGCGAACACTATATATTGATTAAAACTACTTCATCAACGTTCCGGGAAGTCTGCAGTTTGCGATTATATTCTAGATGGCCCCAACCATTACATCAGATTTGATAGACCACAAATGCTCGCGAAAGAACATCGATTCCTACCAAGGATGATACGTGAGGCTATTGAAATTAAAAAACATCCTAATTTCAATAGAGAAAAAGGCTGGGTACTACCACCTGCTTGGGATCCTATAATTAATAAAATTAAAACTAAACCCAAGCATACCACTGCAAGACTTCGAAATACAGTTAGTTCATTATACGTAGATCGGACCAAAGACAATAATTAAAAAGCTGAAGGTACTCCGGGTTAACTTTGACATCGGGACGTCAGTCACCTCAGTCTCCCGTGACCATGGGTGCTGGAAAGTACCCGAAACGTCGGGTATTAAAATTAATATAATAAAACGCGATAAAATCCGTAAAAGTAGTTTTAATCAATAGATATTTCAACTTTTATTTACATTTTTTTAGTTAAATCTTTACCGTATTTTTCATTATGATTACGGAAGTAGTTTTTGGAATTTTGCACGTCTTCTTCATCTTTTATATCAGTCAGAAAAGTATAATGCTGGGCCGTAATCATCACGTTCGATGCGGATTGATGATCGTATAGCACACGTCTCGTACCCTTAAAAATGGTCTTGGTCTGGTATTTTTCGTATGTCTTATTAACTGGTAACTCTGTAGCACACGCTTGGTAAATACCTAAATAAGACTGTATCATTGGTCTATTATCAAGACGATCGCTGATTATGAGCCCTCAGGTTTGAATCCCGGGTCCGGCCAAAATCATTTAGTGGGTTTATGTGACAAATTCTCATAAGCATTCTCATAACTCGGAGTCAGGAAGTTGGCAGTTTACCACGTACGACAAAAGAAGTGGTGCTGAGAATCTCCAGATATCTAGATCTATCTTAGATTCAGAACATACCAATAAAAAATCATTAAGAAATATCACACAATTTTGCAGTTGTCGTGTTTCGATATATTCATTATTTTAAACTTAACAATTGTTTATTTGTTTGCCTGAGGCCTCAAACCACAGCCTAAGAAGAGTCTACAGTCACTCATCGTGTTTGATGATATCGGAAAGGCCGTCATAAACTATAAATTGCTAGGGTTGTAAAAAAAGACAGGTTTTATTTATTGTAAAAAAGACGGCTCACATCTTTTTTCCGCACGTGTAGTGTGAACCATTTAATTTATTTGCATGACAGGACAACCCTAGCGGACAAGTACGCGACTAACGGCCGCTTGGGAGCGTTTCACCCGCGTCTCGCCCCGCACCGCACCGCACGATTCCCCTTCTAGATGCCTTCGATTAGGCATGTCGATTCACTCTTAAAAATCGATCTCTGAATCGATTCAAATCGAACGTACTAGAATCGATTATCGATTAAATCTAGGATTAAATGATCGATTTTCGATTAATCGCGACATTTCCAAACATTGTTTCCAGAATTGCGATTTCTCTTAAATTGAACTTTATAATTACATTTACCTTTTGTTTTATGTATAATTACAGGCTGCGGGGCATTCCATGTTAGTTAGCAACGTATATGTAGCATCTTCGTTTGTTTTTGTTAAAATTCACATCAGATTAGGCTGAATGGTTTCAGACCTTTGCCTGCCTTAATTGACGAATCGTAAAAACTACAAATAGTTAAATTTTTTAGAGTTAAGACAGACTTAATACATAAATGTCTTCTTAATAAATGGTTGCGTTAATTTTTTGTATTTCCGTATGTTTTTACTTCGATATGACAATACTTGCATACGCCATTCGATCCCTTTTTTACAAAGTGATTCCATGTATCGTTTTTAGTTGATATTTTAGGCTAAAAAGAACAACAATACTTTAACAAAAGTGCAAATTGCTACTTATATTTCTCGATAAATTGGCTTCAATCTAATAACTCACTATTTATCAAATTAAAATGAATGCTACACGAAAACAATACTGGTTATTTCGTAACTATAAACCCCTATGAACTCAGATGAAGTAAAAAAGGTAGATACGGCGCGTCTTTTATTATTGGTGAAGTCAAAAAACTCCACTTCTTTATGTAAGCACACGCGTTCACGCACACACATGCATCAAACTACGCTCATTTTCGCTCAGTACCTCCCGGGGCGTCGTGCAGTAAATTTGCCTACAAAATGCCGTTCTGTCTAGTTAAATGTTGCAAAAACAATACTAAAGTCAACGAAACGTCTGAATCAATATCGTTTCACTCGTAAACACAATTTAACTATATTTTAATTTGTTATTCCTACACAAGTTTGAAGGTTATTCGAAGCACGAATGTCAATGTTTCGTGATTACGTAACGGGAAAATGTTGCCAGTATTTCTTATTTCTAATGGTCCAAGATTGGGGTAATTAATTTTAGGCTAAGTTATAAAAATATATGTAGTCAGCATATTTTTTTAATAAGTTGTTATTATGTTACATCAAATTGAAGTCAAGGTAAACATTTATTTTTTTAAATCGCTGATGTTTCCGTTTTGATTGTTGAGTACTTACAAACTATTTTACTATCAAAAATATTTATGAATTACTACCAACGAATATTTTAATAAGACATGATTTTTTTATTTGGTAGAGCCATGCTGCAGTTTACTATAATTTATATAGTTGTAGCACGAATGTGTCGGCTCGACCGGGGAAGGACCACGCTCTCACAGAATACCAGCGTAAAATAGTACCTTAATGTTTTGTATGGTGAGTGTAAAGAACCGGAGATCCTTTTCATTGGAAACGAGGCATTCCATCTTAGTCCTCACGGGTGACAACGCATCTGCATTTTGATTCGTAATCGAGGATATAATATGTAGATGTCTATAGGCTACAGCAACCACTTACCATCAGGTGGACTGTGTGCTCGTTTGTCACCCTATCCTATAAGAAAATTAAAGGTAACTGCTATAAAACTGAGCTAAAATTAACCAAAATGGCAGCCATCCTCTTGACTTGACTAAGAGCCACGCAGTGGCTATTGATGTCGCATGGATGGGCCAGCTTGAACTGGAGTGTTACCATAATCTCACTAAATACCTGCGTGAAGTAGAGGTTTACCTCTGCGTTTCGTTTGGAATGGAGGCCCAATTCCCCTTCCCCTTAACATCGTAGCGGAATCAAATAAAAACTACCAAGAGGGTACTCTCACTCCTGGTGACGGAGGATCCCTCGCTAAGCATCCACGACCAAGCTACTTTACTCTTCCTGAGCGTGGGTACTTAGGCTGCTCCTCGTATTCTGGGGGAGGGGTGGGGAAAATTTTGCTCGCGACTAAAACTTCTAGGGGTAACCGGAGCCATAAGACCAAGACGACCCCTGTCACGCTATCCGTGAATTCTTGCAACATCAGGGCACTTCATTCCAATCTTAATGTTTTCCACTACCACCTGGAGACAGCGAAGCCGGCCTTGCTCTTTTGAATCAAGACTCAGGTGTCCTCTCGGGCTGATACTTCATATCTCTCCTACCCGGGGTACAAATTAAAACACTCCCTTGTGCCCCCGGCTGGAGTTTGTTCTATTTCGCATTTACTAAAATATACTTTTTTTCATTTAAAAAACTATAGTTTTAATTCCATGGAATTTTATTTTATATTCCAACTAGTTTTTTTAGTATTAAGTTATTTTTATAATCAACAGGTCTTACATGACTTGTGTTGTGCATTTTATCGATGCTTACATGTTCATTGGACAATCTATCCAAAGAATTTTAAATGATCTACAGACGCCTCCTACATTCTTCGCTTTTTTGAATTATCAAATTGTTGAATTTTTTTAAAGCAGACAGATATACTTTCGCATTCGCCTCGCATATTACTCTTATAGTTGTAGTATTGCATCTCGATTTTTAGGGACTTTAAAAGAAAAGTGGCAACACTTCTCTGACTCACACAAAGTTATAAAATTGGTTACAGTTTCTTGTTCTAGGTGCGGTATCTACCTCTTTTTACTTAATCTGAGCCTATAAAATTCAACATTTAATATTTATTTACAGTGTCTAGGTATCTAAAAAGTACTCTGTCTGTGGTCATAACTCACATTACGTATATATGTGATAATTATTAAGGTAATAAATTCATATGTTCACAGCTATAATATGTTAATATATATTGTGGTCTTTATTCACAGCTCAGATTAAGTTAGACCCACATTCCACAGGTAAGATTAGAATTAGAATTTTAGAAATGAAAAACAACTTTTCGATATATTTGAATGCGTTCATAAATATTTATTTTATTCAAATATACATTTCGTTCAAATTATCAACCAAGTACGACTGATTGTTTTTGCGTCCGCCAACAGCCAAACATTTAAAAACTGCGGTATCTTATTTCTTACTACAGTTTAGAAACTTTATCGCAAGTTCTTGAATCAGATGAATCAGTCCGATTCGAGAGGTTTTTGGATCAATTCATTATTATATTTCATATTAACATCGAAGTTTTATGAAACACTTTTTAATTTAAAAAGTGTTTAATACATTAGCTTAATTGATTCTGAAATTGTGAATGCAGACCATATCGATAATACTCTTAGTAATAAAACTTAATTACAACACTATAATCGTTAATTCAAACGCTGTTCTCTTATGATATAGGGCTAGGGTTTATTCAGCGCTAATGTCAAGATGTATTCGCTTAAGTTCTGTTTTCACTTTGATGAGTTTTAACAATATTGTTACGAGCTTGAGGTTCGTGACAATAAAAATTGCCGATAGAATTACCTAAATTAACACTTTAATTCACTTTACACTAATTAAATTTAAAAAACACTAATAATTAATCACACTGATTCACTTTATTCCGCTCCGAAGCTTCGCTTGTCTCGCCAACTTCAATACTTCCCCGATCGCATCTTGCAGCGCCTATAAATATAAATTAGCACCGAAATATCCAGAATATTCAAGTAAACACGCGCAAGGTACCAAGAGTTCGAGTTTGAACTTCAAGAAGTTTAGTTCTTCGGTTCGTGACTAGATGGCGCTAGTGCCGTTGACTTAGGCGCGTAACACTGCCCCCTCCTAAGACATGCTCGTCCCGAGCATTATCGGCCCCATAATAACGCGCCAGGCGATCCACATGGACGATCTTAGGAGTCCCTCTTGCGCCTTTCTGTAACGGCTCCGCAATGTCAAGGGCTGTTCTATCCCATGGTGCACCAACATTGTACAATTTCGGTGCTCCTCTACTACGTGTCTGAGGTCCCGCATGGCCACACAACTTGTACATGTACGACACCAAGCCTCGACATCGTCACGATAATGGACCCAGTAAAACTGTTCTCGGACCTTCAGCAGAGTTCGTTTAACTCCCAGATGGACTCTTGAACGACCATTATGGCACAGCTATAGAACACTCGGCACTTTAGCCTTAGGGACAACCATTTGCAAACGACAGCTGTCTCCTTGACCATTGTCCCATTTACGGCACAGGACTCCATCCTGAATCAGCAAGCCATCCCACTGGGCCCAATAGCCTCTAGTGGTCAAACTCATCGCTGAGACGTTGCTCCACTTGAGGCTTGGTAGCACGGGCCTTCATCCATTCCAGAATCGGCTTGATGCCGGTCTTCCTGCTGTGCATGTCGTAGGATGTCCTTCCACTCGTTGCTGAGGTGGTCTGTCCTAAGCATCCTCATGGATACCACTTCCTTACTCTCTTGCCTAGTACAATGTTTCCGATCTTCAGGACAAGGTCTTCTTGACAATGCATCTGCGTTGCCATGAGATTTCACGCTGCGATATCTGATAATAAAATCGTATCCCGGCTGCTGCTGGGCGGTGATGTTAGCCGTACTTCCCTTCTGAGATCGTTCACCTTCCCTTTCTAGGGTTCGCTTAGGGCAGCTGGATCGAAGATGGCCCCTTTCCCCACAGCCATAGCACCTAGGGCTGTATCCTTTATTGTGGTCGCGAACCGTAACTGCTGCAACCTCCCTAGGGCGAGGGGAATGACGATCCTGCCACCGCCAGGCGGTGCCGTTAGCTGCACTACCCTCTCGAGATCGATCGACTCTCCTTTCTACAGTTCGCTTAGGGCAGCTGGAGCGAAGATGGCCCCTTTCCCCACAGCCATAGCACCTAGGGCTGTATCCTTTGTTGCAGTCGCGAACTGTACTGCTGCAACCTCTCTAACGCGATGGGAACGATGGTCCTGCTGCACGGCTTCCACCTCCACTGCATGGACCAAGGCGTCCTTAAGCGTCTCGTGGTGCCCGAGCCTCACAGCAGCTCTGACTTCCAGGTCGCGGATGCCGTCGATGAATGTCTGCACTAGGTTCCCTTCAATGAGCGCAGGTACAGACTGGTATGCTTTTTGCACCAGCTTCTCCACCTCTAGAGCCTACTGCTGCAGGTTTTCGTTGCTGCGTTGCACGCGATCTCTAAGCTGCGCTCGAAAGACGTGTTCCAGGTGAGCGTCGCCATATCTAGCCTCCAATGCCTCAAGGAGCTGCTTGTAAGTCACTTCTTTACCGAGAGCTTCTGGAACAGTTAAGGCTTGGTCGCGCAGGCCGATTGTGAGAGCAGTCATGGCCTGACTTTTATTCCAGCCATTTGCCTTCATAACAGCCTCGAACTGGATTTTGTAGGCCGCCCAGGAATAAGTCCCGTCGAACGGCGGCACTTTGAATCCACGTACTGAAGGTGTTGCAGCTACCACGGGAGGTGTAGTTCCATCCCCCAGTTTGAGATCGTCCAGAGTTTTCTTCACATTAGCCACTACGTTGTCTACCCGATTGTTCACTTGGTCGATTTGGGTTTTAGCTTCCTTGATTTGGGTTTCCGCCCTCGCGATTTGGGTTTCAGCTTCCGACAGGCGGTTGTCATGCTGAGCAACCCTATCCTTAACCTCCTTTATCTCCTTTCCGAGGGTAGCGTGAAGATCCTTCATGAGGAGCATTTGCTCTTCCAACCGACGGGCCTGTTCTTCTTGTCCGCCCCGCAGCTGATCTTCCAAACGACGGACTTGTTCTTCTTGTCCGCCCCGCAGCTGCTCTTCCAACCGACAAACCTGCAGCATCACCATCAGAGCACCTAAATCAGGTGCTGCAGATGTAGGAGCTACAGACGGGCCTGCAGCCGGTGGCTCTCTGACCACTGCGGCGTTGCACCACCAAATCTTCTTTGGTCCGTCTCCTGCTGGCGTTGACTTCGGGTACGGACACCCTCCGTTTCCTCCTTAGGTAAAATCGGCATGATTTTATTCCACTTTTGACACCAATTGTTACGAGCTTGAGGTTCGTGACAGTAAAAATTGCCGATAGAATTACCTAAATTAACACTTTAGTTCACTTTACACTAATTAAAGTTAAAATAACACTAATAATTAATCACACTGATTCACTTTATTCCGCTCCGAAGCTTCGCTTGTCTCACCAACTTCAATACTTCCCCGATCGCATCTTGCAGCGCCTATAAATATAAATTGGCACCGAAATATGCAGAATATTCAAGTAAACACGCGCAAGGTACCGAGAGTTCGAATTTCAACTTCAAGAAGTTTAGTTCTTCAGTTCGAGACTAGATGGCGCTAGTGCCGTCGACTTAGGCGCGTAACAATATCATATTTTTATCAAAAAACGATTCTAGCTACATTTGAATTTTTCGCGCTTATTTAGCATAAGAAATAGCTTAAAGGTAACTATGACTTTGATTAATCCGAAAATGGTGTCGTTTGTAAATTTGAAACATGTTTATGGTTTTTAAGGGGAAAATAAATACTGTGTATAGTTAACCGTGTCTGCTTTTTTTAAATTTATTTTAAATTTATTTTTAATTAAAAATATATTTGCACATGTAAAGACTACAATTAAAAAATCACAGTAAAAATCACAGTCAGTCTGAGAAAGTTTAATATGTGTCATCTGATAAGTTCAGCTTTTTCTTTTTTCCAGACAGTCCATCTGTTGGTGAGTGCATACAATGATAGATTGGGGAAGTACTATACTTTATCAGATAAGAGACAACCGGAAAAAAGATCTTCGCAGTATCATTAAGCCGGTATTAACGGTGCTGCAACTATAACATAGCTAAAAAGTTATTCTAATTTTACATTTCCATTTATTTTAATTACGTACATAGGTATCAAATACTTTCTTGATAAGAAGAAATACATTGTACGCGCATTAAAGTATCACGTCATGGTGGAGAGGCTGTGATTGGTCGACGTCATCGCGAGCCGGCGCAGTGGCATCACGTCATCTTTCGTCCCCTCTCTCTAATGTCATATATAGCTCACGCAGAGTTCGTCTTGTCAACGCGCATGTAAACTCTTAATTTGTTAATGAACAAAATAAAGTCACATTTATATAAAAGAAATAAAATATTCATTTTTGCGCATACATAAATTTTGGACCTTCATCGCCGATATTGGAAACCAGCAGTTGGAAGAAACATAAAGCGGATTAATAGAGATAACGCAACCGGCAATCGCCTTCGGTCGCAGCACATTGATTTTGGTGAGACGTACCTGCCTGGTTATTTGGGAGGAGCATTTAGATATTGTGTATTATCCGTGGTTACTTTTTAAATTTCAGTGTCCCAGTTATCAAGTCTTATTTGCCAAAATAAGAATACCTATCACGCGTAGCAGATTGCAGTAGCAAAGGCCTCGTCATCATTATTGACCTAACGCCGGAAGTTTGAGAACAGCAACTGTAAGTACTCCTGTTTTTTTATAAATTGCCAAAATGCCTAACGGAGACCCAAAGTCAGGTTTATCAAAATCTAGTTCTTTAAGTAGTGATCAAATTAAAGAATTAATCAAAAAAAGGGGAACAGTTAAGGGTAGGTTAACGAATTTTCGAAAATATATTTCCTCTTTTATAGATAAAACATTAACTAATGAACAGCGCGCGGAGTTAAAATTGCGTATGCAAGGTGCATTAAGTCTTTATAAAGATTTTAATGAAATTCAGAATTATTTAGAAATATCTCTTTCGGAAAGTGATTTAGTAAAACAGTTAGAAGAGCGTGAATGTTTTGAAAGTCTTTATTATGGCGTCCTCGCTCAAACGCAATGTATGATAAATAAAGATAATGAGATGAATGTTCCTAAATCGGCAAACAATAGCATATTTCAATCGGTTAAGTTACCTACAATTTCTTTACCCACCTTCGATGGATCATATGAGCACTGGTTAGAATTCCGCGACACATTTCAATCGTTAGTTCACAATTCTAATGAAATTACTAAAATTCAAAAACTGCATTATTTGAAATCTTCATTAAAAAGCAGCGCCGCATTAGTTATAGACTCACTAGAATTTTCCGAAAGTAATTATACAGTTGCATGGGAACTTCTCCTTAACAGATATAACAATAACAGATTGCTGATACACAATCACGTAAAATCCTTATTTTCATTACCGCTTGTTACAAGGGAATCACCTGGGTTACTAAGAAAACTTATTGATACAGTGTTAAAAAATATACGCGCATTGAAAATACTCGGTGAGCCCACAGACTCCTGGGATACTCTAATTATTTACATGATTGTATCAAGGTTAGATCTTGCCTCCGAACGAGAGTGGGAAAAGGTGAAGTGTACATTTTATAAATCGACAGATGAATCTCAGAATTGTGTTATAACGTTAAATAATTTAATAAAGTTTTTACGAGATAGGGCTGACATGTTAGAAACGCTTTGTGTCACACACGCCAAGTCTGGCATACATTATGAAAATAAAAGACAACACCCTAGTTCCAGCGCTCATAACCACATGCATAAGGTACACTGCAATTTTAGTACAGACAAACCAAAAAATTACACAAAAGATTTATGCATTATGTGCAAAGCTAAACATAAATTGTATTCATGCCAAACATTTCTTGAATATGATTTACAAGATAAAATAAAATTTATACACCAAAAGGGGTTATGTGAGAACTGTTTACGTCCGGGACATGTGGCTAATGAGTGTAGGAACGGGCCTTGTCGAAAGTGTGATAAAAAACATAACACATTAATTCATACTGACAAAACCAGCGAACGACAATCACAAATTCCCACGTCGAAAAATAAGGTTATATCTCCTAACCTTTTAAATAGTTCGGTTGCATCAAACAACAGCGATAATAGTAATAAAATCATACACAACTCTGCACAGGTGAGCAATTCTCACATAGACGTACTAAGCGCGCAGACGTCTGCATCGCTGCCTATACTACTGTCTACAGCGGTCGTTAAGATAGCCGATAGCTTAGGTAACTATCATAAGGCACGCGCGGTGCTCGATAGTGGCAGCGAACGTTGTTTCATAACACAATCGCTTTGTGACAAACTTAACTTACAATTAATACAGTCCACTCATAAAATAAGAGGTATCGGCGGTAACACAATAACACAATGTTCAAAAACATGCGATATCGAATTAAAGTCTGTTAGCGAGCCTTATATTACGCACGTAAATAAATGTCTTGTTTTACCGCAAATTACGTCTTCCCTACCGGCCGTGAATGTGAATATTGGTCAGTTTCGTATACCAACCGATATACAGTTAGCCGACTCAGAATTTTATCAAACTCGTTCGATTGATTTACTGATTGGTGCAGACATTTTTTGGGATCTATTATGTGAGGGTAGAATTCGCTTATCAAACGGACCTTATTTACAAAATACTAGACTAGGTTGGATAATATCCGGGCCTATTTATTCACAGAAATTAAGAAATAAAAATTATATTCATTGTAATTTCATACAATCATTAGACGCGCAAAATATAAGTATACAGTCTATAGACAAACAGTTACGTATGTTCTGGGAGATTGAAGACTTATCGGTAGGAAAGAGAGGGAGTGATGGATTGAGTGAAGAGGAGCGTTTATGCGAGAAACATTTTAATCAGACGACCACGCGAGACGTTGATGGGAGGTTCTGTGTACGCATCCCTTTCAAATTATCACCAGACTTTATCGGTGAATCTTTTAATCAAGCTAAGCGACGTTTTTTGGCATTAGAAAACCGCTTAAAACACAATCCTAATTTAAATAAAATGTATAAAGCTTTCATACACGAGTATATGAATTTAGGACATATGACTAAAGTGCACACATACGGTAATCCCCATTACTTTATGCCACATCACGGTGTTCTTCGCGAAAATGCAATTTCTAAGCGATTGAGAGTTGTATTCGACGCAAGCGCAGCGTCGACTAGCGGTAAATCGTTAAATGATTTACAACTCGTAGGGCCGCCTATACAAGGTGATTTAATTGCTATATTGTTACGCTTCAGAGAAAATAAATATGTTGCATGTGCGGATGTGGAGAAAATGTATAGGCAGGTACATATTGACAAATCCCAGCGTGATTTACAACTTATTATTTGGCGTGACAGTCCTAGTGACCCATTACAAATATACCAGTTAAATACGGTTACGTATGGAACTGCGTCCGCTCCATTTTTAAGTTGCCGATGCTTAAAACAGCTGGCGCAAGATTGTGATAACCCAGTAGTGGCTAGGACAATTAGTGAAGACTTCTACGTTGACGATGGCATTATTTTAGCTAATACTAAATCTGAATTATTAGAACTATGTCGAGAGACATCTAAAGTTTTAAAGTCTGGGTGTTTTCATTTGCGTAAGTGGATTTATAACTTTGAGCAGGAGGGTTCCGCATATATAAATGAGGAATCTAAAGAATTCTTATTAAATAATTCGACACTAAATAAAACATTAGGTCTTGGTTGGTACAATAAAAGTGATGAATTACATTTTGCATCTAAGATCATCAACAACCCTAAAAATATCACAAAACGAATAATACTGTCTCAGTCCTCTCAAATATTCGATCCACTCGGCTTGTTGGGACCTATGATTATAACAGCTAAGATTTTGTTACAGAAGCTGTGGTTGCTAAAAGTTGAGTGGGATGAACATTTACAAGATGATATAGCACAGATCTGGAAAAACTTTGTTGATAACTTGTCAATCCTTAAATCATTACGCGTTCCACGTTATGTAATGGGTTCGAACCCCGAGCGCATAGAATTACATATATTTACGGATGCCTCACAAACCGCGTACGGTGCGTGCGCTTATATACGCACTGTCGATGTTAATTCATGTGTTGTCGTTAAGTTGTTATGCTCGAAAGGTAAAGTAGCTCCGCTGAAGCCTATAAGTATACCTAGGTTAGAACTATGCGGCGCATTATTAGGCGCTCGTTTATTTGAAAAAATAATTAATGCTTTACGGTCTAAGTTGGATAATGTTGTATTTTGGACAGACTCAACAATAGTATTGGGTTGGTTACGCATGCCTCCCAACTTACTTAAAACTTTTGTACAAAACAGAACCGCAGAGATCTTGGATTTAACAAAAGATAGGCCGTGGCGTCACGTTAGTGGTAAGGCGAACCCCGCTGACTTAATATCACGGGGTCAAAGTTTAGACTTATTGTGTGTCAACAGTTTATGGTTTCAAGGGCCGCAGTTCTTATATGATTTAAATTTGTGTGATACAAATAATACAATACATTTGAATGATATGCAATTACCTGAGATAAAATCGAATCTAATATGTAGCTCGTTATCTAATAGAATTAATAAAGAATCTGTATTCTCGTTTGAAAGGTTTTCTCAGTTTAATCGTATGCAGCGTTCGTGCGCTTATGTTTTAAGATTTATTTACAATGCGCGTTATAAGAACAACAAGCGCACCGGGCCGCTTACCGTTGATGAATTGAATGAATCTTTGTTACTATTGGCGAAATATTCGCAGCATGAGTCATTTCTAGATGTAAACAAATTGCTTTTAAACAGAAAACCGATTAAAGATAACGGACTATTAAAATTAAATCTCTTTCTAGATAGAAAAAATATTATCAGGGTTGGTGGACGTATTTTACAATCATTTAATTTTGATTTTAATAAGAAACATCCTATTTTATTGTCTTCTAAACATCACTTTACACATTTATTATTTAAGTATGAACACAAGCGGTTAATGCATGCCGGGCCGCAGTTATTACTATATACTGTTAGGGAAATGTGGTGGCCAGTAGGCGGAAGAAATCTTTCGAAAAAGGTAGTACATAGTTGTGTAAAGTGTACGCGTATGCGAGGTCAAACCGTTAAGCTAACCGTTAAGGAAATTTACCTCAGGCTCGGTTAGATCCTGGTTTTCCTTTCTTACGATGTGGCGTAGACTATGCTGGTCCAGTGCTCATACTGAACCGTAAGGGTAGGGGGGCTAAGACTATAAAATCTTTTATATGTTTATTTATATGCTTCACAACGCGCGCTGTTCATTTGGAGCTTGTGAGTGATCTCTCGTCAGATGCTTATTTGTTGGCACTTAAGCGGTTTATTTCACGCAGAGGTAAACCAATAGAAATATATAGTGATAATGGAAGGAATTTTGTTGGTTTAATGCATGATTTTGCTAAATTATTATCGCAAATATCTAAAGACTTAGAAGAATACGCGACATCTCAAAGTATAAAATTTAAAATGGGTCCTCCTTATGCTAGTCATTTTGGTGGTTTATGGGAAGCTGGAATCAAGAGTTGTAAGCAACACTTGCGCCGTGTGATAGGTAACGCGCATTTAACTTTCGAGGAGCTGTGCACAGTCCTGGTTGAGATTGAGGCTGTGCTCAACTCCCGTCCTCTCACACCTATGTCCACGGATCCGCACGATTATCACCCACTGAGCCCCTCTCATTTCTTGGTAGGCCGTCCATTAACTTCACCTGTGTCTGTTGACCTGAATACTGTTCCAGAGCATCGTCTTACACGTTATCAAAGAGTCGAGCAGATACGCCAGCACTTCTGGAGCAGATGGTCTAAGGAGTATATATCTGAGCTGCAAGTGAGGACCAAGTGGACTGAGCATAAAGGCGATCTACAGGAGAACACTCTCGTACTTATAAAGGATGACAATCAACCACCTTTAAAATGGAGAATGGGAAGAATTATCAAAACGTTCCCTGGAAACGATGGTGTCTCCAGAGTTGCAGACATTAGGACAGTGAATGGTACTGTACGACGGGCATTTCCAAAAATCTGCCCGTTGTTTTCAGAAGAGATGTAATGACTGTTTGTTGAAAACACATGGTGCTTTCAAGGCCGGGAGCATGTACGCGCATTAAAGTATCACGTCATGGTGGAGAGGCTGTGATTGGTCGACGTCATCGCGAGCCGGCGCAGTGGCATCACGTCATCTTTCGTCCCCTCTC
The DNA here is from genome assembly GCA_036936625.1 of Parnassius smintheus behrii. Classification (NCBI taxonomy): domain Eukaryota; kingdom Metazoa; phylum Arthropoda; class Insecta; order Lepidoptera; family Papilionidae; genus Parnassius; species Parnassius smintheus. Next base: position 13,485,339 of record JAUPFT010000030.1, on the reverse strand, counting down.
TCTAATGTCATATATAGCTCACGCAGAGTTCGTCTTGTCAACGCGCATGTAAACTCTTAATTTGTTAATGAACAAAATAAAGTCACATTTATATAAAAGAAATAAAATATTCATTTCTGCGCATACATACATGTAAAATCATTTTTTATAGGATAGGGTGACAAACGAGCACACAGTCCACCTGATGGTAAGTGGTTGCTGTAGCCCATAGACATCTACATCTATCCTCGATTACGAATCTAAATGCCGATACGTTGTCACCCGTGAGGAATAAGATGCCTCGTTTCAAGTAAAAAGGGTATCCGGTTCTCTACACTCACCATACGAAACACAGCAGCATTAAGCTGCTATTTTACGCTGCTATTCTGTGAGGTATATTTTCCACGTTAAATATATATTTTTGGTTGTTTTTATACATTTTGCGTTTTTGTGTAGTTGAATTGTAATTGCTATGCTTTTTGTAAATCCTGGCCTATCAAAAGGCTACTTTTGAACATAGGCCTCCTCCATAGATTTCCTCAGAGCAGGAATATTGGTCACAGTTGCCACGCTTGGCAGGCGGGTTGGCAACCACCAATATCTTAATTATTTTTAGTTGTTATCAGAAGGATGACGCTACCTGTCTTCCTGGTTTCATTTCCCTCCGTCGTAACACGACACCCTCGGGACGATATGGGGCAATGGATAGCATTACACCGCCACTATGCGATCACGGAGTGTACATAATAGTTATTATATTTTAGTAAAGGTACATATTAGTATAGTTAAGAGGTCTTAAACTATTTCTTTTTTTTATACCATTACAATTTGCATAACTCGAGATTTTTTAGAAAAGAAACAATAACAATTTTCTTTGTGAGTATTTCAATTAATGGTTGCTTGCCACATTCGCCTTGAAAAATTTTTTTTAATGTCATGTCTGCTTCGAACGGATAGTAAGACAAAAATTTAATTATTTCTGAATAAAGGCTATTGGTGAACGCAATTCTGACACAACCCATTTCCTGTTTTGGTATTCGTGATTAACATTCGGCGTTTTTTAATGAATAAACCGCTATTCAGTCATCATCAGAACTCTGTTCTTTAATTAGCAATTTACTTCGCGACTGTACTATACTCCTACCCAGTGCCTAGCATTGGACGAATGTAAACTATGTCTTTGTTGTTTTAAATAAAAATAAACGAATTTCATGAAACTCCGTAAATGTATTTACGAAGTTTCATGAAATTCGCGGAGTATGAAATTGTATATTGTAATGACAGGGTTACAAAGGAGCACACAGTCCACGTGATGGTAAGTGGTTTCCCCGTGACCTATGACGACAAAGATGGAATTCCTCGTTTCCAGTAAAAAGGATCTCCGGTCTCCTCTTCCCCAGCAGTATTAAGTTCGTATTCTGTGAGAGCGCGGTCATTCCCCGGTCGAGCCGACCCATTCGTGCTACAATTTTTTTTATAGGTAACGGTGACAAACGAGCACACAGTCCACCTGATGGTAAGCGGTTGCATCTACATCTTATACATCTAAATTTATCCCAACGCGACCTGTGAGGACTAAGATGGAATGCCTCGTTTCCAGTAAAAAGGGTCTCCGGTCTCCTCCTCCTCGTCTTTTTTATAGGTAAGGGTGACAAACGAGCTCACAGTCCACCTGATGTTAAGTGGTCGATCAAACAATCCACCTGATGGTAAGTGGTCGAGCACACAATCCACCTGATGGTAAGTGGTCGAGCACACAATCCACCTGATGGTAAGTGGTTGCACTGACCCTTAGACATCTACATCTATCCACCCTTGACCTGTGAGGACTAAGATGGAATGTCTCGTTTCCAGTAAAAAGGGCCTCAGGTCTCCTCCTCGTCCTCAGTAGCGGGTTCAAGAAGGATATGTATGGGTATAAATGTTGACTGAAAGAATGTGGACTGAAAGAATGTTTTATTTGGAAACAAAAATTGTACAAAAAGGGTTATTATAATATAAATGAACACATAACTGGAAATAACCTCTGGGAATGAGGTGATCGCCACCATGCTGGTTCTATAAAAATTCATTCAGAAATTGTAAAAGAATAAATTTATTGTAAATTCAATATAAAATCATTACAAAAAGTCAAACAACTGAATTTGATTATTGCCGGCTACATTGCAAAAAAATTATCGATACATATACCTTTACGTGCAACCAATAAAGCAGTGAAAAATATAAAAATTTTAAAAAATATTAATATTAAATAAAGCCCGTTTTAATGGAAATTTAAGAGTTCGCTAGTAGGTAAATGTTTTTGTATCTTAAAACAACATCTCTGAAGTTTACTGTTGAATATAGGCTTTCCCCACGGACTGCCACAATATGCGGTCCTGAGCCGGCTACATCGGCTACCATTGACTACCCGCATGTTTTACCGAATTGTCATTTAATCTATTATGTTTAGCCCTACACTGCTAACTAGAACCAGTTTGCCACTCAATAATATTTTTTCCTCATCGTTTGTCTGTTATTCTAGATATATGTCTGGCTGGTCACTTCAATTTACAGATCGTTCCATGTCTATTACTTTGGTTCTACAGTGAACGCACAAGTATATCAAAATTTACATATATTTTATGGTATTTCACTATCTCATTTACTATTGTCAACAGAATTTTCTCATTGTGGCGTGCTTGGTGTGTCCTCACATTTGCAAGTGTTGTCCTTGCCCAAAGACTTGACCAAGATCCGCTTCTATTGCCACGTCCCGCTCGCGTCCGAGACCGGGAAATGGGCAAAACTGATGAAGACTATTGATGTATATACGTCTAAAATTTAATATATTTTATAATAAACTTAAAAAGTAGCTTTATATTTAAGACTGGCTGGTTTACTTCCGCAAAAGAAAAAATTGAGGAAATGTCGCTTTTAATTTGAAAGAGTTAGGTATATTGTTGTATTTGGAATAATAATACATTGATCGAAATTGAATGACATAGACCATAGATTACTGTGTATATACTAGAGAACATAGACTTTAAAATAAATTAGTAAATACGAGACGTGTGCCACCAACAATAAATTAATTGTTCTATGTCATATAATGCAAAAAGTTGACAAAAGTTTAAGCACAATCTGATGAACGGTATAGCAGCTCGTAAAATACTAATAATTGAACATTAATTTTTATATATTAGATTTAGTAATCTGAAGCCCACACTTTGCATAAATGTTGTAAAGTGATATTGTAAGAGTTTAAATTAGTTGACTCCAGTTGTATTATGACAGGCCGTACACCTGGTACAATGTATTATATTATGTCCTTCGTAACAAACGTTTTCACGCTGTCACAGAAACCAGCGTCAAATAATAGTATGATTTTGCTGTTTCATACGGTGAGTGAAGCGAACCAGAAACCCTTTATACTAGTGGTGACAAACGATCACACAGTCCACGTGATAGTAAGTGGATACTATGGTCCATAATCACATACAATTCATACATCCCACATTCAGTCAATATGTAGATTCTTTGTCACCTCTGAAGACTTAGATGCCTCTGTTTCATTACAAAGAGTCGCCTGTTCTTTTTTAAACTTTTTTATAGTATAAGGCTGACAAACGAGCCACAGTTCACCTGATGGTAAGTGGCTCATAGACATTAACATCTATCATCAATTAATAATAAAAATGAAAATGCGTTGTCACCCCCGATGACTAAGAATGCCTAGTTATACATAAAAAGAATCGTCTGTTCTCAACACTCACTATAAACAGTAACTGCTGCAGTGCTGCGTTTTGTATTGTGAGAGTGGAGAACCGGAGATCCATTTTAATGGAAACGAAGCATTCTATCTAAGATCTCACGGGTGAAAACGCATCTACATTTTGACTTGTAGTCGAGGACAGATGTAGACAATCACTTACTGTCGGGTGGACTGTGTGCTCCTTTGTCACACTTATTTAAAAAAAAAAATGACTGATTCGTATAAAGATATAGTTTTAGCTAAAAATCACAATTTACATTGTTTAACCCATAAAAACACTGTATACACATGCACTTTATAAAACGGTGTAAAATTAACTTTATTTGCATAATGGTTTCATGAACGCTTTACAGTTAACGAACTTATTAAGCTATTCGACAGAACAATGCACTCAAAACTAAATTGTATATTCACAACATGAGCAAAATGATATTCATATACTTTTTTTAATTATACATAAAACATATTACCATAGTACATAGTTACTATACAGCACCATTAAACCGCAAAACGGTTTGTATTGGTGCTGGCAGACGTCTACACGCATTAATATATTATTTTTTATAACTACCTACTATCATAAAATTGATAAAATTTAGTATGATAACAACTAAGTACATATCTTACTTTACAAACACATTCTTATAATATTCAACATTTAATTAGCCATTCTAAATTGTATTAGCTACATGACAACAAACAGGTTTCATTATTTTACCGCGATGAGCGTGTACAATACGTTATAGGATTCTTAAGACAATAGGTAGTGAGTGTGCACTTTTCATATACAGGCTGATATCTATAGCTTGTTATTTATTTTTAATAATTAGTTAACAATTAATTTTGTGCGTTTTTTTTTTAAGTTTTACTGAGATAATTAGAATTGTTCGTAGTGGGTATATTTCGCAACACACACAACTTATATTTACGAGACGTATGCGCGAAGATGACTTTACGAGACGAATGCGCGAAGACGACTTACTTATATATATAACTATACTTACATTTATGGTAAAAAATATACAATAAAGTGTAAAAAACCTTACGAAATTTGTATGTAACTCTATTTCAGACATACATACATTACGGTTTTTAAAACTCCACTGCCAACACGAGTCTCCCACATAGATTACCCCACAGGGGTTATTTGGCCATTGATGCCACGCTTGGCAACGTGGTCGGTAACCGCAGTTTTTTTATTATTTTGAGCTATTATCAGGAAGATGCTGCTGCACACCTGTTTTAGTACACCTGCGCCCTCTGTCGCTTCTTATGACAACCTCGGCACGATATAGGGTAGTAGATATTCTTACTCCGCCACGATACAGTCGAAATAAGTCTATATTATCTATTTTATTTATATTATATCTAAGTTAGGTTTACACGCAATATCCTAATACATAGGTCGAAAACCATTCACAAGTGTATTCATGACTACAGCCTATAGTATCTGCAGCTGATATGCCTCCACCGTAGCCCGAAGGGATAGCAACCGCAGTTTTTAATTATTTTGAGCTCTTACAAGGAAGATGGTGCTGCCCATTCTCTATTACAGTTTTCTTCTGCCGCCTCTTACAGCAGCCACGATGATATAGGGTAGTGGATTCTCTTTCGCCACTTTCTCTTTTGTACAATTGCGTGAATATATATTATCGTCTTTATTTTTCTTTCTTTATCAGCCCATGATATTGCATTGTTGGGCGTTGGGTCTCTCCCAATGTAGGAGATTTACCATTTTTTATTGGGGAAGAGTCTCAAACGACCACACAGTCCACCTGATGGTAAGAGGTTGCTGCATCTATTCTCGATCACGAATCAAAATGCAAATGCGTTGTTACCCACAAGAACTAACATGGAATGCTTCATTTCCAGTAAAAAGCGTCTCCTATTTTCAACTTTCACCATACAAAATACATCAGCATTAAGCTGCTATTTTACGCTGGTATTCTGTTTCCTTCACCACTTTCCATCTAAACACAATGTTTTGCTAAATGTGGTCCAAGTAGCTTACTGCTGTTTAGACTGTACCTACTGTACCCTTGGCGAAAACAGAATATCATAGAATACAATAAAATGATTTTTATTTAATCTATAGATTACTACATAATACTTATTGAAAGTAATTTTTTATTTACCGTATATATATTTCGATTCTGGCTTTTTTCGGAATACATCGACATATTTTCTGAAGGCTGCCAACGAGGAAGGAAAGTTTATTTTTAATGTGTGAGATTTTTATAAACGACACCGGTTTTCTGTGATCGAAAAATAATTGAATTTCTCTTTTCTCATCCTAAAAGCTCTTTGAAGCGGACGTAAGACCAAGTTGAAGCACAGGTGAGTGCAAGAACACAACTACGAAGAACTACACACAATATATTAACGTTGCTCAGGTATTTTTCTGGGTGAGGCTAAGATTTATGCTGGGGCTATTGGATAGGCTATTTTCTCGAAACAACATACAGTTTTTTTCTGCAAAGGGCGAGTTAGAAAATCCTATACTTTTTTTATCATGTATATTTTAATTTCGAGTTCATTTTTTTCATTATAATCTATCATTTAAGTCTACACAAATAACAAAAGAAATTAAATATAAATTCTGCATTAAAACTGCTATCGTCAACATCTTTTTATTTTCTTCATTTTATTTTTTATTTTAAAATTTTCGAGATTGCAGTTTGCTCATGGACACAATATTAAAGCCATATCAATGTTATCCATAATGGATACGAGAACACAGATGAGAATATCATGAGTGTGATACACAGTCCAATTATTATCAAGTGGATGCTGCGTCCCATAGACGTCTAAAATCTTTTTTCGATTTAGAACCAAAAAGCAGATGCGTTGCACCCCTTACGAGTAATATGAAATGTTTCGTTTACATTAAAAACGGTCTACGGTGCTCTACACTCACCATTCAAAACACAGCAGCATTAAACGGTATTTTATTCTAGTATTTTGTGAGAGCGTATGGTTTCTTCACTCAAGTTGACCCATTCGTACTACAACCACTAGCACGAAGAGAAGAGAGTTGGGAACCGGAGACCCGTTTCACTGGAATCAAAGCATTCCATTTTAGTCCTCAAGAGTGACAATTGTGCATTTCCATTTTGATTCTTAATCTAGGTTAAATGTAGATTTCTATAGGTAATAGCATCCACTTACTATCAGGACTGTGTGATCACAAGTCGCTGTTCGTCGTCGCCAGTTTAGGTAATTTGCTAGGATAAACGAGATGTGGACTTTCTGATATTATGATTGCCTCGTGGGTCGTAAGCTTGAATTTTTATAAGATAGGGTGGAAAACGAGCACACAGTCCACCTGATGGTAAGTGGTTGCTGTAGCCCATAGACTTCTATATCTGTCCTCGATTAGGAATCAAAATGCAGATGCGTTGTCACCCACGAGGACTAAGAAGGAATGCCTCGCTTCCAGTAAAAAGGGTCTCCAATTCTCTACACTCACCATACGAAACACACCAGCATTAAGCTACTATAACTCTCTTTTTGTGACTGTATACAGGATGTGCTTTCCGATACACACACGTGTATCGGAAAGCACATCCTGTGCATACTCCTGATAACAACTCAATATAAGAAAACTACAGTCGCCTACCAAACGTAGCAACTATGGCGAAATCACCACTTATGACGCAATCTACAGGGAGACATATGTTCAGTAGTGAACCTTTATGAGCTGTTATGAATAAATACTCATCAACGATGATGAAGATGGGGAATGACCTGAATCAATCCTCTGCTATAGGTATGTTTTAAATAGAAGTCTGCCCTCCTATGAAGAGAAACTGAAAAAGCTTAACATTATATCACTACAAACTCGGTGTAAATATCAGGATATGACTTGCCTTTTCAAAATTATTCATTCCTTTATAGATTCCCCCACCCTCCTTTCATTTGTCAAGATTAATACTAAGCCCCATCGTCGGTATACTTTCCTAAATACTTTCGCTTTGCAAGTTTATAGAAATAATACGTCCTATTACAATGCTCTTGTAAGAATGTGTCGCCTATATAATGACTTATTGATTGATAATAGTAAAAATATAGACATTTTTAATAACAAATTAAACAATTTCATAAAATCTGTATTAGATATATTTTGTAAATAAGGCATTCAAGGCTAAAAATTTAAATTTAAATGTATAGGTTAACGAACATTATTTTACCATCCAGATTGTAACTTTGTATTTATTATTTTCAATTGTTCATGTTTTGGAGTTATTCAGTTTTGTGTATCTAAATAAATAAATAAATAAATCGAGGGTATTATAAGGCCGAAAAATTTTCATATAACCTTACTGTCAACAGCTTCGTTATAGATATTGTCAGCATTCAAAGTGCTTAACTATTAGTAGTTCAATGCCATTGATTTTAAATTCATATGAAGTCAGAATATTTTCCTCTTTAATTTTATTTTTGGTACCTACGTCTCGTTTCGTTTCATTTTATCAAGGACCCATTTGATATAGCATTTACAATGTCCATTTGGTGTATTTAATTTCAAGCAATGTTCTATTCATCGAAGTTCATTCTGTCACGTTGAAACAGACGACCCGTGGTGAGTGTGAAGTGTGAAGTGTTGCAGTTATAGCGTTGCATCGTTGCGGTTACGCGCCAATTCAAATTTTTGACATACTGAAAATTTTTGAATATAACCAAAAGATTCGTTTATCTTACCATCAAACGATACAATAAAGACTCTAGTGTAGATGTTAGGTCAAGAAGTGGTCGCCCTCGGTCTGTTAGGACTCCAGCAGTGATAAAGGCTGTGAAGGCGCGAATTCAAAGAAATCCCAAACGTAAGCAGAAACTGTTGGCCCTTCATATGGGGTTAAGCAGAACGACGATGAAAAGGGTGTTAAATGAAGACTTAGAGCTTCGGGCATATCAAAGAAAAACAGGATATCGTTTGAATGTTCGTCTAATGGACCTGAGACTCAAGAGGTGCCGCGCTTTGTTGAAGCTGTACGCGGGAAAAAATATCGGGAAATTCTTTTTTCGGATGAAATTTTTTTTACCGTAGAAGAGAGCTACAACAAACAAAATGATAAAGTGTACGCACACAGTAGTGAAGAAGCGAGCAACCGTATTCAGAGTGTCCAACGAGGTCATTTTCCATCCTCGCTCATGGTATGGTTGGGAGTTTCTTATTGGGGTTTAACAGAGGTACATTTTTGTGAGAAAGGTGTAAAAACGAATGCAGTTGTGTATCAAAATACAGTCCTGACGAACCTTGTGGAACCTGTTTCTCATACCATGTTCAATAACAGGCACTAGGTATTCCAACAAGATTCGGCGCCAGCTCATAGAGCGAAGAGAACACAAGACTGGCTGGTGGCGCGTGAAATCGACTTCATCCGGCACGAAGACTGGCCCTCCTCCAGTCCAAATTTGAGTCCGTAAAGATTACAAGATATGGCAACACTTGGAGGAAAAGGCGTGCTCAAAGCCTCATCCCAATTTGGAGTCACTCAAGACATCCTTGATTAAGGCAACCGCCGATATTGACATGGACCTCGTTCGTGCTGCGATAGACGACTGGCCGCGTAGATTGAAGGCCTGTATTCAAAATCACGGAGGTCATTTTGAATAAACTTTAGTGTCATAAGAATCTATGTTTTGTTAAGTTCATTTTGGTATATAAATGGTTACATAATGAATAAACTTGTTTCAATTATTTTATATTAAACATGTGACAGCATTTATGACCTGACTAGATATATATACATCAAGTAGAAAATGTATGAAACTATCATATCCTATTTTAGAAAATCTTATGTGTGAACAGAAATCTACGAGATTTATTGAACGCAATCGATCGAGTGGACAATTCGGTTAATTTAAAAATTGACAAAAATGTTATTAAACGTGAATTACATAAGTGTTTAAATATACAGCGTTGTCTAGTTATTGACAATAAAGGCGATGACAATAACAAATAACTTTTTTCGGAGCATTTTCGGCTTCACATTGTTAATAAGTATTTCGAATATTCCTCTAGACCGCGCTTATCATATATTTTTACAAGTAATCTATCAATAATAATTAATTTTCATTTTAAAATAAAGATAGTTACTATCCCTGAGCATAATCATTTTGTTATTGTTGGTATATATTGGTACCGACGTTGTCTTTACTCCAAGCCCCTTTTTAAAACCCTTGAAAGGCAATTTGATGACCGTTGTATCAGAGAGCTCTTATACTGTTTAATTTTCAAGGACAACTTCAAGCGAACTGCAACTGCAACCCACACCTTTCTCTTATCATACATTTTCCCATTCATTATATTATTCAGAGTCACATGATTCTATATATTGGCCGCATTTCTCCAGCGTTAATTTAACTCTCATGCTATCTGCAGCCACGTCCAAGTTTCCCTACTAAAATAAAAACGGTATAACCATCTCGTTCATACGAACAATCAAAACGAAAGCAGCGTTGACGATACTAGACGTCTGATACTGTATTTGCCAATTCATCTTCCAAGCGTCCAGATTAAAATAATTCTTACCAACATTGTAAATACGTTAACGGGCTAATGATAATGACGATAAGAGTAGACATTGAAAAATTAAAATAGGTAAAATTGAAAAAAAAAATTAAAAAAACATACAATGGCCTCTGTAGTTTTTAATCCCAGCTTAAACTAATGTATTGATAGTATACTAGGACTCAACAATAGAGCTTAAAATTTATTAGTTTTCTAGGGGCTTCTAAATACGAATGATTTTTCGTAGCATTTTTAACTTGGGCACGTTTCACGAAAAATGCAGCCAACGACCCATGAAACAAACTATGCCAGTTTCACAGTCGTGGCTCGCGTATTGACTCTGAAGCGCTTTCCTTGCATAATACAAAGGCATCGTGTGTAATAGCCCTTAATGTTTATTCAGCTCAACGAGTTGAACCTTGGAACAAATGAAATTCAGTCTATTGTGTTAACAACGTCATTCTGCACACTGTTGTTCTACAGTTGTTAAAATTGCAAAAAGCTCGCATTGAGATGAATGGAACAAAAAGATATTCATGCACCGACATTTCTGTGTAACGTTTTTAAATGAATTTATTAAATTTCGAAGTGAGTTTCACAAATATATTTCCTTTAAAATTGTTAATTTAGTAATTTTCCACAAACTTCTATTTCTCGTGGTTGTGACTGGTAAGGAATGTTATTAAGGCTTTAATTTCGCCCACTGCTGCCCTAAGATTAAGGTGTGATAAATTCAATATTTTATAAATAAATAACATATTAAGTGCAATTATAAGACAACAAGCGGTATCACCGTATAGTGGTGGTGTAAGATCATCCACCAACCCATATCGTCCCGTTAGTGTCTGAGAGGCGATAAAGGTAAACTGAAACAGGGGACAGGTAGCAGTAGCAGTACCTTACTGTCAACCAGTCAAAATAATAAAAAGCTGCGGTTGCTAATCCGCCGGCCGAGCGTGGCATCTGTGGCAAAATCCTCCTTATGAATCAATCTATGTGGCAGGCCTTTGTTCATCAGTTTACTTTTATAGACTGTAGTGGATGAACTCATGGTAGCCCTGCTAGCTCAGCTGATAAGCACTTGTCTTAAATTAATTTCATAGTACCCGAGCAACTCAAGCCGGAACCCTGCCGGCACCAATGAAATTGTTAAATGTAATACGTATGTTCATGGCAGCGAATGAAAATATTCCGTCCGTCCGTAAGGCCGTCCAGAATATGATCACAAACTGCAGACTTTCCTGAGCGTTGGTGTTCTTTTACGCGGGTTTTTATAGATCTCTTTATTTACTCTATATAACAGAAACCATTTCGACTAAGATTAATGTCCTCATCATCATCATCACTACAGCCAAAAAGCGCGGTCCTAAGCCACCTGCATCCATCGACTTCCTTCGTGTCTTACCAGCGCGTCAGTCCATAAAGTAGGGGACCACCCCACACTTCACCTACCGGTTGTTGCGGCTACCACTCGAGAACTTTTCTGGCCCATTGCCACTGCAGTTCACTAATCTATTAGGCTATGTTAGTTCCTCTGGTTCTAATGCGTATATCCTCATTTCTAAATTTATCACGCAGAGAACCCACTTGCATAGCCCTCTCCATAGCTCGTTGAGTGACTTAATGCTTCCTCATAAAATCTTGTTTTAAAGTTTAAGGTATACTTGACGAGAAGATGTGTCGTAATCTCCCGAAGACTTAGATTATAGTAGAATTAAAGTCTCGACTTCAGAATGTGAAATAATTTTATTCAGTTTTTAAGTCTTATTTTACTTTTTTTAAGTTAATTTTCTTACTTTTTGAGTAGACAAATGAATATCAGAATCTTAACGTCGTCTAAATATTTACAATAAAAACTTCATGCCTTATTTTACCACATTTAAGTATAGAATTTATATGGGACCGCCCTCCCCGGAATTATAACCTATTTAATAAAAAAGAATCATTAACATCGGTTCTCAAATGAAGGAGATATCTCATCACATACACAAAAAACATACTCGAATTGAAAACTTTCACCTTTTTTAAAGAAGGCTAAAAAAATCTTCTTACCCAAACTGTCAGTCGTATGATAACAACCTATGAATAAATTAATGTCGTTTCGTTATTCTAAACTCGTCAAGAGCAAACACCCTAACATGCAAAGGTTGTGATTTGTGGTCAAACTACAATATTTGATAATAAATTAAAACTTTGTAAGCACTTTGCTTGAATTTTACATAACTGTTGAAGAATGTTGAATGTTCTCTCTGAAGTGAATTAATTTATTATTTTGGTTACATGCTATTTGAGTTGTTAATGAAAGGTTAGACCTTATATAGCGATAAGATTTTAATTTCATGCGGTACATCAGACTTTAAGTAATGACTTTAATATTTTAACTGTAATTTCCCACCCATTTACTTTTTTATCTATTTTCGTCAATATAGACAACAGGCTAGTAATGATGTAGATTGAGAAAAAATTGGTATTTTTCCCTTCACACCTTAATATCGTAAGTTAAGGTACGGCTTACTTATGCCTCACATCCGGGCACAGACGCTTGTTTTCTGTGAGTGTTATGGAGCTACTTTTCTCTACATTTTAATTTATTAAAAATTATTTTAAAATATATTCGATTAAGAAATTTAAAATATTTAGATTTTAAAATATATTCGAAAAAGAGATTAAAGTCTGTAATCGTCCAACATACTTAAGTTTTGTTGATGAAATTTTATCGTGTTTGTTATTAATACATTTATCAAGCTAATAATTTTTGGGTATTTTTATAATTATAAGGAGGATAAATTTCTGTATTGTAAACGTTGCGTCCTGATAATAAAAAATAGCAAATAAATAAATATGAATATCGATCCAACAGGACTTTATATAATATAACATTATTTTTGGGGTCAAATTTGGAAAACAACCCATATCATCCCGGGGGGTCGTAAGAAGCGACAGAGGGAAGCTGAAATAGAGAATAGTAAGAAAACTACGATCGCCAGCCCCCCTGTCAAGCTACGCAAATGTGGACAATGTGCCCCCTATGTACTATGGATGACAGGCTGTGGAGAAGGCCTTTGTTCAGAAGTGAAATTTTAGTAGCCTGAATTCGTAATGATGTAAAAAGGGTGGTCATAATATAAAGGAATGTAATTATGAATGATATTAAATCCTGGACATGAAGTGATAACCTAGAAATTTTTTGTATCATTTATAAAATTAATTGTAAAATAATGATATATAATTAATTACAAGCTGTTTTTTTTAAATGTCACACTGCTTCTTGCTGCTCACTTGCTGGTTTTTCTCAGGATAGAGTAATTTTTCGAAACCAGAATTAATCGTAACAGCTTCTTCCTATATATTTTTCTACGTTAATTTCTATTTCTTATGGTATGGTATGTCTGTTACTGCAGAATATGATCTCTGAACTGAGCCTTATTAAGCAGCTGATAGAGTTTTGATTGATTATTTACCGTGATTTGTGGATCAATTTTAAAAAGAAAATTTTAATTTATTTATTTATATATACTTTATAGTACTCCATAAAAATGATTATAAAGGGCAGATTTAATAACTTTTGGCACGCTCTCCCAGTCGACCCAAAACGTGTGGAAAATATTTGGTAAGTGCCAAAATTAAAATGAACTTTGTAAGACATGAGAAGAAAACAAACAACTAATATTTTTTATAGTATAAGGTTGACAAACGAGCACACAGTCCACCTAATGGTAAGTGGATGCTGCAGCCCATAGACATCTTCATTTATCCTGAAGAATCCTGAGAATCAAAACGCAGATGCGTTGTTACCCCTAAGGACTAAGATGGAATGCCTCGTTTTCAGTAAAAAAAGTATCCGTGTTTTTACACTCACCATACAAAACACAGCAGTATTAAGTTACTACTTACGCCGATATTCTGTAAGAGCGTGGTCGTTCCCCGGTCGAGCCAACCCATTCGTGTTACAACCATAATATACCTGCAGCGTGGCTCTACCACGTAAACATAGACACATATTTATATTTTCCCACCAATAATTACATTCAGCAACGTAAAAGTGATATTTGATACTGCGATCGCTAATTTTACCGCCAAGCGAGTATGGCGTACTTTTCATTTTATGCGAGAGATCAATGTTTTAGCAGTTGAGTTCATGGGTTAATAAAGGAAATGTTTAAGACCCCTGTGTAGACAGTTAATGAAAACCAAACGTGATAACATATTATTCTTCTCTATCTTTTAAAGATTTTTTCTATGGCGTGGAAGCATTTTACATTGACACTTGCTCATGGATCATTTATTAACCCGGGTTGCTCGCGTGCTACGAAATTTATGGTGAGCGCTTAGTCTCTAAACTATCACAGCTCTTTATAAATGTATCTCTTATAGATGTTTTAACTCACGTAGGCGGGCGAACCTTACTCTGCTGTTTAGCAATTTTTACATTTTTTTTTCATTACTGCCCACCAACGGTCCTAAACTGCTCAAGATAGGTCTCCCCACAGAGTGCTTCATATGGGGATGTTTGCCATACATAGTATCCACGCTTGGCAGGCAGGTTGGCAAGCGTTGGCGCGCGCTTTAACTACTAACTGGGTAACTAGCCAGAATTGCAATAACCTAGCTAGCCGGTTGTTTGTGGTGGAATTGCCAGCTACTAGCTAGATAACCAGCTATTTGATGAATGACTTACTAACCAACTGATAGTTTTACGCATCGCTAAATCAGCCTCTTATATTTCTACAGGGGCTAATTGGAATATTTTAATTAATTTAATGCTTATTATTTCGTGTTTCCAAGCTGATTGAACTCATATTTGTCAGTTACATTTACTTTTTGGCAGTAACCATACCGCGAATTAATACGAAACTAACGACATCTAGCGACGCTGCAGGGTTTATTTCAAATTATAAAACGAAACTAGGGCTGCCTTGGTCTTTTAATTGCTTATTCCGGACAAAAACTTCAAAGCTGCGGACATTTCGTTAAAATCAAGTCATTCCCCGGACATCCTAGAAATAAGTGTTTACTACAAAAATTATACATAAATTTTCATTTCAGTTTTATATTAATGTAAAAAGCTTTTTATTGTTTTAATTAGTAATCCGGCTTCAAAAATGGAGGAGGTTTTCTCTCAATTCAATTGGACTATATGTTTTTTTTTTTGTATATACTTGTATGACACGATACTCGTATCTTCGTCTATTGCCAATCGATTTTCATGATTGTTATTTTATTAACTAGCTTATACTTCAGGAATGGAATCCCAAATATTTTTTAAAGGATAGGGTGACAAACAAGCACAGTCCACCTGATGGTAAGAGGTTGCTGTGGCTCATAGACATCTACATCTATCCTCGAATACGAATCAAAACCCAGATGCGTTGTCACCCATGAGGACTAAGATGGAATGCCTCGTTTCCAGTAAAAAGGGTCTCCGGTTCTCTACACTCACCATACGAAAAACAGCAGCATTAAGCTTCTATTTTACGCTGGTATTCTGTGAGAGCGTGGTCCTTCCCCGGTCGAGCCGTACCACGTATAAATTGCTTATTTTTGTGCTACTGTTAGCAATTTTTTGCCTTCTGTCTTTTCAATCTCATCGACCTATCGTTCTCTTAATAGCCTCTGCATGATACCGTTCTTGGTGGATATATATGTGAGATAAAGTTTTTATTGTAGCTATTATGACGACATTATAGTTGTTACCATGTGCTTGCGATATTCTTGGATTTCACAATTTATTCTTTTGTAATAAAATTGGTGCTCGAAACACTGACTCCAGAGGTGGATAAAAGACGGGTGTTCCAAGCTTGGCTGTTTATGCTGGAAAAGTGGAAAGAGCTTTGTCTGGTTCTGTCACACTGGATGGACAGGTGACACGGGTCATTGATCTTCCATCTGTAGGTGCTTTCTAAGCATCGGTGCTTGGGCAAGTACCTGTTCCGGAAACTCCAGTCAAACGGCAAGCGTACAATATTACTGAACTGAACAATATTGTATTGAAGAAAAATAAATATGTCAGGGGATTTGACAAGGGGTGCGAAGTCAGAAGTCCTCCACGTGTGCCTGGAAGTTGCGGGTCCCTCTCGATACGTCTGGAGGGAAGAGCAGCTACTGGGCCGGTGCACCCTGGGCGCGGTGGTAATCTTCCTCGAGAAATGAGAAGAAATTCTTATTCCATGGGGAATGTTACTGCCGCGGCCCGGTCCGTCCCGGACCAACAGTGCGTTCCTCTGCGTGACCCTCTGATCAGCAGAGGGCATAGCAGAGGAGCGAGGGCGGGCTCGGTGTGCACTTACCCTGCCCCCGGGCAGACAGTGAAGGATTCATCCTTTGCTGTCACCGCCGGTCTCGTAATCCCAGTATCGAAGTGTCGTGGATCATGTCTCGCGGCTTTGATAGGGACCGAGGGTCTTGGCTTAATCGCCCGGACCGCGAGAGAGAAAACCTCTATAAAAAGTTACTCCGAATCCCAAGCGGCGACACACCGCGAGGGGATGGATGGCTGACGGGGTTCTATGAACAAATCAGTCGCTAGTGCGCTCCTCGCCAGGGTACCTGCAGACCCCCTAGCGAGTAATAATAATAATAATTTAATAATTTATTTAAAACTTTAACTTGTAGTATATATAAAAAAAAAGAAAAAGTCTTACATGAGATACATTACAAAAATACTAGTGAGGGTGACGTTCTGTTCTCCTTGCTAGACTAAGAAATAGCCTGTATTAAGGAGATTCAGTCCCTTACCCCCTTACAAAAGTGATCAGAAAGCAAAAAATGCTCTTAACTTTTTAGTACTACAGATTTTGTGTTTGTGTGTGTGTGTGTGTGTGTGTGTGTGTGCGCGTGTGTGCGTGTGCGTGTGTGCGTGTGCGTGTGCGTGTGCGTGTGCGTGTGCGTGTGCGTGTGCGTGTGCGTGTGCGTGTGCGTGTGTATGTGTGTGTGTGTGTGTGTGTGACCTCTTAATAGAATTATATTAATATAATATAAATTAGTTAGTTAATAAGTACTGTTCTGTCTCTTCATAACTCTTGTTTAGTAGGAAGGAGTACACGGCTTTCTTACATTTGTAATTAGATAGTTCATAAATAGGAATATTAAAATTGATTTTATTATAAAGAAAGGGACCGACATATGAGAAAAACCTTTTAGCAAATTGAGAGTAGACTGTCGGAATACTGCAGATTTTGTCCTTACGCCTCTTGGTAATTTCGATATATGGAACCTTACGATGTTGTAACATCACTGTATGTAGTATAAACAATTGTCTTACATTAAGAACGTTGTGATCTTTGTAGAGCTGAATTGTCGGATATAATATGGGTCGAAAGGCCATAATCTTTAAAATTGATCTGTGAGCGATTTCTAAAGGTTTTAAGATAGTTTTTGCGGCACCACCCCAACATGAAATGCAGTAAGATATGATAGAAAGACAAAGTGCAAAATAAACGTTGCGTATAATACTCTGATTAGAGACGTGACGAAGTGATTTGAAAATAAAGATTAATTTACGGACTCTGCTGGTTAAATCTTCAATGTGGGGTTTAAAACTTAGGGTTTTATCTAGAGTTATGCCAAGATATTTGATTGTGTCGACCGAATTAACAAGGGGACAGTGGCACGCTTGATATTGGTAATGACATGAGTGGGCTATTAACTTTACTGGAGTTTTAGGTTGTGATATTGTAGAGATAGAAAAGGTAACGAATTTGGTTTTTGTTGTGTTTAAAGTAAGGGTGTGTGCACGGAGCCAATTATATGCAACGTTAGAGCCACTTTGCGCGATTTCTTGGAGTTCAGTCCAAGTACCTGCAAAGAAGGTAAGGGCGGTGTCATCAGCATATGAAACTATTTTGGAATTATTTACTTTAATGTTACAGAGGTCGTTAATGAATATCAAGAAGAGAGTAGGTCCGAGTATACTACCCTGGGGCACACCGTAAGATATAGAAAGTTCATTACTTGTATAGTTGCCTATCTTTACTCTTTGAGTCCGGTCTGAAAGGTAGCTATGGAAAAGATCAAGTTGAGAACCCCTGATACCTATATTTTCTAGTTTTAATAAGAGAGTATTGATGGGAACCGTATCAAAAGCCTTAGCCAAGTCCAAGAATATTGTAAGGACTTTTTTGTTGTCGTTAAGCTTACTTACAACGAAAGTAGTTAATTCGTGAATAGCGTTAGAAGTGGATTTATTTTTACGAAATCCAAACTGTTGGGAAGAGATTATATTACAGTGCTCCAGATATTTTGCTAGTCGCCTGTTGATTAAACGTTCCAAAACTTTGGATAAAGCACTAAGTACCGCAATGGGGCGATAATTATTCCCATCACCATTCTTGAAAATTGGATGGATTATAGCCCTCTTGAAAGAGGTAGGAAAGACAGAAGATTCTAGACAGAGATTATAAATATGGGCTAGAACGGGTGCGAGAATAGGGGAGTATCGTTTTAAAAAACTTGGTGGAATTTCATTCCATCCGGTAGCTGCATTATGTTTAAGCGAATTAATAAGTAATTTAATTTCATCAGTGTCCGTGGATTCTAAAACAAAAGATGACAGATTAGATTTTACTAGGGTGGTTCCTTTTGGTGAAATTGCGCAATTGCTGGCATTTTTTTGCGCTAGCTCCTTTCCGATGTTGATAAAGAACTTATTAACGTTATTACACGACTGAGTTGGTGAGAGAGAGGATAATAATTGCTGTGCTGTCGATTGTCGAGTTTTTTTGTTACAAGCGATATTTTTTATAGTGTCCCATAAATCTTTACTGTTTTTACCTGCTTTTTTTATTTGCTCCGAATCGTACTGCCTTTTTACCTTTTTTAATATTTTCGTACAGAAATTCCTGTACCTTTTGTATGTTATAATAAGTGTTAAATTGCTGGGGTCTTGTTTTAACTTTCTGTGTAAAGAGTCTCTGTTATGGATACATCTTAATAAACCTGGTGTTATCCATGGTTTGAGTATCCTCTTTTTTGCTGATAATTTGACAGTGTACGTATTATCGAGTATAGCTTGAGACATTAGCTGTATAAAACTATCCGTTGCTATGTTAGGGTCTTTGAGAGTTAGTAATAAATCCTCTAAATCTGCTTACCTTGGTACAGGGGTCTCTGCCAAGGTGGACCTTTAATTCCCCCATACTCGTGGGTACAAAAATGGAACAACAAAAAACCAAAACCGCCGGCAACGGCAACGTAGAGGAGAGGAGGAACGATGCGGGGACAGAGTCCGACGCCGCATCGAGCAGCGTGGGAGGCTCAGAGAGCTCCCGACGCGTGGGTCCTGGGACCGCGGAGACCAGTAATTCTTCCTCAAGCGGTCCAGGCGGGATGGCGACCAGGGGCAGTCATCCGGTGAAGAGGAGGTTTCGGCCCGGAAAATCCCCACCAACAGTCGGGGTGGGCTGAGAGGCAAGGGAAGGGGGCTCTCTGCCAATCAGAGCGCCGAACGAGCGGCAAAGCTTGCCGAGGAGGGGCGCCACCCGGGCGATACAGCTCGGGTATCAGGCGAAGAGACGAGTACGACTGGCGGCTCCGAGGTGGAGCGTAAGGCCAGATTCATAAAGGAGGTGGAGGCCGCGATCAAGGTCGTGGCCTACAAGCAAAAGCCCTCCTCGAAGTTTAAGGCCATTCCCGGGGCCTCCGCCTCCATCATGGCGGCTGCTGAGGCCAACTTTGTTGGGGCCGGGCCTAATGCGGACGAGGTAGCGAAGCTGCGGGTGGACGTGGCCCGCCTGATGTCCACCATGGAGACTCTCCAGAAGGAGAACGAGAAGCTCCGCGCAGACCTGGCCAGTCTACGTGAGCCTGCCTCTCGCGCGGCGCCCCAGACGCAGCGCCCAAGCCAGCCCGTGCCGGTGGAGAACCAGGTTCTGAACCTGATCCGGCAGGAGCTGGCTGCCTTCTAACACCGGTTCTCCGTGCTGGAGGACATCGTCCTGCGCCCCCCCCCCCCCCCCCTAGTGGCAAACAAGACGGCGGCGAGGCCGGCAATGGTCTCGTACGCGGCGGCCACGGCTGCCGCATCCAGGCCGGGGCCATCCACCCAGCCCTCGGGCGGGGCTGCAGTTGCCCCTCCCCCCCTGAAAGGCCGGCTCCGGCAAAACCAGTACCGGCTGAACCGGCTCCGGCTAAGCCAACGACGGGAAAGAGAGGCAAGACGAAGGCGAAAAAGGGCAAGGCGGCAGCACAGATGGTGGCTGCACCAGCCCCAGTGCCTGCGGCGAATGTGCCAGCGCCAGCGGCAAGCCAGCTGCCGCCGCCGTCACCGCCCCCCCAGCTCCCTACACCTCCCGCGGCTGAAGCCGGTTGGCAGGTGGTCGAGGACAAAAAGAAGGGGAAGAAGGCAGCCAAAAAGGCCAAAGAGCAGGAGCGGCAGCGCCAGTTCAGGGCGCTTTATGCTTCCTCCAGGCGAATATCAACCACTGCGCCTGCGCTCAGGATCTGTTGCTCCAGAGCATGGCGCAGTGGTCGATTAACATCGCTGTAGTCGCTGAGCCGTATTTTGTCTGGCCTAGGGAGGACCGGGTGGCGGACCTTAACGGCTCAGTTGCCATCATCTCTTCGGCCGCCGCCGGTACCCCAACCCTTGAAGGTGTCAGGAGGGGTCAGGGGTGCGTAGCAGCACGGTTCGGGGAGTTCGTCGTTGTGGGGGTGTACTTCTCCCCGAACCGATCTCTCGCCGAGCTCCACAACTCTCTTGCAGAGCTGAGAGCAGTCGTCGTCGGAAGTTATCCCCTCCCCGTACTTGTCCTCGGGGACTTCAATGCCAAGAACTTGGCTTGGGGTTCTCGTCGTACAGATGTGCGGGGTAGGATGGTGGAAGACTGGGCTCTGGAGACAGGCCTGGTCGTCCTAAATCGGGGTTCTGTCCCCACGTGTGTGCGGATGCGGGGCGAGTCGGTGGTGGACATCTCGTTCGCTAGCCCCGCTCTGTCGCCGCGCGCCATTGACTGGCGTGTCATGCTGGGGGTGGAGACCTACTCCGACCACTGGTACATCCGGTTTGACGTCTCCACCCAGCCCTCAAGCGCGCCAGTCCAACAGGCCCCGAGTGGTCCGCGTGGGGCGCTAAAGCAGCTGGACCGGGAGCTCCTCCTGGAAGCCTCGATCGTGCAGGCCTGGGTGTCATCACCGGACAGGCCTGCTGACGTCAACGATGAGGCAGGGTGGTTCCAGGAGGCCATGTCCGAGATATGTGACGTGGCAATGCCCCGCGTCCGGCCAGGAAGCGCCCGGCGTCAGGTGTATTGGTGGTCGCGTGAGCTGACGTCTCTGCGCGAGGCGTGTGTCCCTGCGCGGCACCTGTACGCCAGGCACCGCAGGCTCCGCATTCGTCCACCGAATGCGGCGGCCATTGAGGCAGAGCTGTACGAGGGATACAGAGCGGCGAAGACCGCCCTCCGGGAGGCGGGCGGTCTTCGCCGGGCCTGCGGGCCCGGGATTGGGCCCGTGGGGAGATGCTGGAGACTCTCGACAGAGATCCGTGGGGGCGCCCTTACAAGATGGTGCGGGATGAACTCCGCACCTGGGCCCCCCCGCTGACGCACAGTCTCCGGCCCCAGCTCGTGGAGGACGTGGTGAGCGCTCTGTTCCCTGCGCGAGGGGAACATCCGCCCCCGCCTATGGCTCCGCCACCTGCGGTGCCATAGGCGGACGACCAGGACGACGACGACGACATCCCGGAAGGGACCGGGGTAGACGTAAGAGTGGCGGTACGTAGATAGACGATTAGATACAGACAATATACCTAGTACATAAATATTTAACAATCCGTAAATACAGCCTTCATCCTTCAGTGCAACAAAACATTTCTTCTGGGACAGAGTTATTTATACACCGTTGTGATATTTCAATGTTTTGTTATTATAGACAAAGCTGAAACTTATATTCAATATCTCGTGAGTTCTAAGGTTAAAAGCCAACGAATTAGTATTGTTGTTCGACGCCTCATTTGTAATCTTTCGGGTTGCTACGCTTATTATATCTAGTTCCAATAGATAATATTATTACAATCAATAAACGCCTCAAGACGCACTATACAATCAACTATTAAACATGAAATATTTAAACATATTTAAAGCATTTATTTTAAAAGATCCTGTTGTCGAGGGTCACACATAGCCGATACCGGCGTAGCCATCTTGAAGGCTTTTAACACAACATAAACATAAGAATATGTTGCAAGATAACGGTACACTTAGCTACTAATCACAGCAACGAATATATTTTAACTACACAGCTACAAGATTAAAATACTCATTATTCTTATCGAGAAACTGAAATATGTAGCATTCTCGTTACTTAGTTATATAATAAAATTATAAAAACTATACTAAACTACACAAAAAAATCATTAAAAAGAAGTCTGTAACAGATTAAGATTATTAATAATTTATACATAATTAAGAAAAAAAAACATTAAAATTATTAACATCTAATAAACCCATTTAAAAATTGAATATTCTTAGCTAGAATCATAACAATAAAACTATAAAATTATACGAACATATAAAAGATTAAATAACTGTATTAAAAATAAAGAAATATATGGTATAAATATAATAATTTAACGATATATAAGTTTCATTATTAGCTATTACATATTAGCCAGTAAAATTAGACTCTTGTTTTGAATATTATATTATGTGTTGCAACAATATTCCGACTTTTAATTTTATTATTATACATACCTATTCAATAATATATACACCTATAAGGTTATAATATGTATACCTTCCGATTCTTAGACAACGCCTGGCTCAAACTTTTCCACACAAATACTAATATAGAGGGAATCGCGAGTGAGACGCTTAAATGTTTTTATATAAGTAGTATGAATCGATAGGAAAATATTTTCGACATAATCGCGTTATACAGATTGTTAAATATTTTGACAATAGGTACCTAATTTATAAATCCTACAGTAATATAGAAATACTAGATTGTAAATCTTACAGTAATATAGAAAGTAATTTAAAGTCGAGTCCAATTACGATTTATTGTCCTATCCATTAACGTCATGGAAATTGACGGTAAAATTGAATGTATTGTCAAAGTTAATTTTATTGACATTTTGGAAGTTCCACACTAATTAATATAAGTCCGTCGCCTATCGTTTCGGACTCATTCCATTTCATTTAGAAATTACTAAGATTTATAACTATAGAAATGCGATTATTCAAAAAGGGTTAAAATATCGCAAAACCACCGTGAAAATTTCAGCAATTTATGTAAAGATAAAAATGTTGATATGCTTAGAAGCTCGCAAGGGTAAAAGAGAGGAATGTTATCAAGCGAAAGCTTAAAAACATATGCTTCCGATATGGCTATTAAATACTGATACGAATCAAAGCCTACGTTGTTGTACATTTAAGAAAATCTCCCTCGGAATGTTATAAAACTTATTAGAATATGTAGTCGTTTCGGTGCAACAGATGCCGGTAGCTCAAGAGACGTAAGGGTGGTAGAAGGTGCGACGGACCGGTGGCAACATTACATCAGAATAGCGCGAGAACTGGGATGCCTGGCGTCTTCCACTGGGAGGTTTTCTGAAATAAAAAACATATACTAGAATTCGAATAGTAGACCAGATACCATTCATAAAAATGAAATAAAAGCAACTTCTGTCCATTTTATTAAAAAAATATAGTGTTATTTAAATAAATATAGTTATAAATATTAGCTCTATGATATTAACTGGCAGGACAATGTGCTCTACATTGTCCTGCCAGTTAATATCGTAGGTTGTAATGACCAACGTTTATTTTTAACACATGCAGTATAATTTATTAATTGCCACACTTGATTGAAAATAAGCAAATAAAAACAAAAAAATTAAATTTTTTTTTTGAAATTTTGTATTCAATTTTTTCAATTATTGTTAGTTTATAAATATCTCCGTTAGAAAAAAAAACTTTATACACATAAGTTTAATTATTTTACACTAAATTAATGGAATAATATTAAATTGCCAGTGACTTACTTGGAGTGTCTAGTACTGTCATCGGCGGGATATTCTACCTGCAAGGGCTGTAAGCCTCGGGGTTCCGTTTTGCCATAATTACCATATACAAAATCCTCAGTTCTGAAAGAAAAGTATATTATTTAAAATCGTTATACGTAACCCTGTATCTCGACTTACTTTACTTTAACTTAATAACATTAATGTTCTCCAGACCTAATTTCGATCACAGCAGTCATTCTCAAGGAAGAATGGTCATCAAGACATAACTATACGTATATATATATATACATATATATATATATATATATATATATATATATATATATATATATATATATATATATATATATATATATATATATATATATATATATATACGGTCTGCAACTGAGAATTTCTTGACAAAAAAGGGGAACAACTCAACCGGGACCTTCCTAAGCGTGGCAACTATGGCAAATACCCCCCCCCTCCTCAATCATTCAATATAAGGGTAGAAGATCAGCAGTCGCGGTGAAGATCACTGGACCATAACACACAACGTCTTAATCGTTGAGAGAGGAAGTGAGGGTAAAAAACAATCATCAATTCCAACGGATGGTAAGTGAATTGTGTGATTTTTCTAACGAACACACACCTTGACTATAAATTAAACTGCAGATGCGTTGTCGCCCCTGAAGACTAAGATGGAATGCTTTGTTACCAGTGAAAAGGGTCCTTTATAATTTTCAATTAAAAATTACAAACTAAATTACGACTTACTACCAGCTGCCAGTTCTTTGAGTTCTTGCTTCTGTTAAGTTTCATATTTCCTCTGTAACTCGCGAACATGTTCCTGTCGTATCAGCTTCTTCAAGGCTTCAAATCTAAAACAACAGTAATTATTAACAATTAATCAAAAATAACCGATAACCGATATTGATCACGGTTTATTTTATTAAGATTAATATTATGTAGGGCGAATGTTAGGAGAGGAGTTAAACAAACGAATGATGTAATAAGACTCTCTTTATTGTATTAATAAATTTGAATATATAGGATTATTACGAGTATTACACTTGTGTGTGTACATTTATATTATAATCTTACTACTACTACTACACCTTCCATCCAAAAGAAAAAAAATGTGAAAATACAAGCATACAATTTTTTTAAGGCATCGATACATTATAATATTTTATTTTGTAAATATTAGGAACAATTACATTATAAAATAATATATAAGGTATTTATTTTAAGAACGGTTTTTTAATGATTATTTAATTTAGAATATTTATAATTACGTAATATTAAGTAATCTACAGGAAGAATTAACAATAATAACAAATGTACTTAGACAAGCATATAAAATATGTTTTATTTATTATTGGATATACAATTTCGTGCGGTTTTTATGTACTAATTCATTTTACCATTCTTAATTATTTTTACGTTAGGTGCTACATCTTTAACAATTTTACAAGGACCACAGTATAGATCACTTAGTTTATTACCTGACTCATTTTCAAGAGTACTAAATCATTTACATTGTATTTTATTGGCTTGGTATATTTATCAAATATAATGTTTCTCTTTTCTTTCTTTGTGACAATTGTAACCTATATTCAGGCTCACATGGATAATGATCGTAGTTATAAAGTGGCTCTAAATCTACTGTCAAATTACTAGGAAGTGAACATTTTTTACCAAAGACATGTTCGTAAGGACTGAATTTCGTCTCTGTATGAACTGTCGTATTATAGGCAAACGACCAAAATGGTAACCAGTCGCTTCATGTTTCAGGGTGATTATCAATTAGAATGCGAAGAAAAGCATAATGATTTCTTATATTTACGCGAACACTACACATTGAAATAATACTAGTTTATACGGATTTTATCGCGTATATTTAACTATAAATACCAGACGTTTCGACCGCTTTACAGCACGTTCAACGTCCAAATGTCATAGTTAACAGCGGTTAACATATATAAAAATTTTAAATTTTGTTCCGATCTACACAGTATGAACTTATGGTATCTTGAAGTCTTGCAGTTGTATGCTTGGGTTGGGATTATGATCCCAAGCAGATGGTAGCATCCAGCCATCTTCTCTATTGAAATTAGGATGTTTTTTGATTTCAATAGCCTCGCGAATCATCCTTGGAAGGAATCGGTGTTCTTTAGCGAGGATTTGTGGTCTATCAAATCTGATGTAGTGACGGGGGCGATCGTGTTCACAGACTGCAGACTTCCCGGAGCGTCGATTCTTCACATCGATTCTTCAACATATAGCTGATGTAAAGAATCGATGCTAGTTGCTAGACTTCAGGATTTTTCTTAAGATCAAGATACCATAAGTTCATACTGTGTAGATCGGAATAAAAGTTACCGCGGTTAACTATGACATTTGGATGTTGAACATTTCAGTCCCCCCCCCGTGACCATGGGTGCTGTAAAGCGCTCGAAACGTCGGGTATTTATAGTTAAATATACGCGATAAAATCCGTAAAAACTAGTATTATTTCAATGTGTAGTGTTCGCGTAAATATAAAAAACTAGCTGTTACCCGCGGCTTCGCCCGCATGGTCACTGGGAAATGAACTATCCATTGCTTTTTGAATTGAAAGAAAACTGAGTTTTATAGATTTGTCAGAGATGCAGCCATTAAAAGGAAACTGAGCAAAATTGATTCGTCAGCCTATTTAAATGTTTTGAAACGCAGCGTATCATGAATTTCCACTTCCCATTAGCATGACTGGGACGCCCATTTTCAATTGAAGCTCATGTGAGGGTACACCTGACACCTCTAGATAATTTAGAAACTCTGCGGGATATGAAGTGCTCTGTTATGTGTCCATAACTTTGTCTACTGACAAATACTCTGTTATTTCTCCTGCTACTTCGCTTAATATATCTGAATTTATTTTGTTAACTCTCTCATTTTTTGGTGCAAGAATCGCCCTTTCACCTAACCATTTGTTTTCATGCATGTTGTTCGTTAAATCAGAATAAACGCTCGCAATTAAACTGTAATGACTCATTACTAAATTAGAAAAATCTCTCGTCAACTTAACGCAGCCCCCAGCATCTAACCGCCCATCGCCAATTTTTAATAGTGTGTCAGCATAGTTTCCAGCAGTGATATCATTATACAAATGCACTCTCATATTCGTAGTTAAACTGAATTTTGTCACCTTGTTCCATAAAATAGACGACTTGAGGCATGTTTTAATTTCATCTGCAGGTGTGCCCTTTTGAATGACAGGTAAAGTTTGGCGAAAGTCACCAGCCAGTAAAACCACCATTCCTCCCATTACATCGGTATTGCTGCACAAATCCTGGAGCGTTCGATTTAATGCTTCTACAGCTTTTTTATGCGACATTGTACTGTGTTCGTCCCATATTAAAAGTTTGCATTGTCGTAGCATTATATCTCGTGCACTACTTTTGCTAAAGTTGCAGATCGGCGATTCTTCCTGGGCTAGATTTAGAGGGAGTTTTAAAACAGAATGTGTAGTGCGGCCACCGCTTAGCAGCGTGTTGGCTATACCGGAGGAAGCTACGGCTGTTTTTATCTTTCCGTACTTGCGCTAATAATAAATTTAACAAAAATTTCTTCCCAGTTCCTCCAGGGGCATCTAAAAAAAAGTGCACCATTTCCAGATTCCAGATTCAATTTGTCCTAATACTTTGTCAAAAACTCGTTTATGTTCGGGAAGCAAGCGGGGTACAAATTCGGCTACTTGCTGCTGCAAAGTTGGTATATCGTAGTTTGTTCCACGTATAATTTCATCATTTAGTTCATTTTCGGTTGTTCGCTGAGAGCTTATCATTCCAAAGTAGCTTAATTTTTTGCCTACCATTGCCATTACTTTATCTTCAATTTTTCCAAGTGCTTCATTATAAATGTGTTCATTGTATGTCATGTTCGCGTATGTCTGTTGTAACCTTCGCAAAATATCTTCCGCCATGTACTCTTTATACTTTTCCCACAATTCATGTGCATTAGATAGCCCGCAAGATGATATGAGAGTTGCATAAAGATCCCTAATTTTGGCTGGTGACATGCACTGCACAGCTTTCTTCATGGTTTCATCCCAGTGATTATAGTTTCCTAAAAGATGCAGAGCTTCACATGCCTCTCTATAAGTTGCGCATTCCTGACCGTGTACAGTTTTAAGGTCTTTATATCCTGTAGGATCCCGAACATGGTGCAGCAGCAACGCAAACAGAAACATTCAAAATTAGATACATAGACGGTATACACACGACCAAGGGCATCTAATGACTTTACACCGGGCCAATTCGCAACAGGCGCGCCTTGAATACGGCATTTCCACTCCTTCCTAGATGTGTTCCAAGCATAATAGCGGGGGACTTAAGAATATAACAACGTTTTTGCAAAGGGGTTGGTTTGAGAAAGTTGAAAGAAGGCTGTTAGTGTAGTTTTTGGCGGTGATGCAATTCTTTCTTGGAAATTTCTTTCGGGGAAATATACACGCTATCGATTTTCTAAGTGCACAGCAAGGTGAGAAACTGTTGGGTGCCTTTCGTGTAAAGGGAAGCCAAGGAGACACCACGCTGCCTCGTTACTGCTGACATAACGCCCTGTTTGAAAGGTCTGTACTTCATTAACGGGATTTGCCTCACCTTCACTCCTGAGATTAAATATTGCTTGGTCGCTTCCTTTATTTATGTACTTACAGATATACTTGATTGCGCGGACAGAGCTACATGCTTCCACATTAATATGGCATTAAAATTTTACAAAGAATGGGCAAATACGGGACAATCCAGTTGTTTCTAAGGTTTCGAACGCTCCAGAGCGAGATTTGATTGTAACTTTCCTGCCACCATCTTCGGTAGATCTGCGTCTGTATAAAAGGTAGACATTGTCATTGTGCACTATTTCTTTTAATAGCTATTTAGGGAATTCCTTTGTACATTTTCCTTCTTTCATACGTGATGATATTAAATTTCGTGCTCCACATTGACCGTGAATCGTATTTCGGATGATGGTATCATATAATTCTTGATCTTGCTCAGGATCCGGAATCTCTGCGCTTATTATGCCGTCTATTTGGCTGGGCCGCAACTTCTCTTTAAGCCATATTAGAATGTGGGCATGCGGTAATCCTCTTGTTTGCCATTCAATTGAATACATGAAGCACTGCATCTCTCCGAAAATTTTCCCTTTGTTAATACATATATTAATTCATTAATTTTTGTACTTTTAATCTAAATACTCTAGCAACTAAATCGTGTCTGTCAGATCTTATTTGGCGCGGCATTAGCTCCTCGGTTATTTCTTTCCACGTGGGATTGCAAGTAAAAGTAACAAAAAGATCAATCAGGTCTTCCGTAAGTTCGTACATAGGTAAATGCGTCTTGTGTGTACTCATGTAGGTAGCGGGGACTGTTAACGAATGAAGAGGGCAGAATTACCATTTTTAAATCTCTGGGGTTTACATTGGCGTGGCTAGAAACTGCATCTTATAAATGTATATAATTTTCAACGCGCATTTATTTTATTTAAAGATATATAACGGAGACGTTCACTTTCTACCTTCACAAACATGTCTACCAAAAATTGATGAAATAATTGTCTACACCGGGCTAAGAGGTTAAAATCATTTTCTCGCAACATCATATGATACGCATAAAAATCCATACATGATACTTTTTTGTTCAAAGTAGGCTCCGTTGTGACCGGGTTAATGAGTGGAATTAGAAAATGATAACCCTCTTGTCCTTTGCAATAAATCAATGGGTACTGCAGAGCGTCATAAACTTGTATGTATCGGCTACCCGTTGCAACGTATCATCACGTGCTCGCAAGACAATGTCTCGTGAAGAAAATTAATCACCACTAATTACAGCTGCCATTTCGTTTATCAAAGGTGCATTGTAGCGCCTTTCACGCTCTCCTCGAGGGGTCCGATCTGCGTGAATGACGACTTTATAATCCTCTTCGGGTAGGTTTTCTAAAGCATTTTTAAATGTTTTGACTAAAATGTTACGTTCATGCAAGAATCTTTGAATTTTGAACACTGTCTCTCTCAACTCCCTGGATAAATTGGCAGCGACGGTCTACCTCAATTTCTTCGTCACCCATAAAATATACTTGTAAAAATTTACGCTGCTCGTTTTCAGTTGGAAAAAGTGAACCTATTCTATGATAAATTTGCCCTTGCACCGTAAATATAGGTGAAAATCCCGGCGTTATTATTTCCCGGTCAACTCCGAAGGACGTCATTTGAAAGCATGAGTATATTTCCGGATCCTGTTTAAAAAGCGCCGTGACTCATTAGCATCATATAAAAAGAGAGTTTTCAAAGGTTCTTCTGGTTCTCCAAGTAACGAAAGAGACACTTGGCAATTGGAACAGCACATGCCGGCAGTCTTATCTTTCCATTTTAAGGCGCTGCGAAATCGACATGCCTTGTCTATCAGTCCGATAACAATTAACCTGTGATTTTTATAATGAATCAACGGATCATAATTGAATGCTGCGTCATTATCGTAATTAAAAATCAATTGTTTCTTTGAAAATTTTGTTGACGTTCAGCTTGGAGCTGTGCATTTGCATCTCTTCGCGCCTGTGTCTGTTCTGGTGTTTCAGATGCCCTTATTGACGACTTATTGACTTAGTAGATTGACGTTCAGCTTGCTCAATGAGTCTGTGTTGAGTTTCATCCGGTGTTTCCGCGGCTCATGAGGCGGCCTGACGTTCTGCTTGTTCGAATAGCCTTTGCTGACTTTGAGCAGGTGTTTCAGTAGCCTCTCGCCATCAAACGTAAAAGTTTGGCGGGTTTAGAATTAAGTAACACTACTGTCTTATAAATTTATTAATAAAAAAAAAAAAAAAAAAAAAGCTCTTAAAGTAGATTGACGCTATGCCTGTTCAAGACGCCTTTGCCGACTTTGAGCAGGTGTTTCAGTAGCTTTTAAAGTAGCTTGACGCTCTGCCTGTTCAAGACGTCTTCGCTGACTTTGAGAAGGTGTTTCTAAAACTCTTAAAGTAGCTTGACGCTTTGCCTGTTCAAGACTCCTTTCCTGATTTTGAGAAGGTGTTTTGTAAGCTCTTAAAGCAGCCAGACGCTCTGTCTGTTCAAGACGCCTTTGCTGACGATGAGAAGGTGTCTCAGATGCTTTAAAAGCAGCCTGACGCTCTGCTTGTTCTTGCCTTCTCAGTTCAGCATCTTCTAAAGATTCTAGCGATCGAGCTAAGCTTTTCGCTTGTCTTTGAGAAGATACTCTTAAAAGGCTGGACTTACGTTTGCGAGGCATTATGAAGTAACAAAAAACCTATTTATAAAAAAACGTTAAAATACCTAAAAGGAATTAAATTTCCTGTTAAATATTTTTTTTTAAAAGCAAATCCAAAATATCTAAAAGGAATAAATATTCCTTACAACACAACCAATTCAAGACACAACACGAATCTGAAAACGATACCGCATACGCCTATATTGTTACACACCCACAGTTTTTTTTAATTTTTTAGGCTATATTTGTTTGTCTTTGCGGTTATGTTATATATCCTTAAGATATTATTCCACCACTTAATAGGAATAAATTAAAAGCTACACCTACCAATTGAAAATTTATCTCACGTAAGTTTCAAAACGACTCTTTCTCATAACGTATTATAATACCACTCCGAGTCATACTCTGGGAGTACACCGCCGGTCCTTTGTTTATAGCTTATTCGGAAATCATACTGGACACAACATGTGCTAAATCGTATGATATTATAAAATTATTATCGATCATATTAATGAAATAATAATAAAATTCGATAGTGAAACTGCGCCTTTGTTTTGCCGTGCACACGATTTCGATTTTACTAGGTCGTATTTTCGTTAAGAGTTTTTCGTTGGATTTGGTAAGAGTGTTTACTCAGACTGTTTACTTCTTAAAACTCCGCCCTCCTTACAGTAATTAATGTTGGCACTTGTAAATAATCCGAAATTTAATTTATTACTCAAGGTAATCATATAACCTCCAACCGTCCTTATGAAAATTAGACATCGGAAGCTTTTCGTACGAGATTAAATATGCTCTTTTGTTCTACACCAATAATTATCAAAAATGTCATGAGGTCTTGACCAAGTCTTAGAACTTTTATGTAGAACGATTATGCAGATTATAACTACACTTTTTCTTTTTTTCACTTTTGTTATAAAAAATATCACTTCAGCCAGTATGAGAGTGTAGCACTCGGGGCTTTAAGCTTTACCGGATTTTACTTGTTTTTGAATACTCTTTGAATAAATAAATAAAAATAACAACATGAGAATAAAGTTTCTCACTTATTGTTTTCCTTGTATATTACTGTACCATAGGCAAACACTATCAACATAGTATGTCGAGTAAACATCAGAACTCTGCAATATGTTGAACAAATATCTCTTATCACGGTCGAGGAAAATTTATATTTAGCGTTGCGGATAACTGGATGTTCTAGAAAGTTCTTAGTAAAATAAAAATATAGATATCATTGGATAACATTGACATATACTATGTATTTATTATTTTTATACAAATGACATATTGCTTAAATCGTAGCCGCTCAGTAATTACTCAAGAGAGCATAGTTCGCATTTTCAAGCTGCTTACAAGCTCTGGTAAACTATGAAGATGGTCAAATATATAGTATATTTATAGTTTTCAAGAGAGAAATTGCATGTAAAACAGTGATCCTTCCAATAAAGTTTTACTTTTCTGGGAACTTCACCAACTGTATACTGTTGGCATATAAGGACGAGTATTTCTGTACTGGTACCCCTCTCAGCAATTAAATGTGAATAAATGAGTCAGTGGTCTCACAAAGACCCTTTACTTGTTGAGAACACAAAATTTTTTGAATTACTTATGACATGGTCGCTCAATTCCTATGTTTTCTGTGAACATGGGACATAATATAAATTATTAAAGTTACACAGAAAATAATAAATCTGGGGGCACGGCAGTGCCCCTGCTAAGTCAAGCATAAAAGCGGCACGGCCGTAACAAGCTTTTCTCGAAGCAGTTCAGGCCATTTTTGTCCCTCTATAACTTCGTTGTGGATTTAACTAGATACATTAATCATTTTTATTGAAAGTATGAATATCCTTAGTATAAAAAGATTTATTGTGTCACTAGTATAGGACGATGATGCTAATAGTTATTGATATTATGAATTCTTTCTTCTGTTATGATGGTCACCAATTTGTTATTCAACCATCATAAAAAAAGAATTATTACATACTTCGTGTTGATCATGGCATGATCATGAGTTAATATTTTAGAAATAAGTATTAAATGACTTGTACCTATAATATTTAAATCGATTTTATTTAAAGTATTTTACTATAAAAATTCTAAAGTTTAATTTAAAAAATGAATTTCTATGCTTTTTACTATTCTAACGTCTTAATATACCAATACTAAGACGCTAGTATAGGTGAATTTGTATAAAAACTGAATATGTTTTTGTCGCTACACGCTACACGGTCACAGATTAAAACTTTTATAATTTGCACTCGCCGTGTAGAGATGGCGTAAGAGTAATCCTATATAATCCCGTGAGTGGCGTAAGAGGGAATGAAACAGGAAACGGTCAACAGTATCTTCATGATGAGAGCTCAAAATTGTAAAGAACTGCGGTTACCAAATCGCTAAAGTATGACAGTTATAGCAAATCTATAGAGGAGGCCCAAAATCAACAATGGACTTTTGATAGATTTCAAGGTAGAGCCATGCTGCAGCTATATTTTGGTTGCAGCAGGAATGGGTGAGCTTGACCGAGGAAAAGAAAAAAGCAGCTTATTGATGTTGTGTTTCTTAGGGTTTATGTAGGAAACAAGAGACCCCCTTTTGTTAGAATCGAGGCACTCTATATTAGTCCTTAAGGGGTGACAATGCATCTGCATTTTGATTCATAATTGAGTATAGATGTAGATGTGTACGGACAACATCACACATTTACCATCACGTGTACAGTGTCTGTCGCCCTTATTATATAAAAAAATAATCTGTAATGAATGAATTAATAATTTACACCAATCATTGTTTATCTCTTGGTGAAACTCCATGTTCATTTGGATTGTTACATGTACTTGTTTTACATAGATTGTGAATCTTTAACAGGATATAAAGGTAACAAGAATAATTTACTTCGTAAATAACTTATCATAAACATATTCGTTCTCATTAAGTGACAAGGAATTGTGTCAATCTGAGTTACAAATAAAACTTTTAATTAGTAGGTATCATATGTCTCAGAAAGTAAGAAAAAACAAACAAACTTCGGGGGAGGCTTTTATTTAGCGGCAGACTTGATAGGCTATAATGAATAAATGAATGCGAACTTTGTTGTGTATTATTTAAACGTTGACCATAATTCTCCTTATTAAGGTTATGGTTTAATAATAAGTTATCGTCTTGATATAGTCTTTTCTAGTGCACTACTGATCATTGAGGTTTTCCTGCGATTTCGATATGAATGAATTTCAGTCATTTGTCAGTCACAAGAGCTTCGTTAGTGCCTAGTCCGATAGAGAAGTGTGTTTTCTGTAGAAGATCATTCTAACTCTCCTAAAAATATAAGCTATGGCCCATTCGATGTGTAATATTATTACGAGGAAGGGTTTTTCCCGCAAACAAAAATTTCAAATGTTATCAACAAAAAATAAAATAATGGCCTCCAGGTTTTTGGAAACAACTCAAAAACTATAATGAATAATGAAAATCACAATACAGATTCTTGAAAAAGAGAATATTTGAAACAAAAAAAAAAGTCTAAACCTCCGGAAGTATATCTCCATTATTTATAATATTAATTTAACGCTGAATATAAGGTTCCGTGAGGGCGTTACGGCATGCGTGCGTTGCAGCTAGAGAGAGTACACCGATTAAAATATTTTTTTAATGACATTTGTTATTAAAAACATATTTGCAATTAATTTGTAAAGTTCTGGTATCATCTAAATAGTAAAAAGAATCAATACTTGTTCGAAAAAAATTATCTCTATTTTACACTAGTCGACATAAAAAAACATTAAAATTATTAACATCTAATAAACCCAATACAAATTAAATACTCTTAGCTTGAACCATAGCAATAAAAACTATAAAATTATACGAACATATAAAATATTAGAATAAAGAAATATAAATATAATAATTTAATGATATATAAGTTTTATTTTTAGTTATTACATATTAGCCAGTATAATTAGACTCTTGTTTTAGAGTTTTATATAATATGTTTTTTATTATATTTTCCTTCCGATTCTTAGACAACGCCCGGCTCAATCTTTTCCGCGCAAATACTAATATAGAGGGAATTGCGAGCGAGACGCTCAAATGTTTAATATAACAAGTATGAATCGATAGAAAAATATTTTTACATTTCCGACATAATCGCGTTATACAGATTATGAAGATATGTATTAACAAATATTTTGACAATAGGTACCTAATACACTAACTTGTAAATCCTACAGTAATATAGAAAGTTATTTAAAGACGAGTCCAATTACGATGTATGGTCATATGCGTTAACGTCATGGAAATTGACGGTAAAATTTAATGTATTTTCAAAGTTAATTTTATTGTCATTTTGTCTTAAGCGAAAGCTTAAAAAAGATAGTATTTGAAATTGTTTTTATGAAACCCTGTATCGAGACTTACTTTACTTTAACTTAATAACATTATCTTCTCCAGACCGAATTTCGATTGCGGCAGTCAGTCTCAAGGAAGAATGGTCATCAAGTCATAATATATTATATACGGTCTGCAACTGAGAATTTCTTGACGAAAAAGGGAAGCAACTCAACTTGTACCTTGCCAAGCGTGGCAACTATGGCAAATATCCCCCCCCCCCAATGATTCAATATAAAGGGAGTAAATCAGCAGTTGCGTTGAAGATCACTGGACCAAAAGCACACAAAAGCTTAATCGTTGAGAGAGGAAGTGAAGGTAAAAACAATCACAAATTCCAACTGACGGTAAGTGAACGATTTTGCCAACGAACACAAACCTTGTCTAAGAATCAAAATGCAGATGCGTTGTCACCCGTGAAAACTAAGGTGGAATGCTTTATTACCAGCGAAAAGGGTCCTTCATAATTTTAATTTAAAAATTACAAACTAAAATACGACTTCAACACGACCGGCTGTCAGTTCTTTAAGCTTCTGTTCACTTTCATATTTCCTCTGTAGCTCACGAACATGTTCCTGTCGTATCAGCTTCTTCAAGGCTTCAAATCTAAAACATCATTAATTATTAGTAATTAATCAAAAATAATTGATAACCGGTTCACGGTTATTTTATGACGATCTTCACTATTACCTACATAAGTTTTGTAATTTGTCATAAATTATGTAATCAAAACCCATTTTTAGAATTGGGCAAATTTCTATTTAAAATCTAATGACACATGTAATATTTGAAAACATTGATCAAGCCTTAGGATAAATTGTATAAAAATAATGTCCTAGTAAATTGCGAGCTCTTTTAGTGCATTTCTAACAACTAATTAATCAAAGTAAAATTCTGTCCATATTGTTTGTGTAGTGTAGTGTAGTGATATTATGAAGACAGGCCATCTTAGCACTTTGCCCCGCGCGTAAGTATCGATTTTGAGAAATATGATGCCATATATGGATCCACTGCTCCATAAATTAGGCGATAGAGAGAAACTGAAAAGGGATATGGGTAGCAGTAGCATCTTTTGAAAAAAACTTAACAAAAAACTATGGTTGTCACTTCGTGACAAATATCCTATTTATGGGACAATCTAAGAGGGAGACTTCTGTCCAGCGATGGACTTTTGATGGCAATGTGTAATAAAACACATGAATAATGAGATTGCAGTTTATCTAATTTGCATAAGTTACAGCTTATATGTCCACCCTTTGACACTGTATTTTTGGGCAAGGAAGTGTATGTTTTGTACTTCACGTGTCTGAAATATTTTTTGTAATTTCTCAGACATGGGAGTTTCCTCACGATGATTTCCTTTAGCGGAGCACGTGTTAAATCAGAACTTAAAATAGCAATTTACAATTTCATCTGTGCCAGCGGTTATCTAACCTGGGTTGCTCGTGTACTGTCAAATTTTTAGCAAACTCTTCGCCTCTTAGCGACCATGATACGTTTGTAACTCTTCTAACTCGCAACTCGCTTGTAACTCGCTTTTAAATTCAGTTCATATTATGTGTAAAATACTCAGGCAATCCACCTGCCCAGCATTGTGACTATAGAATATATATTATAAAAAATGAAATATGTTTACTACTAATTTTTCTATGGTTTACTGGTACAAATGCCCCACTGGCTGTGTGCTCCTCGGCTGTGTGCATTAAGAAAGATAACTTATAGCGGTTATTGCGGATATTCGGAATATCAACCAAGTATGGGCAACCTGCAGTATGTCTAATAATCCGATAGGTGTCACTTTATCTAGTGGACGGCCACCCTATTTTACATTGTCTGACGATTTTTAGGCGAGGTATATGATTAGTTCGTTGCCACTTCAACTTTCTGATATTTTTATGACATTACTGAACTGTACCGTCATATTGATATTCTATTCAAAATAAACAATCTACTTGGTGGTAGACTGCTTTTCTGCCTAGGAATTTGTCGGGGTAAGTTTCACCCTTGTTCGTATTTTGACACTAAATAACAGTCCTTCCATTGCTGTGTTTCAGTCTAGAGAGTAAAGAGTGCCTGCATTATTAAAGGCTGTGAGGAATTTCATTTTAGTCCTCAGAGGTGACAACGCATTGTTTCTACCTATGAAGTTAGCTGCATGTGACCATGGACTGCGGTTGCCACTTGTCATGCACCTTTTTACCTGGAAACGAGGCATTTCATCTTAGTCTTCAGAGGTGATAACACATCTGCATTTTGATTTTTAGTCGAGGATAAATGAGGATGTCTATGGGCCACAGCATCAGGTGGACTGTATGCTCGGTTTTCACCCTTATTCTATGGAAAAAAGTGGAATGTAAGTAAATTTGGTTTAAAAAAATATTTATAAGAAAAAATCACAGTTATTGTACAATATATCATAATATAATATTTATAGGTAATATATTTATGTATTATAACAGTCGCAGTTTCCTTGAGAGAACTACTCTACATTATTGAATTTAAGAGAGAAGGACAAGTGATTGCTTACCTCGTCATAATCCGGAGTACGTACTACGTTGGGTGGAGCTTTTATAACAACTCGACCGTAGGCTTCCCGAGGAATCGAGGTATATTGTTATCCAAACCTGCAAGAAAATTAATTTAGTTACAATTTTTATTTACAAAATTCCATTTCCAAAAAATTCGGGATTTTCTGAAACGATATACATATATTAAACTAAGGGACCTACAAGAAAAACGACCCCCCCCCCCACACGACACGTGACGACCTAGTAAGACATGATGGAAGTTGATGAATGCTGTTGGCTAAGGAACGTGTAACGTGG
This sequence comes from Parnassius smintheus behrii, assembly GCA_036936625.1. Lineage (NCBI taxonomy): Eukaryota > Metazoa > Arthropoda > Insecta > Lepidoptera > Papilionidae > Parnassius > Parnassius smintheus. Next base: position 13,446,680 of record JAUPFT010000030.1, on the reverse strand, counting down.
TAATCCTTTTAATGATGATGTATTATGTATAAAGTTATAAAGATTTGTATTGATATGCAAATTCGGAGCTACTCATAGCTACTCGTGACATGGCCTCAATCAAAACTGCTCAGAGTTTAAGGATTGAAAAAAAAATCTGCCTAAAAATTCAACATAGACAATAAAATCCATTCATAGCTGTGCCAAACACATGTAACACGATTATACTGGTAGCTACGTAATCACTGATTGTACAGCTGCAGTACCAAGTTTATATTTGAGATTATACCATATTATTATTGTGTTTTAAACATAATGTAACCAGCCTAGATGTAAGAAATATAATCCAATTTATCAAACAAACTTCCAACTTTGTTACAGTGAAAGAGAATTGCCCTTCAATCATAATTTACATTCAATAAAAGTTGCAATATATTACAGTTATGTAATCGTATATAAAAAAAAAATTAAAAAAAAATTGCAACCTTTGAATTCAAATAATTATAAATTAAAACAAATTTATATATAATTTTACATTAAAGTTATAATTAATGTTTCATTTACAATAGAAATTAATTATTAAATGTTAAATTATAGGTTCAAGGCGATACAATAAGGTGTTTATAATTATTATACAAATTAATTATGTAACAAATTATTTCATACTAGCGCCCAGGATCTGCCTTGTTATTTTATAAATTTTCCTTTTTTTAAAGGAAAAATGGTTTTTCGATAAAATATAGCCTAGATCCCTACTGGAATTACTTTCTATCTGTTCGTTAGTGTCACCACAATCTATTCAGCCATTCCGAAGTTTAGCCCGGAAAGATATTTTTTAAATGGTTATTTATGTCTTAATTCCATGCAAACAAACACTCCGAGCTTAATAGATACCAGAGATTTCAATATTACAGACATACGCTTTAATGTTATTTATATATAGGTATAATAGTGTAGTAGGTATTAATAATAATTGAAAAATAAATATATCAAGTCTAGCTCAAGTCAATAAACTTTAGCAATTTTCGAAAAGTACTGAAAAGGCGTGATTAGCAGACGAGCAACATGTCTAAGTGATACAATTAAAACGGCGTTTAAAAGCAAACCTAATGTTCTCTCTTAATGGACGTAGGTTTTAATACTCTTCACTTCACAAACAATGGAGCTATTGTGTCAAAAACCAACATTTACCGCCGCCTACGCCTCACCACGGGTCGTCTGTTTCAAAGTGACAGAATGAACTTCGATTAATAGAACATTTCTTAAAATTAAATAAACAAAATGGACATTGCAAGTGCTATATCAAATGGGTCCTTGATAAAATGAAACAAAATAACACGCAGGTACTAAAAATAAAATTAAAAAGGAAAATATTCTGACTACATTTGAGTTTGAAATCAATGTCATTGAACTGTTAATAATAGGTCCTTACATATGAAATTGGCATTTTGTACGAGAGGAATGTAAATTCAATTTTTTTTTTGTAAAATATATTTAACCAATTAAAGTGTGCACCGTTGTTATCAATGCATTTTTGCCATCTCGTAGATAACTATCTATTGATCCATTGATCCCTTTACTAAAAAAAACCATGGGAGCGAGAATCAATAAACTCTTTGAAGGTGGTTTGGACTGCCGCATCGGAGTTGAATATTTTTCCTTGTAAGGAGTAGTCAAAATTTTGGAAAAAAATGGTAATCTGTTGGAGCAAGGTCCAGGAAGTACGGTGGATGTCGCAGACATTCCAATTGTAACTCATCTAACTTAATGGTTATTTGTTGTGCAGTGTGTGGTCTTGCGTTGTTGTGAAGCAGCATTGGCCTAGAGCGATTGACCAATCTCGGTTGTTTATTAGATAGTTCTTCCTTCACGGTTTGCAGTTGCTGACAAAAGATATATGCCGTAATCATTTGGCCAGATTTTAGAAAGCTTTGGTGAACAAACACCGACTCTGGTCCACCAAACACTCACAAGTAATTTTTTTGAGTTAATTTTCGTTTAGGGCAAGATTTGGCTTGGTGTCCAGAGCTTAGCCATTGCGACGAGCGTACAGTATCCACTTATCATAAGTAATGATTTGATTTAAAATCCCTACATTTTTGTGTCGGTTAAGCAAGGTAACAGCAGTCGACGCGTGTTTGCAAGTTTGATTCACTAATTCATGAGGTACACGCCGTTCAAGTTTTTTTACCTTCCCGATTTGCTTCAAGTGGATTAATATAGTTTTATCGCTTACCTAGAAGTCTGCAGCTATCTCTGAAGTGCTTTGTGATGGATCCGCTTCCACAATAGCTTTTAATTCTTCATTTTCCACTTTGGTCTCCGGCTGTCCATGTGGTTGGTTTTGAAGATCGAAATTTCCAGAACGAAAACGTTGAAACTAAAAACCTAACGTGTTTTTTTTTTGCGACACCAGCGACGTACACATCATAATCCTTCGAGCTGTTTCAGCTGCACTAGTGCCACGGTGTAGAACTCGTACTTGTAAATATACCGTTATTTCATGTTTTTCATTGTGCGGTAGGACGCCAAAGAAAAAACTTATGAGGAAAAACCAATTGAATGACTGTTGCTAAATGAATTTATAAATTTGAATTTGGAATTTTTAACTAAAATGGAGATATTTCAGATCAAATCGGTCAGTGCAACAAAACCCATTTCCGTAAAAGAGTGGGGCGGCATCATTTCCGCCCCACTCTTTTACGGAAATCAAAACATTATCCTTACGGTTAAATTATATTACTCTATCTATTATCCGTAATCATTAATGTCAACAACTAATAGTGATTATAATATATAGTCAAATTGAGTAATTCTGTTATAAACAATAGTATAATAGTTATTAACCTAACATTAATCTAACAATAATAGTTACGCAATAATAGTAACCTAAATTTTTTTCAATAGATATATATTTGTTGTTATTTTCTCTAGATGTGCTGCGACTGCTAAATAAAATATATTCGTTCTATTAATTGCTATGCCATCCAATAACAAAAGCACAATAAATGATCAAACTTTTGTAAAAAAAAGTTTAGTCACCTAACTTTATTTCCAGAAATTACATTAAAAATTGTTATTTTTTGAACTAAAGCAACTCGGATAAAAGTAACAGATGAAATAATAATAAAATGATAATTTAAACGCAGAATTGTATACGGTTTTGGCATTATTGCATATAAATCTCTTCAATAACGGTGTCAGTTTTATAAAAACTGAAAGTTTCGGTGCTGAAAATAATTTTTAAAACATTTGGTAAACTTGTGGTGGCGAAATGAACGTCACTAAACACAAATAATACTGCTGAAAGTTGAAATATATAACTGAATAGGAAGAAAAGAAATCAGGTATCGATTTTGTGGTTATTAAATGTAATAACTAAAATAGAGAACGAGTACGGTCTTGAAAATTAATCACAACGACAAGAAATTAGACATTGTAAAAAATATTATTTGGACCTGATATTGGTAATTTTAGATAAATATTTTTTAAAACGTTACCGCTATAAGTTTCTCCAGTATAATGGAGGTATTTAACAAATATAAATTGCACAAAGACAAACATCCAGTCCCGGTACAATTATTTGAAGGCTTATTTCGTGCGTTATTCGAACCCGCAGCCCCCAGCGCTGCAATTTGTGACTAACCCAATGCGCCAAGGAGCTGTCACATGTTATGTGTTTAGGCTTTGTCATTGTCAATGGATAATTTTATCGGACAACTGATACTGATATTACCAATGTCGTTATTTTTGCCCGAATTCCATTTTGCTTTGAAGTTTCAGTATGCCTAGAGATACATACATAAGATAGTAATTTAAGTGTATATTTTTTATAAAATGCAAATGCGATTGTATTTTTAGCTTCCCAATGGGAAGTGATTGTATTGGGTCCGATTTTGCAAATCGGAAATATTAACATATTTCCACGCTGCAAGGTCTTTAGAGTCGAATAGTATGGTTTTTAAGATGTTCGTGTGTGCACATGTACGTATGTACGTATGTATGTTCGGATTCAATTTTCGCCTCGTGTATCTCGAGAATAAACAGTAATCTTGACATGGGACCAGTTTCATTTAACGCATAATTATGTAACTTATATCTCATTTAATTTTGAGCAAAATCGGTCAAGTCGTTTTGTGCTGAATGAAAAATTGTATAAAATATTAAAACATATGATATTTCCTTATTCTTACCACTGGGAAGTTAGTCATGTGGGCCTTTCGGGTCGCACCTAGACCGCTTTTTTCTTTTCTTTTTAGTATACAGAGAAGTTGTAATTAGAAATGTTTTATCATTAAAAACAGCAGTACCACGGATAATAAGATACTCTTGTAGACCTACTGATAGGATAAAAAGGGACACACAAGAAAACATCTGATTGTTTCACATAGTGATTTCCTATATTTACACTACGCATTCAATGAAACTAATTTTACGGCTTTCATCGTATTTAATTTCCCACGTTTTAATTACTTTACGCCATTACGGGAAATTAACTGATAGAGTTAAATAACTAGAAAAATTATAGCATCAATACTTATACAGTTATCTTACTGTATATGTGAACGTACTTACGCCAAGTAAATCTTTATCCTTCACTAACTACATGAATAAACTATGCCAGTTGTGTAGAAGGGAAAGGTGTTTGTTAGATAAAAGTTGCAAAAACAGTGATAGTTTAAATTAGGAAGATGTGCAAACAAAGCACTAGGTTATACCAGGATGAGCGAGATTGTGGAAACTTTAACCAAGCATTTCGCAATGCACACACAAGTGCGGCGATAACCTATAGCAGTCGAAGAAAATAACGCGATATTTTGTTTTGCCATTCCGGAATACTTTCTGGTAAATATATATAATTAATAATGTTGAGTAGGTCGTAAAAGAGACACATTTGTCCCGTACATGAATAAATATGGTAAGCGGTTCAACATTTTGGGAAACTTCAAATTTTATGTCGCGTTACTCTTTACTCCATACATGTCAACTGAATGGTGCGAGAGAAAGAACGAAGCACAAGCTTCAACAGCACGTCTTTTAACGAACATTTACAAGTGTCCAAGAGAGACAACATAAAAAGACATACATAAACACTCACGCCTGTCACCCAGAGGGGTAGGCAGAGACTACAGACTTCCATTAGGCACGATCCTGACACACCTCTCTCGCCTCCTTCACATCCATACACCTCCGCATACATGCTCGTCAGAGACAACATATTTTAAGAACATGCTTTATAAATCATTTATGTTTTATTTCGTTTTATCGGGATTTAAAAAAAAACATACTTCACTTTACAATAATATTGTTTATACAGTTTTTGAATGAATTTTAATAGAATCAGCATGGTGGCAATCACTTCATTCCCAAGGGTTATTTTAATTCACATTTTCTTTAATATTATATTAACTCTTTTTTCTTACATTTTTTCTTTAGTGAAACTAACAAGCGCGTCATTAAGTTTCAATTAAATAACTGAGTTTGAAATTAGATTCAAAACCTGGGTTCAGCTCTTGGTATAGAGGTGTACACGGGCCACTCATTATACATTAGTGGCTCTCTGTAGGAATTAACTTCATTATTTCCGGTGCACGAGCTGGTCTTTTTGACAACCTGCAAACATAAAATCTTGGTAAACGTCACAATGGATTTAAAATTATCTGAAGGGTATTTTTATCGGTCCTCAAAAACCCACTGCTTACATGGGTATTTCGTGTTGTAGTGATAGTTTGTATTAATCTTCACGCTTGGCGCATGGATTGACGATCGCAGAGTCAGATGTATAGCAACTTTCGCTACTGCCTGTCGTTCATCTGTTTGTTCGATGAATGACGTAAGCGGATGGTTTATACCGCCATCTATTAGAAGTAATAATTTTTTTCTCGTCATTCCCATAATCACCTCTTACCAAATGGATGTGTTAGTGTTGTGTAATTATTTAGCACCTCAATATAGGTCCCTTAGGTCTCATTGGTGTCAACTGTGGGGACTATGTAAATACCTAAGAACTCACGTCCTCCTGATGATGATAAAACCAACTTTATATACAATACGCAGTTTCGGTAAATCTGGTAAATCTCTCTTACATTAGGAGAGACCCAACGCCAAGCAATGTAATATCTAAAAATGTAAGTAATAAAAAAATGTAAGTGGATGCTGTGGCACATAGACACTTGTTCACAATTAAAAATCAAAACGCATATGCGTTGTCACCCCTGAGGACTAAGATGGAATGCCTACCTCATTTCCAGTAAAAATGGGTCGACAAGTCTCTGGTTCTGTACACTCACCATACGAAATACAGAAGTATTAAGCTGCTATTTTACACTAGTATTCTGTGAGAGCGTGGTCCTTCCCCGGTCGAGCCGACCCATTCGTGCTACAACCATAATATAGCTGCAGCGTTCTATCACGTATAATAAGCTGCGGTTGCTATTCCTTGGGGCTGCAGTTGACAACGATAGGCTGTAGTCACAACAACACAATTGTGAACGGTTTTCGACCTATGAATAATTAGGATATTGCGTATGAATCTTACTTAGCTATAATACAAATAACATAGATAATATAGACCTATTTCGACCGCCCCTTAGCTGTGTAATCATATCTACTACCCCATATCGCCCCGAGGTTGCTGCAATAAGCGGCAAAGGGAAACTGAAACTGGAGCTGTACAGCAGCATCTTCCTGATAAAAGCTCAAAATAATAAACAACTGCGGTTACCAACTCACTTGCCAAGCGTGGCAACATTGGCTAAAATTCCCTTTGTGAGACAGTCTATGTTTTGTTCGGAAGTGGGCTTTTAAAGGCTGTAATGTAATGATATCTGAAATATAATGTCATCCAAATTTCATAAAGTTTTTTTAAGCTTAATTATTTTTCTAACCCATAAATGTAAGTATATAAATATCATTCTGCTCATGTTGTGAGGTTACAATTTAATTTTGTGTGCATTGTTGTGTCGAATTGCTTTATAAGGACGTTAACTGCGAAGTGTTCATGAAACCATTATGCAAATAAAGTTAATTTTAAACTGTTTTATAAAGTGCATGTATACACCGTGTTTTTGTTTGTTAAACAATGTAAAATGTGATTTTTAACTTAAACTATATCTATACACGATTCGGTCCTTCTTTTTTTTCTATAGGATAAGGGGACAAAGGAGCATACAGTCCACCTGTTGGTAAGTGGTTGCTGTGGTCCATAGACATCTACATCCATCCTCGATTAGAAATCAAAATGCAGATGTGTTGTCAACTGTCAGGACTACGATGAAATGCCTAGTTTATAATAAAATGGATCTCCGGTTTTCTACACTCACAATACGAAACACAGCAGAGTTGAGCTACTATTTCACGCTGGTATTCTGTGAGAGCGTGGTCCTTTCCCAGTCGAGCCGACCCATTCGTGCTACAACTGTACTACTAATATAGCAGCAACGTTTATTTAATATAATAGGTAAAAACAGTATGTGCTGCCATATGTATACTACGTAATGTATAGGATGTGTGCACACTGACGCACCCTCGTTGCGTACTTCGGCTCAGTTAGTCCAAGCTGATAAACACATATTTTTCTTTTTTGATTTGTCACCTAAAGTTGAAGAGTTAACAAGGTCTTCTGGAATTAGTAGCAAATCAATCTTGGGAAACGAAGGAAAATCTACTTCGATTAAGATATACTTATACACTACATATATAATAATAATATGTTTTAGCATGGCAGTATATTATGTAATGTAAAATAGTGAAATTTGTAGAATTCACGTGTGTTTTGCAAATTTGCATGCTGTAATGAGTAAAGTCATTCTGAGTTTTGACTCCGATGCCATATATTTGTTTATTTTAAGACCCTTCCTGGTCCTGAAGCATAAAAATACCTTAACAATTAGTATTAGGAGACACGAGCACATATAGTTCATAGCTACTAAAACCATGTTTACGTCATGACAGCGAAACGTGTTTCATTAAGTGCACTACGTTTTAAGTGAAATTACTACTACATCAAACATCAAATTATATTCCCTCTCGTTAAACGTTGATTAAAAGCTTTTAACCGAACGCCTACTGGTGCACTAAGAGTGAGTGCATTGAGGCATTAACTCATTCATAACGTAGAAATTATTTAGTGTATAACACATATATGGGTGATATTTGCCACTGCCTCGTTGGTCTAGTGGTTATAGTAGTGCGGCTGCTGATCATGAGGTCCTTGGTTCGAATCCCGGGTTGGGTCAAAAAATCATTTTCTAAGCTTTTTTTGTTTGTTTTTCGACCCATTGGATTATGATAGTGAGGGAATACAGAGTGCACCTGTGCTTGTGCATACACTCGGGCACCATAATCCTGTCCTGCCCCGATGGCTATTCTCCGTTGAGGCTGGCTGCCGTGACTGAAATTCGGTCTGGAGGACATTATTTGCCAATGTTGCCACGCTTGGTAAGCAGCTTGGTAACCGCTTGCCAAGCTTTGCCAAGTCTGGAAAGTTTTTTATTTTAGTCATCATTAGGAAAACGCTGCTGCCTCTTACTACACCCTCGGGATGATATGAGGAAGTTGATATTCTTTCACCACCACTACACGGTAATGTGTACGATAAAAATAAATAACACGAAAATAAATAGGTAGCTTTTATTATTATGTATAATATTACGTAATAGAGCCACGATGCCGCCATATTATGGCTACAATATGAATGGGTCGGCTCGACTGGGATAGGACCACATTCTCGCAGAATACCACCGTGAAATAGCAGCTTAATGCTGCTGTGTTTTGTATGGGGAGTGTAGAGAACAGGCAATTCGTTTTACTTTTAACTAGGCATTCTATCTAAGTAATCAGAGGTGACAACGCATTTTCATTTTGATTCTTAATCGACGATGGATGTAAATGTTTATGAGCCACAGCATCCACTTACCATCAGGTGAACTATGAGCTCGTTGGTAAGGGTTGCCTGTTCTTTTTTAATTTTTTTAATAGTATAACTATTAAAAAAATTAAAAAAGAACAGGCAACCCTTTGTACTGATATAGAGGCATTCAAATCATCTTAGTCTTCAGAGGTGACAGCGAATCTACATATTCACTGAATGTGGGATGTATGAATTGTATGTGATTGTGGACCATAGGATCCGCTTACTATCACGTGGACTGTGTGATCGTTTGTCACCACTAGTAAAAAGGGTTTCTGGTTCTCTTCACTCAACGTACGAAACAGTAGCTTTATACTGTTTTTGACGCTGGTTTCTGTGATAGCGTGAAAAAGTTTGTTACGAAGGACATAATATAATATTATTATTATGTACCAAGTATACGGCCTGTCATAATACCACTGGTGCAAACTAATCTAAGCTCCAACGTCACTTTACAAAATTAATGCAAAGTGCGGGCTTCAGATTACTAAATCTAATATATAAAAATTTATAGTGATTTTCATAATGATTTCTTATATTTATTTTACAGATTTTATCGCGTTTAATTTCTTTGATTTTTAATTTTCGACGTTTCGGGAGCTTTCCAGCACCCATGGTAACTGTACTGTTTGGTGATCTTGTGAAATAATTTATAAACCAGCGGTATTCGTTCAATAGCGAGAGATTCGAAACAATTTGCTCTGAAACTCGGCGACGGAAATACGAAACCAAGTATCACTTGATAAAGCATAAGAAATTTGCCAAAGTTGTTAAAGGCTTAGCGACAACTCCCTGTAGTCATAGATTAGAGAACTGATGTTGGTGATAAAGTTTATATTTAATAGATATTTCAACTTTTATTTATATTTTTTAGTTGAATCTTTACCATATTTTTCACTATGATTACGGAAGTAGTTTTTTGGATTTTTGCACGTCTTCTTCATATTCTATATCAGTCAGAAAAGAATAATGCTGGGCCGTAATCATCACGTTCGATGCGGATTGATGATTGTACAACTCACGTCTCGTACCCTTAAAGTTGCTCCTGGTATGGTATTTTACGTATGTCTTATAAACTGGTAACTCTACGTGGCACACGCTTGGTAAATACCTAAACAAGACTGTATCATTGGTCTATTATCAACACGATCGCTGATCATGAGCGCTCAGGTTTGAATCCCGGGTCGGGCCAAAATCATTTATTGGGTTTATGTGACAAATTCTCAAAAGCAACTTCTCATAAGCATTGTCATAACTTGGAGTCGGGAAGTTGGCAGTTTACCAGGTACGACAAAAAAAAAACAGTGCTGAGAACCTCCAGATATCTAGATCTATCTTAGATTCAGAATCTACCAAAAAACAATCATTATTTTAAACATTTTCATTATTTTAAACTTTTACAACAACAACAATTGTTTATTTGTTTGCCTGTGGCCTCAATCCACAGTCTAAGAAGAGTATACAGTCACTCATCGTATTTGATGATATCGGAAAAGCCGTCATAAACTTTAAATTGCTAGGGTTGTCAGGAAAAAGGACAGGTTTTATTTAATACCTCGTTCGAAAAAACTCCTGTGTGGAAACTATTGAAACTTTAGTTACGTATCTTATAAAAAAAGACAACTCACATCTTTTTTTCGCACATGTAGTGTGAACCATTTTAATTTATTTGCATGACAGGACAACCCTAGCGGACAACTACGCGACTAACGGCCGCTTGGGTGCGTTCCGCCCGCGTCTCGCCCCACACCGCACCGCACGAATCCCATTCTAGATGCCTCCGATTAGACATGTCGATTCACTTTTAAAAAATCGATCTGCGAATCGATTCGAACCGAGCATACTAGAATAGGTTATCGATTAATCGAGGATTAAAAGATCGATTTTCGATTAATCCCGACATTTCCAAAAGATTGTTTCCAGAATTGCAATTTTTCTTAAATCAAACTTTTATAATTACATTTACCTTTTGTTTTATGTATAATTATAGGCTGTGGGGCATTCCATCTTAGTTTTTTATATTTTTATTTATCAGATCAAACAAAAATTACGTTTCGATATAGGCTTAATTAACAACTAAAAACCACAGAGGTTTACCTTGATGCTAAATAATTAAATTTAAGTAAGCGAATTATGTACAAAACACATTCTAATTCAATAGTTAATTTAATGAGTATGTAGAAGGTATTACAAGAATATAAGGACTAAAAAGGTAAGTTAACAACTTAGTTAAAGTCAGAAGTAGCAAGGTAAAAGTAAAACTAAGAGCTAGGCAGGTAGGTACATTATTATTAAGTAGATATAGTATGTAATTATAATTTAGATAGGAAAAAGCTTTTGTGTTTAGTTTTAATGTTTTGTTGTGATACTTTTTCGCATACATCGAAAGGTAAGTTATTTATTAAATGCGGTACCTAATAAGTAGCCGTCCGTTGCCCGTACACATTATTAGCAGTGATATGCCAGAGTCGGTTTTGTGTCATAGCGCGCGTACGTACTGGATGTTCTATATATGATTTTAAACTGTCGCAAAAGAAATATTTTTTTAATAACATGGTTTTTATTTTTGTCATAAACTGGTAAGATTTTACAATGAATAAAAATTGCATTTTCATCATCATCAATTAGGCACGTATATTAGGGGATATAATATTTTTGAGAATACTAAATTGAAGATCATAGATCCGTTTTAAATATGATTTGTACGTCCGACCATAGCTCGACAAGCCATACTGAATATAAGATTCAGTCAGGAACTCCCTGGTAAAGCATAAGTCTTACTTTGAAGGGTATGCGATTTTTTAGGATTTTTATATTGGCTAGAAACTGACGCAACTTATTACACACATGTTTAATGTGGTAGTTCCGGTTAAACTTTGAGTCAATTAAAAGGCCAAGGTATTTTTGTGTGGTCACAACTTCGATTGTAGGGCATTGGCAAGTTCCTTGCTGATGGAGGCAGTCGTGATTATGAGCAATTAATGGTTTTGTAGTAGGATACTCATATATGGAGATTTGATAATGATGAGTTTGGTTTTATTGGCATTTAACACTAGACCACCGTCATGGCACCATCGTATCAACATGTCTAAATCGGCCTGGCGAGCATTACACGCATTTGAGATATCCTTACCCGAAACGAGAAGACACGTATCATCTGCAAATTGGTAACAGGAACTGTGTTTCAGACAGTTATTCATCTCGTTGACATAAAATAAAAAGTGCAAAGGGCCAATTGCTGATCCTTGGGCCGTGCCTTCTGTCACATTAATTTAACCGTAAATGTATGTTAAGTAACAACGTTTAAGTAGCTATCTTTGTTTGTTGTTGTTAAAATTCACATCAGACTAGGCTGAATGGTTTCAGACCTTTGCCTTCCTTAATTGGCGAATCGTAAAAACTACAAATAGTAAATTTTTTTAGAGTTTAGACATTTTTAGACTTAAGAAATTTTTTAGACTTAATACATGGATGTCTTCGTAATAAATGGTCGCGTAAATTTGTTCCGCATGTTTTATTTCGATATGACAATATTTGCGTACGCCATTCGATCGCTTTTTTACAAAGTAATTCCATGTATCACTTTTAGTTTATATTTTAGGATAAAAAGAACAACAATACTTTAACAAAAGTGCAAATTGCTACGTATATTTCTCAATAAACCGGTTTCAATCTTTATTAGATTGAAACCGGTTTATTGACTCACTATTTATCAAATTAAAATGAATGCTACACGAAAACAATACTGGTTATTTCGTAACTATAAACCCCTACAAACTTCAACATTTAATCTAGGTATTTAAAAAGTACTCTGTCTGTAGTCATAGATCACATTATGTATATTTTTGATAACAATTATAGTAATAAATTCACAGGTTCACAGCTATAATATGTTCATATATATCATGGTATTTTGGATTAAGTTAGACCCACATTCAACAGCTAAGATTAGAATTCGAATTTTAAAAAATGAGATGAAAAACAACATTTCGATATATTTGGATGCGTTGATAAAAATTTATTTTATTCAAATATATATTGCGTTCAAATTATCAACTGCGGCAAACTGCGGTATCTTATTTCTTACCCCAGCCAGTTTAGAAACTTTATCGCAAGTTCTTGATTCAGATTAATCAGTCCGATTCGAGAGGTTTTTGGATCGATTCATGGGATCGATGCGGTGCCCTGAATCGATCTAAAAATCAATCGATTAATTTACTCCAGATAATAATCATGACATGCCTACCTCCGATGATCGACTGTTTCTAGTAGCTAGACTGTGCCCAAACTAAGCATAATTGGCTGATGTCTACTGACAGCAAATTTTACCCGTTAATTCATAATATGTACATGATGATAAGATATATTATATAGATGGTAACGCATCAAGAATCATAATTCAGATACTTTGTTACTCCTGAGGACATTAATAGAATTACGTATTACCAGTAAAACAAACAAAATAATTCATATGTTGTTGGAGAACTGAGTGATGACTTGGATATACATGTAGAGTGCAAACGCAGGGCTCTAGCCGTATACCACTCAACATGCTGGCGCGTCGTTTTGCTTTGTGTTCTGGGGATGTTAAGATCAGTATAAAGCGTTTTGTATTAGCTATTACACCTTTATTTATATTTTTAAGTTTTATAAATAATTGAACGTTGCGTGAACAGATTATTGTGTTTTTATAAAATAATTCTATAATAATTTTAGTATAGAATATTTTAACCACAAGTTATCAACACCGAAGTTATTAATTTATAAAAGTGTCTAATAAATTAGCTTAATTGATTCTGAAATTGTGAAAGCAGACCCTAGAGCAATAAAACTTAATTACAACACTATAATCGTTAATTAAAACGCTGTTCTCTTATGATATAGGGCTAGAGTTTATTCAGCGCTAATCTCAAGATGTACTCGTATTCGTTTCTTAAGTTCTGTTTTCACGTTGACACGTTTTAACAAAATCAATTTAAAATAAACGATTCTAGCTTCATTTGAATTTTTCGCGCTTATTTAGCTTAAGAAATAGCTTAAGAAGTAACTAGATCTTTGATTAATCCGGTATTAGTGATGCAACTATAACATCTACCACGTTAAAACATTAAATACCTACTTTGATACCTATGTACGTACCAAATACTTTATTGATAAGAAGAAATACATGTAAAATCATTTTTTATATGATAGGGTGACAAACGAGCACACAGTCCGCCTGATGGTAAATGGTTGCTATGGCCCATAGACATCTACATCTATCCTCGATTACGAATCAAAATGTAGATACGTTGTCACCCGTGAGGACTAAGATAGAATGCCTCGTTTCCAGTAAAAAAGGGTCTCCGGTTCTCTACACTCACCATACGAAACACAGCAGCATTAAGCTACTATTTTACGCTGGTATTCAGTGAGGTATAACCACGTTAAAGATATATTTTAGATTGTTTTTATACATTTAGAGTCTTTGTGTAATTGACTTGTAATTCATATGCTTTTTGTAAATCCTAGCTTATCAAAAGGCTACTTTTGAACATAGGCCTCCCCCATAGATTGCCCCAGAGCAGGGATGTTTGTCACCGTTGACACGCTTGGCAGGCGGGTTGGCAACCACCAATATTATTTTTAGTTGTTATCAGCAAGATGTCGCTGCCGGTCTCCTGGTTTCATTTCCCTCCGTCGTCTCTTACGACACCCTCGGGACGGTATGGGGTATATCGTCCCGAGGGATGGTAATAGTAGATAGCATTACACCGCCACTATGCGATCACGGAGTGTACATGTAACAGTAATTATATTTAAGTAAAGGTGCATATTAGTATAGTTAAGAGTTCTTAAATTATTGCTTATTTTATACCATTACAATTTGCATAAATCGTGATTTTTTTAGAAAAGAAACAATAACAAATAATTTTCTTTGTGAATATTTCAACTAAATGTTGTTTGCTACATTAATCAAAAATAAAGATTTTTATTTGTGATTTAAGGTTTCTTTAGTGTGAGAAAAATATCCTGACAATTCCCAAACAACTTTCCAGACGCCTTGCACTGAATGGAACTTCGTTAACTACATAATAGTGCTATAATAAGAAATCACAATAAAAATATTCCACAGTTTTTTCCCAACTTCATTTAGCGTAGCTATGAAAGATATGAACACTGTCAAACTGTCTGAGCCTGTTGCCCAATAGAATACGCAGAGACACGATCCTGACACCTCTCTCTCTCTATATACATATATATATATATATATATATATATATATATATATATATATATATATATATATATATATATATATATATATATCTGGCATATTATTGGATTATCCGAGGTCCGAAGAGAGGGGTAGGACACGGCAATCCTCGAATCCGGCAACTTGTTCTACCACCGGGAGGGCGACCATCTGTCCCAAGGAGGTGTCTGATTTATCGTCCACAAGTCTCTCGTCAACAACGTTGTAAAGATTGGGAGTGTGTCAACGAGGGTCGCGTACCTGATACTCAGAATCACCAAACGGTATTCGCTGAAGGTCATACAGGTTTACGCACCAACCTCGACACATCCTGATGAGGTGGAGGAAACGTATGAGAATATTTCCAGAGCCATGCATTCCTCCAAAACCCACTACACGGTGTTGATGGTAGACTTCAACGCAAAACTAGGCACAAGAGAAAGCGGTGAGCTGAAGGTAGGGAAATTTGGAGTAGGGCAACGGAACCGACGGGGCCAGCAGCTGGCCGACTTTATGGAGAAAAAGGGACGCTTTATGATGAACTCTTTCTTCCAGAAGCGGCCCCACTGGAAGTGAACCTGGTTGAGCCCCGACGGTTCGACAAAAAATGAGATTGACTTCATTATGACGACCAGACGCAAACTGTTCAGTGATGTCTCAGTGATCGCAAGGGTGAAAACTGGCAGCGATCACCGAATGGTTAGAGGCACACTGAACTTAAACGTTAAGTTGGAGAGGTCTCGTCTGATGAAGTCAACGCTCCGTCCCCCTCGTGCTCTAATCCAGAATCCCGAAACCTTTCAGCTTGAGTTACAAAACCGCTTTCAGTGCCTAGAGGATTGCAATGCAGTGGACGATATGAATGACAAGCTCGTGGAAACTGTCCATGCGGTCGGAGTTAAGTTCTGCAAGATCCGCCGCAGAAGAACACAAAAACTCTCCGATCACACTCTTAATCTCATGGCTGTTAGACGGGAGATGAGGCTGCAATTGTCAACAGATTTGATAGCATACAGGCAACTGAACAGACAGATCTCCAAATGCATGCGGCGAGACTTACGCAACTTTAATACTACTCGTATTAAAGAAGCGATCGAGCGGAACCAGGGCTCCAAAGTCTTTGCCAGAGATCTGTCTGCCAGAAAGAGCCAACTGTCAAAGCTGAAGACTGAGAGTGGCAACATCGTTTCCGGGACACCTGAGATTCTGAGTGAGATTGAGAGGTTCTATGGGCAGCTATACACATCATCGTTGGAGCCACACACAAGTGTGAGTAACGATCCAAGAGCCAGTCTTATTATATACACTATTCCGATGATATCCCGGACGTCAGTCTGAGCGAGATTAGAAGGCTCTCCACCACCTTAAAAACGGCAAGGCCCCGGGTGAGGATGGAATTACAGCGGAGCTTCTGAAAGCGGGTGGAACACCGGTACTTGAAGTCCTTCAGAAGCTCTTCAATTCCGTCCTCCATGGTGGCACTACTCCGGAGGCGTGGAACAGAAGCGCGGTAGTCTTGTTCTTTAAGAAAGGAGACAACGCTCTCTTGAAGAACTACAGACCGATTTCCCTTTTGAGCCGCATCTACGTGCTGTTTTCGAGAGTCATTACGAATCGTCTCGCACGCAGACTCGACGACTTCCAGCCTCCCGAACAAGCCGGTTTCCGAAAAGGCTTCAGTACCATAGACCACATACATACCCTGCGGCAGATTGTATAGAAGACCGAAGAGTACATTCTGCCACTTTGCCTGGCATATCTGGACTATGAAAAAGCCTTTGATTCCGTCGAAATTTGGGCGGTGCTACAGTCCCTTCAGCGGTGCCAGGTTGACTGTCGGTATATCGAAGTGCTGAAGTGTTTGTACAGTAGGGCTACGATGGCTATCCGAGTACAGAACAAGAGTTCGAAACCTATCCAACTGCAGAGAGGTGTAAGACAGGGTGACGTTATATCCCTGAAACTCTTCATCGCTGCGTTGGAAGACATTTTCAAGCTACTGGACTGGAAAGGATACGGTATTAACATCAATGGCGAGTACATCACTCACCTTCGATTTGCCGACGATATAGTCCTTATGACAGAATCGCTGGAGGACCTAAGAACTATGCTCAATGACCTCAATGGTGTCTCCCAACGGATAGGTCTTAAGATGAACATGGACAAAACAAAGATCATGTTTAATGTCCATGTCACACCTATGCCGGTAGTTGTTGGGAGCACTATGCTCGAAGTTGTTGACGAGTATGTTTACCTGGGACAAATAGTCCGACTAGGTAAGTCCAACTTCGACCGAGAGGTCAATCGACGGATTCAACTCGGCTGGGCAGCGTTCGGGAAATTACGACACATCTTCTCGTCAGGTATACCTTCTCTGAAAACTGAAGTGTATAACCAGTGCGTGTTGCCAGTGATGACTTACGGATCTGAGACGTGGTCCTTCACTGCTGGCCGTATGAGGACGCTCAAGGTCGCTCAGCGAGCTATGGATAGGGCTATGCTCGGAGTTTCACTGCGTGATAGACTCAGAAATGAGGATATCCGCAGTAAAAGCAGAGTGACCGACATAGCCCAACGGATTAGTAAGCTGAAGTGGCAATGGGCCGGCCATATAGCTCGATGAACCGATAACCAATGGGGAAGAAAGGTTCTCGAGTGGCAGCCTCGTACCGGTAGGCGTAGTGTAGGGCGACGCCCCACTAGATGGAGTGACGACCTGGTAAGACATGCAGGAAGTCGATGGATGCAGGTGGCTCAGGACCGTGCTTTGTGGCGTTACTTTGGGGAGGCTTATGTTCAGCAGTGGACTTGTGGAGGGCTGTAATGATGATGATGATGATGATATATCGGTTAAGGATACTCTTAATTTGGCCCATTTTCAGTGTCTATCAATCTAATCGATAAACTTTCTTCTAGGGTATCCTTAGTACTAACTGCTGCAGAATGAATTTGCTTTGTAGCTATATCTTAATATATGCTTTTTACGTGTTGTAACCAGCGGAACATTCTTTATTAATCATGGTCACAACATCTTCTTACAAGATACATTTTTCTCTTATCACACAACATCTCTCCCTATCATTGTGAGTCACAGATAACAAACTTCTGAATGAATCGTTACATTAATTGTTTTTCTTACGTTCACTAATTTAGAATAATAATTTCATAAGTTTTAGGGTTAAAACTATATTTTTTACTTAATAATTTTCGGAGGTAAATTGTTTTCATTCAGAGGCATTGGAAGGGTACTGCTGGAATGCGTCATATTTTTGAACCATGGCACTGCTTTCGTACAAGACCGTAGAAGTCGTTAAAGTATTTTCTTTCTAAAGTTAAAGTTTCTTTCATGGTAACAAAGACGCGATTGATTCAAATGCATTTTTTAATAATAATAATAATATTTTAATTTGATTTTTATCTGATTTTAATAAAATATTTTTTAATTTCTTATTTGTCACTTACCTATATAATTTCATTTAAAAGAGTAACATACATGCGACTATAACTACTTAGACAGTTCTGAACATAAATTTATGCTTAGTAATTATAAAAGCATTACTTTATGAGGAATTCAGTCTTTCAAAATAGTTATATTTATTAGGAACTGTCGCAACTTTCTACAAACCTGTTTTATATGATAACCCCAATTGAACGAGCTCATGAAACGAACACACAGTCTACCTGATGGTAGGAGGATACTGCGACCCATAGCCATCTGCATCTGTTCTTGGTTAGAAATCAAAAGGCAGATGCAGAATTTGTTGCCCCTAAGTACTAAAATGGAATACGCAGATTCAAGTAAAAACGTCTCCGGTTTTCAACATTCATCATACACATTACTGTTAAACCGCTGTTTTACGCTGGTTTTCTGCAAAGAGCGTGGTCTTTTCCGGTTCCATTCGTGCTACGACCATAATAAAGCTGTTTAATGTTGTAAAATTTTAAAGTTAAAAGTTAAAAGGGAAATGATTCATATACCATATGTAGAAGGTTACCTTTCATAATAGACTTTATAGAACTAAAAGAAATAAAATAATTTTTACAACATAGCTTTTTAAAAGTAGTTATTGAGACATAGTATAACATTATCCCCGACTCCATAAGCTATTTAATATATTTTTATTTATTTTTTAGTATTTTTCGTGAAAGTTTAGTTTTGGATTAAGAAATATCACAACCATGACGTTACAATTAGAATGTCGTCTCAGTAGTTACATTACAAACTTCATTCCCTACTTCTCCTTCCCTAGAGGTGGAATTTTTCCTTCATAAATGGTACTACCGCTGAAGTCGTTTATTTTATACGTGGGAGAGTCACGCTGCTGCTAATATGGTTGTAGCACGAATGGGTCGGCTCGACCGGGGTATGACCATGCCCGCACAGAATACCAGCGTAAAGTAACAATTTAATGCTGCTGTGTTTCGTATGGTGAGTGCAAAGAACCAGAGACCCATTTTACTGGAATCGAGACATTCCGTCTTAGTCCTCAGGGGTGTCAACGCATCTGCATTTTGATTCATAATCGAGGTTAAATGTAGATGAGCCACAGCATCCACTTATCATTAGGTGAACTGTGTGTTTGTTTGTCATCCTTATTATATAAAATATAATAACTAATTTAATATAAAAAAAATTAAAATCGGTTGCCAATAAACAAAAAAGCTGCGTAACATACATACTAAAAGAACATACGAGTCCAATTTATTGCCTGCTCCATTTTTGAAGAAGATAGAAACAATTGATTGTATAAAATTGCTCAATAAAAATATAAGAATAAACTACGAAAGTGGAATAATTTTGTAGTTTAGTCTCTAGCCTTTAGGGAAGTGAGTTTAAAATCATTTACTTAATTCACCAGAACAGAAACACACGAAAGCCTGTTAATAAAAATGATCAAGGTAAGAAGCCAATAAGGCGTTTGCTGCAGCAATCCATGAACTACATTAGTCGCATACCAACAGTTGAACTCTAATTTCATTTTTCAACTTTTATGCTATGTTTCTGAATATATATATATATATATATATATATATATATATATATATATATATATATAAAAACCAAATAAGTTGTCCGGCTTATATCGAAGTTCATCAAACTGGTAAAAAGGGAAACCTGAACGAACATTTTGCGCGAAACCACAAGCGTGAAATTGATGCAAGATATTTGTAGCCTAACATTACAGAGAATCACAATAACAGTTTTTCTTTGTAAAGGCTTTATATTTATATCAAGGTCTGTTTTATAATGTAAAAATAGTTTACTTATAGTTTATTTATAAAAAATACCTTGCATACTCGTACAATGGTAACTCTGCAACCAATTGCAAGGAATGCTACAAAAGCGTTGGCGCCTCTCGAGATTAAGTCTAGTTGGACAAGAATGCCTTTAAGAATCTCCATACAGTAGCAACCGAAGTGAGTGAACTCGAGTGGTTCAAATTCCACATGGAAGGAATCTATGAACAGAATCTGGTTTTATGTATTGAATTAATGCACAATTTTGCATCTTAAACGCATCCACGTTACAAAATAAATTAATTGATTGAGTTTACGTCTTTAAATAACCAAAAATAAAAACAATAGATTACAGCGGTTTTTAAGAATTTATTCGTTTGGTACAATAACTCATATCTATTTACATTATATTTTGTTATTATGATAGAGTTACTACTAACTAACTGCAATACTTATATAGTCGATTATCGCTTCCATAAAATAAGTATTTATTATGTGTATGTACCTGTCTCTTTCTATAATCATATAAGAAATAGCGAGGGTGTGCAATTTTAAGCATTTCTTAAATTGACGTCAAATTTTATGATTAAGACCGTCAATTATTAATGCGTTCTCATTTGCTCAATTTAGTATAAATTCTCCAAAATACGATTGCATTTATGCAGAGGTGGCAAAACGATCGTTTATCTGGCAGTTGGAATTCAGATCTGAAATGATAGGAGCAAGCATAAACCCTTGGGTATTAATTCGTGTATAAAGTAACTTGCTGTTACACGTAAAATTTTTAAGCAGATTTTAATCCAATTTGTTGAGTTGATTATACTCGATAAGTGGAATATCATTGGAGTATTTCCTAATGAATTTGTCAACAGTATTTATTGGAATCATGGAATTTGCGAAAATCCATTCAATTAAAGAAGTTAAAATTATTTAGCTAAGATCCCCCTAAAAACTACAAATGATGTGCCATTATCCAAAAGACATAAACTTTTTTGGTAAACACCTCCCGCCTTCTCTTTTGTTTCCACTATTCTCGTCGCCATTAATCCCAACATCACTCACAACACTGGGAAAGATACACCACGGTCGATAAAACGACATGTTGTTGCTTTGTTTTAGCTGTTGCTGCTGCTGTTGCTACACGCTGGTATTTTGTGAGTGCTTTCGTAACGTGGTTGAGCCGACTTATTTGTGCTGCAGTCATAATGCTGCTGCGAGGCTCTAACACCTTTTCTTCTAAAAACTAGAACGAAATTTAGAAGATTTTTTATATCAGCAGCTTCAGGCCTTATTTCATTCACGACGACATATCTCAACGGAGACTAGCCATCTGAGCAGATCAGGAATACAGTGCAAAATTGTGAAATACAGAGAGTAATGACTACATTGATGTATTTATTACACTAGATCATTAATTACTGCGTCAAAGCGTTGCCACCGCACATATGGCCACAGCCATGTGCCTAGCTAACGTCAGTTCAGTGTTGAATGTGACTAGCCGACCGAGTTGAGCCGAACGATCCGCGACAAAAAATGGGTAAATGAGTAGAGAAATTATGCGATTCAAGGTCACAAAACATAATAAATCAATCAGAATCATTTTTCACTCATAAGTTTTAGTTCATATTTTCATATAAACGTAAAAAAACCTCAAATAATTAAACAAAATTATTGAATATTGCGATTTAGGTCAATGGTGCCACTTTTGCGCCTTTGTGATTATCCCACATTAATAGACTAGTACCCGGATGACCGAGCTTTGCTCGTTTTTTTTTGAAATTACATTTATAAATTACATACTGATGAAACTTAAATTATATTTTTTGATCTTATTGACAGAATAGAAAAAAACTGAACTGATTTGAATAAAAAATCATGAGTGCAATCATTTTTCTTAAAATTTTCGTATTTTTAAAAATTACTAAAAAAAGGGAGTGAAATAATAGATTTTCTCACAAAAGAAGGTAACTTGAAGAAAAAAGGAAAAAAGCTAGACCAGAGACAGGACGCGAGCCACGGAACTCCAATATCACGCCCGACCGACATCCCACCTAAGCTATAACGATCGTTAGTGATCTGTTGAAATTTATCTTCTTTTATTGCCTGAAAACACGGACAAAAGGACATTTTCTAAAAATAAATCCTATCTAGATCGATTTATTGCCCCCGAAACTCCCTGGACACTAAATTTTATGAAAATCGTTGGAGCCGTTTCCGAGATTCCGATTATATATATATATATATATATATATATATATATATATATATATATATATATATATATATACACACAAGATGTGCTCGTTTAAAGGTATAGGATATAATTAATGGAGTAAGCATAGAATTATTAGGCTTAGAACCAATGATATTATAAATAAAAAGAGGTAGATATCGCACTGGCGCGCAAAAACTGTTGCGAACGAATTCAGACAATTGTCGTAATTTGTTTTATTCGGCTAATAGCAGCGAGCGAAACGAAGCGTGTCTGTTTCGTACCTATATCTACCTAAAATGCCGAGTTGTGTGTTACGAAAGTGTAAAAACTATGGTTCCAAGAAAAATAAGAGTGTAGGAGTTTCATACCATACGTAAGTATATTAAAATAATGTCATATTTATATTTTTTCACGATTTTATTTCTCATTTACAAAATACATTTCGAATTATTAATATGGTGGTTCTAAAAGGACAGTGAATATGATGACAACTGCAGCGCGATAAGGACAAATAGCCATGCGTCATAGATTAATCAACCAGAAGCGAAATCGTAGGCAGAATACACAGCGTTCGTTGACCGCTTCAGTTAGTTTGTTTAGTTTGTTAGCGTCTTTCTAATAATCATACTATATAAGATTATATAGAATTAAATTAGTAATAATGGACTATTCAATATTATTTTATTACTCGATTAGAAGCTATGCCTTAGATAAAATATTTATTTTTTATTATGTTTTTGTTATCTTCCAGATTTCCTAGTGACGATTTTATGAAACATAAATGGGTCAGCATAGTTCAGGCGGAAAGAAGTGAATATAACTGGATGCCTACAAAAAGTAGTACAATTTGTTCTGAACATTTTAAAAATGAAGATAAATATGCTACTTCCAAAGGCTACATGCGTCTGAAAAAAACTGCAGTACCTGTGATAGCCCCCGTAAAAACTAATTTTATTATTCTTATTTACGACAATTCATTATTTCCACAACAAGAAAAAAATGGTCGTAACTTATGTAATTACGTGATCCGTGCATTCAATCTGGTCAATTAATTACAAATATCATTTATAATTAACGTATCAATTAAGTGAATTTATTCTATTTCAGGACAATGATGATGTTCCACAATTTCGCTCACCTACCAGTCTGGACCATGTTGATATATCCGACATGGATTCAGTGTTCGACACCCCCAGAAAAGCAAAGCTTAGGACGCGAGTTCGTAAATTAGCTGTTGAAAAAAAAATATTACAGAAAAAAAATAATGCTCTTAAAATCCAAAACAGTAGATTAATAAAAAAAATAACAAGCATGAAAAACATTTTAAAGGATTTGAAAAAAAAGAATTATCTCACGGAACAGCAATTTTCGGATCTTAACCTAAAAGCAGAACCATTAAACTTATTTAACAGAATATTGCAAATAAAAAGTCTAAGAAAAATTTTAGGAAGAAATACCCAGCAGCGCTTCGCAAATTTGCGTTAACTTTAAATTACTACTCCTCAGTGGCGTATAAATACGTTAGGCGGGTATTCCATACTGCCCTGCCTCATCCCCGTGTTTTGGCTAAATGGTACCAAAATACTTCAATGTTGCCAGGTTTCACAAAACAAGCATTTGATATTTTAAAACAAAAAAGTAATTTATCTGGAAAGAAAATTATTTGTGGCCTGATTGTAGACGAAATGGCTCTTAGACATCAAACTCAATGGACAGGCAAAAATACAGAGGGATTAGTAAATTATGGTTCTGGACCTTCGGAAAACAAAGAAATTGCAACAGAAGCATTTGTTTTTATTTTAGTATGTTTAAGTGAAAACTGGAAAATTCCTGTAGCTTACTTTTTTGTCAAAGGGTTATCATCAGAGACGAGGGCTACTTTAATCATGGATTGTTTAAGACATAGTCATGCAGCAGGCGTTGACATAGTAAGTTTGACTTTCGATGGTTGTGCGGCTAACTTGTCTACTGCAGCGGTTCTAGGTTGTAAACTAAGCATTATTGATAACTTAAAAACTACATTTAAACATCCTGAAACTAATAAAGAAGTTGCAGTTTTCCTAGATCCATGCCACATGATTAAATTGGTACGCAACACTTTTTAAGCGAAGTCAGTTATTTTTAATAATGAAAATAAAGAGGTAAGGTGGCAACTATTAAAAAATCTTAACAAACTGCAGACAGACCAGGGTTTAAATTTTGCCAACCGACTTACACAACGGCACTTAAATTTTCGCAATGAAATTATGAAAGTCAAGTTAGCCACACAACTTTTAAGTAGAAGTGTCGCAAATGCTTTGCAGCTTTGCGAAGATACACTTCATCCATCAAATTTTAAAGATTCGGGTCCCACTAAAGACTTCATAATATTATTTAATGACTTGTTCGACATTTTCAATTCGAGAGCTCGTGACAAATTTGGTTTCAAAACGCCTGTCAGTTTAGGTAATGCAAAAGAAATATTTGATTTTCTAGAAAAAGCTAAAAAATATATACTTGAATTGCGTATTTATAATAAAAACAGAATTACCCGACGTGGACATGTATTTATGAAAATAACTAAAAAGAAGCTCGTGCAATGTAAATCTAAAACCGGTTTTTTAGGATTTTTGATTTGTATCGAAAGCCTTAAATATTTATATACGTCTCTTGTTCAAGATGAGAAAAGACTGAGCTATATTTCTACATATAGGTTAAGTCAAGACCACATTGAAATAATGTTCGGGGACATACGTCGACATGGAGGGTATAATAATAACCCGAATACAATCCAATTCAAAGGAATTTATAAAAAAATGTTCAATCATTTGGAATTACGATCTGCCTTTACAGGTAATTGTATTCCGGTAGAATATTTTCCGATACTAAATTGCTCATCAGCAGTAAAAAACATAAATAACACGTGCGACGGACGGGTTCTTGATGAAAATTGGGTTATGGATGAGCTTATGAACTTGGAAAGTGATAAAAAATCGGAAGAAAACGTGTCTATTATGACAGATTTACTTAATATCGATCATCGCTCGTGTAATGTAGAACAAATAATAGGATATATTTCAGGCTGGGTATCTAGAAAACTTTGTGGAAGTTTAAAATGTGAAGAGTGTCGTTCCTCCTTATTCACGAATGAAAAATTATGGTTTCATAAACTCGTCACTCTTAAAGATATGGGTGGTTTGTGTTTTGCATCGCATGATGTTTTTTTAGTGTGCTTAAAATCAGAAGATATTTTAAAGAAATTCATCATAGAAAACGGTCCCTATTTTAGAAACTCTTATGACTTTAAGCGATTACAATACAACATTTTAAAACATTTTTTGCAGTCCAATGTATTCGATATTTTGTTTGAACACTCTATGAATCAAACCCCTATACTCAATCATAGACTGCAATTAATTCGAGCTACAATACAAAAGTATCTGAATATCCGTTTGCATCATGAGCACAAAAATAGCCCATTCATTAAAAGCATGTCAAAAAGACAAAAAAGAAATAAATTAAACTTATTTGAGGGTAAATTAATAATGAAAATCTTAACTGCCAACTCAACTTTTCTTCTTTTCTATCTTAGTCTAAGTTTGTGAATAAATAATTAACAATTCTGTATTTTGTTTTACTTAATACATCATTACCAATGTAATGTACCTATGCTTATATCCAATGTCCCATCTGTGGCAAATCCGCATATTCTATGATTCACTAGTGTACTTTAAGCGCAATACACTACAGATAGCTATCTCTTTCTGTACCACACGTTCCGTATAATCTATCGCAGTCGTAGTTGAAAATGACTATACACCTACATGTAAGTACATTTGTAATAACAACGCAACAATTTCTAGACACCGCTCAGTATGAACGTAGCGTATCTTCCTTTATAATATCATTGGCTTAGAACCGCAGCAGGCGCACGCAAAGTGAAGCCGTTTCAAGTTAGCTTTTTAAGGCTAAGTACGACTCAGCGTCAGCGCCATTTTGCAAAAAAACAACTAACTGTGCTTTAAAAGGGTGTCACAGCTCATCACATAATCATGAAAAAAATCTAAAAATATGTTTTCACTGGTAATTACTGCCTAGCGTCTTATATTTTTATAAATAAAACATTCATCAAAACAAATGTTTTTCATTCATCAAAAAAAATTATTAAATGATGCATTTATCGGTGAAACGTGACTTTATCTTTCTTGAAATTACGTTTCCTGCTATTATTATTACACCACTTTACTGCGCAAGTGGGCATGTTTTACTGTTTTAATTTCAAAAAATTGTAGTGCTAAGGACGCAGTGCACAGGTCTGTTGTCTGGTTACCACTAAACAGGGTGGCGTTCGTATTCAACTGTATAGGCTCTGGTTGAACAGATGAAGTACAGAAATTTGTTGCCTTTCGTTTCATGTCTCGTAGGCTAGGTGGTCTGTGCTGCTCAGTGAATTGAAAAAATTAGACTTAATCGCAAAGAAAACTAACTAATTTACGTTTCTAATGAAGTTTACTCCATCTCCCGAAATTATTGCCAAACTCGTTGGCAAACTCTATTTCCTATTGTAGAAAAGCACATCAATTCGCAACATCACGACACAAATCTGGCGCAGCTTATTGTTGAACGTTATGTAAGAGTTCGATCCCTATATGAATCTAAAAAAGATAATATTTCGCGAATAGCGTCATCAAAGCGGCAGTTATTTGAAAAACAGTTGCAGATGCAGGGTTATTACTTATTTAGTACTTTCTTTACGTGGTAGAGCCATGCTGCAGTTATATTAGTAGTATAGTTGTAGCACGAATGGGTCGGCTCGATCGGGGAAGGACCACGCTCTCACAGAATACCAGCGTGAAATAGTAGCTTAATGCTGCTGTATTTCGTATGGTGAGTGTAGAGAACCGGAGACCCTTTTTACTGGAAATGAGGCATTCCATCTCAGTCCTCATGGGTGACAACGCATCTGCATATTGATTTGCAATGGAAGATAGATGTAGATGTCTATGGACCGCAGCAACCACTTACCATCAGGTGGACTGTGTGCTCGTTTGTCACCCCATTCTATAAAAAAAAGTAAGAGACGTTTAGTTTAAGTACTTGGGTATATATGTAGTTATTTAATAAATATTTTTAGTTTCGTGTTTTATTTGAATAGTTTTTCTCCTTCCGAATCTTATTATGTTTTAATACAAAACGCCTATTCAAAAAAGTATATCATATACTTATATAAATATATAATACTATATACTTATATAAAAATATCTTTTCTAACAGAATAATATAATGATATAATAGATTTGTGAATATTATTATATCATGTGATATTACGTATATAAATAATTTTAATAAAATATTATAAGTAATTTTATATTTCTCTCTTTGTAAATTAATAATAAATAATTCCAAACGCAAACTAAATATAAATTTTACGACTATGTCTACTATTACACTTTGCCCATTTTTTGGGAAAATCGTCATTTACTTGCATACATTACTCATTTGCTTGTGTGCTTGCGGGCAAACGTAATTACAGGCCGCTTACGCATACATTCATTGGTTGCGTTTGGCAGAAAAAAGCGCTAGCAAGCGCTTATAAGCGCTAAAATAGTTTTCGGCCAGGACACGATTGCTACTTCAGTAGCTCTGACACAATCCGCCATTTTGCTTATTTAATTTATTTGTTTTGAAGTAGAGTTTATAATTTGTTTTGTGCAATATTAGTTTTAAGTAATATAATGTTATGAATAGACATATACATGTTATTAAAAATTCATGA
This sequence comes from Parnassius smintheus behrii, assembly GCA_036936625.1. NCBI lineage: Eukaryota > Metazoa > Arthropoda > Insecta > Lepidoptera > Papilionidae > Parnassius > Parnassius smintheus. Next base: position 13,418,347 of record JAUPFT010000030.1, on the reverse strand, counting down.
TTGGTAAGTTTTTAATATGAATACTTTACAAACATATATGTGCCGGACGGGCGAAGCTCTCCGGAGTAAATGTTGTCGAAGATACTTCGCGAGTCGCTCACGTCCTACACCTATAGGTTCCGGTGGGTACTTTCACCGCCGTCTTTGTGGGTGCCGCTGAAATATTGTGGACTGAGGATCAAATCAAAATGCACGATTAATAAATACAAATAGCAAGGTAGTGGCCAGCGCTTCGACTGATTGATTAGTCGCGAAAATTTTATAACTATTATTTATTGAGCACGGTTGTTGAACTACGGTTGTTCACTATTGGTTGGTCACTGTATATTTCAAAAGATTTCTTTAAATTGTACGGTGGTATCAAATATCTATTGGTAGTAGCTGGTTTTCTAACACTACTGACTAGCAGCTATTATCAACTAAACTAGCTTTTTTTTTTTACATGGGGAAATGCCTACGCATACCCGCCTCGCGGGGGCAAGGACGGGTTATGTCGGACTCGCACCGACTAAAACCCCATGTTGTTCCACCTTTGTCGCATATTGGTAGGGCTACGGGAACGCTTTCGCACACATCCGCGGCCCTACTAGCGCCTGCCGCCCCACGGCAGCACCTCCTCGGGAGAGGAAAATTCCTCCCCGTTCTCCTTCCCAGGTAAGGCGCACCAGAACACATGGAGCGCCTTCCTCCACGGCCTCCAATTACGTCTGTGCAACAGACGCCCCCGCGTCCGATGCACAAAGGCCATGGGGCCAGGAAAAACGAGCACTAAGAAGTACTAGCCTTCCCGACCCCAGCGGCGGATCTGGTCTATGGCTCCGCCGCCAACCAAGATTCGGCTGCGGAGGGTAGGGAGAGCGGCGCCTCGCAATACCGACAATCCTCTCCCCCCGCAGCCCCACCACCACCGCATCAACGGTGCGGCCCCGTTTGAGTCGCGAAGGATAGGGCGAGTGGCGCATCGCCATACCAACACTCCTCTTCCTCCGCGACTCCACCTCGGCTGCAGCGGTAGAGGGTGCGCGAGTCCCCACTCGCTGCAGTCCACCAGAACACATCCGGAGTGGGCTCCCCAAGCCCACTCGGAGTGGTCACCTCAGGCCGGCCCTTCACCTCGGGCCAGCCACGTGGGTTCCTCTTTGTTCACCGTGGACCGACCAAGCCATGGCTACTAAGCCCCCCCGCCACGACAAGGCGGGAACCCGTTCGGGGGGGGAACTAAACTAGCTGATTTTATCACTTGTGTAACTGCGGATATTAGTTACAACTTTCACTATGTGTAACTGCGAATATCAGTTACGACCTTTTTAGGCTAGCTAACACTTTCACTATTCACTATATACTGCTACTAGTCACTTCAGCTACCACCGGATACCACTCACTTCACTTCACTTGTCACTGGTAGTTCTTCACACTACTACGGGTACTGGGTCCCGAGCCCCTAAGGTAGACTTTGGCAATACTTTACAGTGAGCCGCTTGCCATTTTCCGTTTGCCTCTTTATTGCATAAACTTTTCACTATACAAATGGCATAAATTACAATATTTTCAATACAAAACTAATTGCTACACTAACATGTTATACATCATTAAATCGGTAGTCCGGCACTTTATTAGTATATCATAAAGGTTACTCAAAACATTAACATTGTAAAAAGTTATTAAACGAAATGTCCCAAATTTTCATAATATTTGGGTCTATTAATTCTTTGATTTTTATATATCTACCAAATGCGTTTAATTATACAACAATATCCCTACACTTCTTTAATCTATAAGCCATATGCTAATTCAATGTCATATTTATAACTCTTTTAGAACATAAAATTATTTTCCTTATTTTTAGTATGAACTATTACGCAGTTAATTAAAAACTTTTAGAGAGTTCCACGATAAGACGTGCTGTGATTGGTCGATTTTTAGGTATATAATAAAAGTTGTTTATATCACTTGTTATCAAAACGACATTCTATACAAATGTACTAAGAGTTATAAATATGTTACACAACTATATTAATACACGTTTTCATCCAGTTTTGTTGGTAATTTCATTATTAATACAAAAAACAATATTCTTTATAACTTCGTTTCTTAACGTTGTTAGGCCGTCGCGAACATCTCTCCCGCCGTGCAGCGTCGCGACGATTTTCTCACAGCGGCGCTGCATCCATTTCGGTGAGCGACGTTGCTTCTACTTCTGCAGCGGCACGAGTTTCCTGGTTGGCCTCTTTATTAGGCCGTTTGCTGTGCGTACCTCCACAGTGCGAATCTGTCCGTCCGCACCGGGGTAAACAGCTTCCACCCTCCCTCGTGGCCAGGTGTTACGAGGTAACTGGCCGTCAGCTATGAGGACTGGATCGCCCACCTGGAAATTGGGACCTCGCCCATGGGCCTCCCGCCGGTTTTGAAGTTCCGGTAAATACTCTCGGACCCAACGCTGCCAGAACATGTCAGCGAGTATCTGGGAGCGTCGCCAGTGTCTTTTGCTATTCATATCCTTTTCATCAAATACTCCAGGTGTCGGCAGTCTCGCAGATCCTCCTAAAAGGAAGTGATTTGGAGTGATGGAATCGTCGTCGTCGCTGTCTACAGAGATGTGAGTCAATGGTCTGCTATTTACTGTGTACTCCACCTCGCAGAGCAGCGTGGCTAATACTTCCTCATGCGGATGTCTCTCATGAAGGACGGTGTATAGTGCCGTCTTCACGCACCTTATGAGACGTTCCCTCTTGGTTGGTGTTTTGTGCAGCAAATTGATAGGAAGTCGGGCGAGCTTTAGGTTGAAGCTCAGCTGATCGGTAGCCGGTTTCCAGATTAATCCAAGTATCTTTTCCTCGGTTCCTTTGTTTCCCAGATCGACTGACTCAGATGCTTCATGGTCAGGTTCTAATTCTTTTACAACTTCTGGTGCGTTGGAAAGCCATTTTCTTAAGTTGAAGTGCGCATTTTTGTGTATGTCGCGTACTTCCTTCGATATTCGCATTGCCTCTTCCAGAGACTGGAATATGGCTATGTCCGCGGAGACAGCGATTTTATGGCGGCGAAAACGCATCATGACCCCTGGTAGTGATTGCAGTAGGTCTGGACCCGTGAGCAGGAAGTCGTTCGACGACACCCCCTTTGTTTTGGCTGCGGCATCGTGCACTATTCGAAACTTGTCTGGTTTCATTGGGTTATGGACGTCAAAATGGGGTAGGTACCATGTTCTTCCCGGTGTGCTAGTTTTCGGTGCTATCTCGGCGTATCCTTTTTGTACAAGGGAATTCATTTGTTCATCATACTTACTTTTTAGATCTTCGTCTCGATCTAATTTTCTTTCAATGGAAACGAGCCGTTTTATTGCTGTTTCATAATTACCAGGCATCTCGATATCCTTTTCCTTCCAGAGAAGCGCTGTTTCTATGTGCCCGTCTTGTAACTGACGGGTGCTGCTATTTAGTATATCTTCAGCTTTCTTCTCTGGATCGGAGTCTGGTCTTCTCGGATTGATAATGAGAGATTCCAGCGCGAAATATTCGCGGAGTTGGTCATCTATAGTTTCCTCGCTCTTGTGCAGCTCATTGGCCGCGTGGACGCGCTGATACGGGGCTTTAGTGTGTGCCCCGTGTAGCACCCATCCTAATTCTGTGAGCGAGGCGATTGGCTGGTGCGGTGGACCTCCACGGATTTGAGTGGCTATCAGAAGTCTCCAATTGTCCTGTCCTATTAGGATCCTTGGGTTGCCGGAGTCATATATTAGCTGCTCTTTTAGGTCTTTCAAGTGGTTGCACTTGGCTATGTCTACTGCACGCACAGTCTGTGGCCCCAAGTTTAGGCTTGCAACCGCGCGTGCTCTGAATGGCACCCTTTTGCTGTGGAGACTCTTCAGCGATACTTTGATTCTTCGGGATTCCGGTGAATCGAGGGTAGTGTTCCCGATAGCAGTGAACTAAAACGGGTCCAACCAGTTGTTGGTCCAACCAGTGTAGCTCCAATTTGTTTGGCGATCTCTTCATCCATTAGTGAAACTGTTGACCCATCATCCAGCAGGGCGTGTGTGTTTACAGCTCCCGCCGGTCCAATTACTTGCACTGGAATTATTTTTAAATAGGCTTGATGCTTTGACACACCAAATGAGTTAGCAACAGTTTCTTGAGGTTCTTTTTGCTTGACCTCAGTCTTCTCCTTTGTATTGTTATGGAGAAGTCGATTGTGTGTCGCGGTGCATCCTTCTATTCCACACTTATTGGTTTTGCATTTGTGTGTCTGATTTCTATAACGTAAACAGTGGAAACATAAATTATTTTGCTTTGCGAGTTCCCATCTTTTGTTGATATCTGTTTCTTTAAATTTTTTACATTCGGATCCGTAGTGACCCTCCTTTTTGCACACTCTGCATTTCGGAGACGGCTTAGTAGTAGCCGCGTGTGCTCTATGTACTGAACGATTGCTTTGTGCTTTGTTTATAATTTCTGGAGGCGCAAATGCACTGCAGAAGCGAGCTTGCTCGGTAATAAAATCGCTGAAGCAGCCTAGGTCTGGTCTAGAGTCATATTTTTCGGTGTAGATTCTATACCACTGGGCACGTATAGAGTTTGGCAGTTTGTCGGTGAGGTGTCGTAGCAGCTCTGCGTTGACGAGGTAATGATCTCACTTTAGGGTTCGAAGAGTGACGACGCTTCCCTCACTTTGCTCACGAATGTGCAAATGTCTCTGGGCGCTTCTGTACAGCCTGCTAATCCTCGTAACTTCTCGGTTTCTGTGTCACAGCTCATCACATAATCATGAAAAAAATCTAAAAATATGTTTTCACTGGTAATTACTGCCTAGCGTCTTATATTTTTATAAATAAAACATTCATCAAAACAAAATAGTAAATCTTAAATTTGACAGACGCCAATATAACGAAAATGTTGCTAGGCATAGTAAAACATTTTACCCCATATTTTCTTATTATTATATTTACATACTGCCAATATGGGACTATTATTGTTGTATTTTTATTTGACAAATAAAAATACCTACAATATTCACGCATGAGTAGGTATTATTAACTGCCAAATACTATTAGGGTTCCCACTTGCCAAGAAAAAAAAGTGTTGGTTTTATTTTGTTTTGCTAATGTGCAGTTATTTTTATCTTTTTTATAGTATGTGTTTTAAGATAAATACCCTATGAACATTTTTTTAAATTCTAATAATGATTTACATACCTTCGCCGATTCCTAAAAAGACGATACGTTTGCCACTAGCTAACAGTGGTGTATTAAATTATGGTAAAGACAATAGTTAACGTTTAGCCAAAGTAGCACAAAATAATTTATTTTGTTTTAATGAAGTGAAGTTGACAATAACGTGAATATTATTACCAATTTAAACGTATTCGTTTTTAGATTTTCGTATGGTCCGACTGTTGCTGCTCAACACAGATCACCCAGCCTACGAGATATGAAACCATTACGATTTTCTAATTTAATTAGTCTGTCAAGGTTAGAAGAAAGAAAGGTGTGCGGGTGGCGCGTGAGATGTAACTTAGAGATGTGTCACATCCATAAATCGTACGTGTAAATACGGGAGACTATGAAAACGTAACGTAATTATAAACAAATTAATGATGCATAAATCATTACGTTTAATACAAATAAAGTTCTTTAAAATATACGAGTATACGTGTATTTTACATGTCATTTACAATGCTAACCGCTTACCATAAATCCGTTAAGAGCGGAATGTGCCTAAGAAACGACTTTGTTTCGGCCTCGGCCGTGACGGTCAGGTGAATATATCTACATTAGGTAAAATTAACGTAATATAAAAATGTAAACAAAAATTACCTTTATTTTTATTAATTAGGGTTTGCAAAACTGTAATTTGGATTTCAAATTATAATTACATCGATAAACTTGCATCGATACTTTTTTGGGCATTTCTACTTACACGTGCCGCCTGAAGCCCCTCTGATTGATAGACAGAGACGCAACTATAATACTGCGTGCTTGACAAGGACAGCCTCAGAACTTCGACCAGAACACGTTGAACCCTCACGGTTTTAGTATTTTAAGATTATTAAATGATGCATTTATCGGTGAAACGTGACTTTATCTTTCTTGAAATTACGTTTCCTGCTATTATTATTACACCACTTTACTGCGCAAGTGGGCATGTTTTACTGTTTTAATTTCAAAAAATTGTAGTGCTAAGGACGCAGTGCACAGGTCTGTTGTCTGGTTACCACTAAACAGGGTGGCGTTCGTATTCAACTGTATAGGCTCTGGTTGAACAGATGAAGTACAGAAATTTGTTGCCTTTCGTTTCATGTCTCGTAGGCTAGGTGGTCTGTGCTGCTCAGTGAATTGAAAACATTAGACTTAATCGCAAAGAAAACTAACTAATTTACGTTTCTAATGAAGTTTACTCCATCTCCCGAAATTATTGCCAAACTCGTTGGCAAACTCTATTTCCTATTGTAGAAAAGCACATCAATTCGCAACATCACGACACAAATCTGGCGCAGCTTATTGTTGAACGTTATGTAAGAGTTCGATCCCTATATGAATCTAAAAAAGATAATATTTCGCGAATAGCGTCATCAAAGCGGCAGTTATTTGAAAAACAGTTGCAGATGCAGGGTTATTACTTATTTAGTACTTTCTTTACGTGGTAGAGCCATGCTGCAGTTATATTAGTAGTATAGTTGTAGCACGAATGGGTCGGCTCGATCGGGGAAGGACCACGCTCTCACAGAATACCAGCGTGAAATAGTAGCTTAATGCTGCTGTATTTCGTATGGTGAGTGTAGAGAACCGGAGACCCTTTTTACTGGAAATGAGGCATTCCATCTCAGTCCTCATGGGTGACAACGCATCTGCATATTGATTTGCAATGGAAGATAGATGTAGATGTCTATGGACCGCAGCAACCACTTACCATCAGGTGGACTGTGTGCTCGTTTGTCACCCCATTCTATAAAAAAAAGTAAGAGACGTTTAGTTTAAGTACTTGGGTATATATGTAGTTATTTAATAAATATTTTTAGTTTCGTGTTTTATTTGAATAGTTTTTCTCCTTCCGAATCTTATTATGTTTTAATACAAAACGCCTATTCAAAAAAGTATATCATATACTTATATAAATATATAATACTATATACTTATATAAAAATATCTTTTCTAACAGAATAATATAATGATATAATAGATTTGTGAATATTATTATATCATGTGATATTACGTATATAAATAATTTTAATAAAATATTATAAGTAATTTTATATTTCTCTCTTTGTAAATTAATAATAAATAATTCCAAACGCAAACTAAATATAAATTTTACGACTATGTCTACTATTACACTTTGCCCATTTTTTGGGAAAATCGTCATTTACTTGCATACATTACTCATTTGCTTGTGTGCTTGCGGGCAAACGTAATTACAGGCCGCTTACGCATACATTCATTGGTTGCGTTTGGCAGAAAAAAGCGCTAGCAAGCGCTTATAAGCGCTAAAATAGTTTTCGGCCAGGACACGATTGCTACTTCAGTAGCTCTGACACAATCCGCCATTTTGCTTATTTAATTTATTTGTTTTGAAGTAGAGTTTATAATTTGTTTTGTGCAATATTAGTTTTAAGTAATATAATGTTATGAATAGACATATACATGTTATTAAAAATTCATGATTGGTAAGTTTTTAATATGAATACTTTACAAACATATATGTGCCGGACGGGCGAAGCTCTCCGGAGTAAATGTTGTCGAAGATACTTCGCGAGTCGCTCACGTCCTACACCTATAGGTTCCGGTGGGTACTTTCACCGCCGTCTTTGTGGGTGCCGCTGAAATATTGTGGACTGAGGATCAAATCAAAATGCACGATTAATAAATACAAATAGCAAGGTAGTGGCCAGCGCTTCGACTGATTGATTAGTCGCAAAAATTTTATAACTATTATTTATTGAGCACGGTTGTTGAACTACGGTTGTTCACTATTGGTTGGTCACTGTATATTTCAAAAGATTTCTTTAAATTGTACGGTGGTATCAAATATCTATTGGTAGTAGCTGGTTTTCTAACACTACTGACTAGCAGCTATTATCAACTAAACTAGCTTTTTTTTTTTTACATGGGGAAATGCCTACGCATACCCGCCTCGCGGGGGCAAGGACGGGTTATGTCGGACTCGCACCGACTAAAACCCCATGTTGTTCCACCTTTGTCGCATATTGGTAGGGCTACGGGAACGCTTTCGCACACATCCGCGGCCCTACTAGCGCCTGCCGCCCCACGGCAGCACCTCCTCGGGAGAGGAAAATTCCTCCCCGTTCTCCTTCCCAGGTAAGGCGCACCAGAACACATGGAGCGCCTTCCTCCACGGCCTCCAATTACGTCTGTGCAACAGACGCCCCCGCGTCCGATGCACAAAGGCCATGGGGCCAGGAAAAACGAGCACTAAGAAGTACTAGCCTTCCCGACCCCAGCGGCGGATCTGGTCTATGGCTCCGCCGCCAACCAAGATTCGGCTGCGGAGGGTAGTGAGAGCGGCGCCTCGCAATACCGACAATCCTCTCCCCCCGCAGCCCCACCACCACCGCATCAACGGTGCGGCCACGTTTGAGTCGCGAAGGATAGGGCGAGTGGCGCATCGCCATACCAACACTCCTCTTCCTCCGCGACTCCACCTCGGCTGCAGCGGTAGAGGGTGCGCGAGTCCCCACTCGCTGCAGTCCACCAGAACACATCTGGAGTGGGCTCCCCAAGCCCACTCGGAGTGGCCACCTCAGGCCGGCCCTTCACCTCGGGCCAGCCACGTGGGTTCCTCTTTGTTCACCGTGGACCGACCAAACCACGGCTACTAAGCCCCCCCGCCACGACAAGGCGGGAACCCGTTCGGGGGGGGGGGAACTAAACTAGCTGATTTTATCACTTGTGTAACTGCGGATATTAGTTACAACTTTCACTATGTGTAACTGCGAATATCAGTTACGACCTTTTTAGGCTAGCTAACACTTTCACTATTCACTATATACTGCTACTAGTCACTTCAGCTACCACCGGATACCACTCACTTCACTTCACTTGTCACTGGTAGTTCTTCACACTACTACGGGTACTGGGTCCCGAGCCCCTAAGGTAGACTTTGGCAATACTTTACAGTGAGCCGCTTGCCATTTTCCGTTTGCCTCTTTATTGCATAAACTTTTCACTATACAAATGGCATAAATTACAATATTTTCAATACAAAACTAATTGCTACACTAACATGTTATACATCATTAAATCGGTAGTCCGGCACTTTATTAGTATATCATAAAGGTTACTCAAAACATTAACATTGTAAAAAGTTATTAAACGAAATGTCCCAAATTTTCATAATATTTGGGTCCATTAATTCTTTGATTTTTATATATCTACCAAATGCGTTTAATTATACAACAATATAGAAAGAAAGAAAGAAAGAAAGAAAGAAAATAACTTTATTCGTAGCTACGCTAATACAAACACATAAAAACAAACAATTAACTCAAACATAAAAATAAACAATTAATAGTAAAAAGTATTTATAAAAAGTATTTAAATTTATGTTGGATTGCAGCAACGAAAAGGACCCGACTCAGCATTATGCTACAGCAAAGAGCCGCAGCGCTGTTATTCTGTCGGGACCACTAATCTAAAACATGCGAGCAGCTGTCAGACAGATTTAATGCAAAAAAAAAACTAAAGATATTTTAAATGTATATGTTTATGTAATATAATATAGAGATAATATTCTGAAAAACGATAAATAATGAAAAATAAATAGATAAATATATTACTTTTAACTATGTTGGCAATAGTATATAATAGAATAATGAAAGGAATAATAATAAATTAAAAATATTTATACTATGTTATAGAGCTAATTCCTGGACAATGGTGTACATCATTGACCAATATTCATTTTTATCTGTGTAAACCACGTCAAAATACTGCTTGTACAGGAGTTTTGGCGGGAACTTGACCTGGGGCGGTTTGTTGCTCCCGTATTATTGTTTAAATAATTGTTAGAAGTGGACTTTGATATATAAAAGTGGTGCAATTTTGTGTATTAAGTGTCTGCGCATGTGAACTATTAGTGGAAGCTGTGAAACAAGTGCTCTGATGGAGATGGATTCTCAAGATAAGCTGTTTGCATAGGCATCTTTGGATACCATCGCCAACTGTCTGCTGCCTGCTGGCTCAAGTTGCCATCAGAATCTCCAAAGGGCTGCACAATGTGACGCATCAACATGTTGTGAAGCAGTGAATTACGAAGGATAATTTTACACAAAGACAAGGCTGTATGGCATAGTTCCTTTGCCTGCTCTCACGAGCGAATAACAAAAAACAATAACAACAACTGCTTGTACATGTCATCCACAAAGAGAATAAGTCACTACGGTCATCTATTTCAATTTCAATTATAATATAATAGAAATTGAAATTCATTATGTACTTTATTCTTAGAACATAGGGAACCATCAAAAATTAAAGTAAAATAATAATAACGCAACCACCTACCTAGTGTATCAACAACCAGTCTTTGTATTGTTACTTTGTATTTTCTTTGTTATCTAGAAGGTACCCCTACACTTCTTTAATCTATAAGCCATATGCTAATTCAATGTCATATTTATAACTCTTTTAGAACATAAAATTATTTTCCTTATTTTTAGTATGAACTATTACGCAGTTAATTAAAAACTTTTAGAGAGTTCCACGATAAGACGTGCTGTGATTGGTCGATTTTTAGGTATATAATAAAAGTTGTTTATATCACTTGTTATCAAAACAACATTCTATACAAATGTACTAAGAGTTATAAATATGTTACACAACTATATTAATACACGTTTTCATCCAGTTTTGTTGGTAATTTCATTATTAATACAAAAAACAATATTCTTTATAACTTCGTTTCTTAACGTTGTTAGGCCGTCGCGAACATCTCTCCCGCCGTGCAGCGTCGCGACGATTTTCTCACAGCGGCGCTGCATCCATTTCGGTGAGCGACGTTGCTTCTACTTCTGCAGCGGCACGAGTTTCCTGGTTGGCCTCTTTATTAGGTCGTTTGCTGTGCGTACCTCCACAGTGCGAATCTGTCCGTCCGCACCGGGGTAAACAGCTTCCACCCTCCCTCGTGGCCAGGTGTTACGAGGTAACTGGCCGTCAGCTATGAGGACTGGATCGCCCACCTGGAGATTGGGACCTCGCCCATGGGCCTCCCGCCGGTTTTGAAGTTCCGGTAAATACTCTCGGACCCAACGCTGCCAGAACATGTCAGCGAGTATCTGGGAGCGTCGCCAGTGTCTTTTGCTATTCATATCCTTTTCATCAAATACTCCAGGTGTCGGCAGTCTCGCAGATCCTCCTAAAAGGAAGTGATTTGGAGTGATGGAATCATCGTCGTCGCTGTCTACAGAGATGTGAGTCAATGGTCTGCTATTTACTGTGTACTCCACCTCGCAGAGCAGCGTGGCTAATACTTCTTCATGCGGATGTCTCTCATGAAGGACGGTGTATAGTGCCGTCTTCACGCACCTTATGAGACGTTCCCTCTTGGTTGGTGTTTTGTGCAGCAAATTGATAGGAAGTCGGGCGAGCTTTAGGTTGAAGCTCAGCTGATCGGTAGCCGGTTTCCAGATTAATCCAAGTATCTTTTCCTCGGTTCCTTTGTTTCCCAGATCGACTGACTCAGATGCTTCATGGTCAGGTTCTAATTCTTTTACAACTTCTGGTGCGTTGGAAAGCCATTTTCTTAAGTTGAAGTGCGCATTTTTGTGTATGTCGCGTACTTCCTTCGATATTCGCATTGCCTCTTCCAGAGACTGGAATATGGCTATGTCCGCGGAGACAGCGATTTTATGGCGGCGAAAATGCATCATGACCCCTGGTAGTGATTGCAGTAGGTCTGGACCCGTGAGCAGGAAGTCGTTCGACGACACCCCCTTTGTTTTGGCTGCGGCATCGTGTACTATTCGAAACTTGTCTGGTTTCATTGGGTTATGGACGTCGAAATGGGGTAGGTACCATGTTCTTCCCGGTGTGCTAGTTTTCGGTGCTATCTCGGCGTATCCTTTTTGTACAAGGGAATTCATTTGTTCATCATACTTACTTTTTAGATCTTCGTCTCGATCTAATTTTCTTTCAATGGAAACGAGCCGTTTTATTGCTGTTTCATAATTACCAGGCATCTCGATATCCTTTTCCTTCCAGAGAAGCGCTGTTTCTATGTGCCCGTCTTGTAACTGACGGGTGCTGCTATTTAGTATATCTTCAGCTTTCTTCTCTGGATCGGAGTCTGGTCTTCTCGGATTGATAATGAGAGATTCCAGCGCGAAATATTCGCGGAGTTGGTCATCTATAGTTTCCTCGCTCTTGTGCAGCTCATTGGCCGCGTGGACGCGCTGATACGGGGCTTTAGTGTGTGCCCCGTGTAGCACCCATCCTAATTCTGTGAGCGAGGCGATTGGCTGGTGCGGTGGACCTCTACGGATTTGAGTGGCTATCAGAAGTCTCCAATTGTCCTGTCCTATTAGGATCCTTGGGTTGCCGGAGTCATATATTAGCTGCTCTTTTAGGTCTTTCAAGTGGTTGCACTTGGCTATGTCTACTGCACGCACAGTCTGTGGCCCCAAGTTTAGGCTTACAACCGTGCGTGCTCTGAATGGCACCCTTTTGCTGTGGAGACTCTTCAGCGATACTTTGATTCTTCGGGATTCCGGTGAATCGAGGGTAGTGTTCCCGATAGCAGTGAACTAAAACGGGTCCAACCAGTTGTTGGTCCAACCAGTGTAGCTCCAATTTGTTTGGCGATCTCTTCATCCATTAGTGAAACTGTTGACCCATCATCCAGCAGGGCGTGTGTGTTTACAGCTCCCGCCGGTCCAATTACTCGCACTGGAATTATTTTTAAATAGGCTTGATGCTTTGACACACCAAATGAGTTAGCAACAGTTTCTTGAGGTTCTTTTTGCTTGACCTCAGTCTTCTCCTTTGTATTGTTATGGAGAAGTCGATTGTGTGTCGCGGTGCATCCTTCTATTCCACACTTATTGGTTTTGCATTTGTGTGTCTGATTTCTATAACGTAAACAGTGGAAACATAAATTATTTTGCTTTGCGAGTTCCCATCTTTTGTTGATATCTGTTTCTTTAAATTTTTTACATTCGGATCCGTAGTGACCCTCCTTTTTGCACACTCTGCATTTCGGAGACGGCTTAGTAGTAGCCGCGTGTGCTCTATGTACTGAACGATCGCTTTGTGCTTTGTTTATAATTTCTGGAGGCGCAAATGCACTGCAGAAGCGAGCTTGCTCGGTAATAAAATCGCTGAAGCAGCCTAGGTCTGGTCTAGAGTCATATTTTTCGGTGTAGATTCTATACCACTGGGCACGTATAGAGTTTGGCAGTTTGTCGGTGAGGTGTCGTAGCAGCTCTGCGTTGACGAGGTAATGATCTCACTTTAGGGTTCGAAGAGTGACGACGCTTCCCCTCACTTTACTCACGAATGTGCAAATGTCTCTGGGCGCTTCTGTACAGCCTGCTAATCCTCGTAACTTCTGGGTTTCTGCTTGCGCAATTGAGTCTGGACGCCCAAATTGTAGCTCCAGTTCTCGCATAATCTCATCTGGCTTAGCATGCCCGATGAGTTCTGAACTGACTGTTTCCAAGGCTCTTCCTTGTAGACTTATTCTTTGTCTAGCAGTGTTTTCAATGTCATTGAAGTAGCCTCGGGTTGTTTCGTAAATGGCACGGAATGAAAGCCACTCGGTATGTGCTCCGCTAAAGCTTGGCAGTGTCATTATAGCTTTCGACGCTGCGAAAGTATGCGACGATAGTGGCGCACACTCTAACTTTGATTTGTCAGCGAGCGCGGCTATAGCGGACGTGAGCTTCGATATAAATGGACGGAGCCCCCTGTCTTCACTTATGACAGGTTCCTGGCTAGCTTTATTTGGCTTGGGATCCTTTTGTACATCTTCTGGATAGGAATCCTGGTTGGTGAGCTCGGATACAATCGGTAGGAGCCCTCTGTCTTCATTGACGGTGGGTTCCTGGCTGAGCTTCTGTGGCATGGGATCCTTTTGTACGTCTTCTGGATAGGAATCCTGGTATGTGAGCTCTGATACAACCGGTAGGAGCCCCCTGTCTTCATTAACGGTGGGTTCCTGGCTGAGCTTCTGTGGCATGGGATTTTTGGAGTGACCATCTTCATCATAGTCGTCTGATTCGTTTTCTCCTTCAGCCATCTGTAAGGAGATCAGCGCAAGTTCTAGTTTGATCTTCAATACTTCTTCACGAGCCTTCAAAATCCTTCTATTGGGCCGAACAGTCTTCTTTGACTTCGTACTGCAATCGGTGTGGCCCCTCGGTGGCTCTTCGGTGTGGGTGTCTTCCCGGGCTGTTGGCGATGATGCACGGCTAAAGTCATCGTTGCCTTCTATATGTTCCCTCTGCTTCGTTGTGCGGGCCGTAGTGGTCGGCGCGGGCAGGGGTATCCCCCCCTCGGGGGGGCAGCATGGCGCCTCAGCGCCCTCTACCGTTGACGGTGAGCGTGGTGGAATCTGGTGGTGGACGGCGGCGTTACTGGCCGACGAACCTCCTTCAAGACCGACGGTCCACGCCTTGGCTTCCCTTCCTTGCGAACGGGTGATCGGCATCTTGAATCTGAAAAATTCTGCGGTTTCAATACGGTGGTGACTATTTACCCGGTTCCGAAATACAAACGGATATATCCGGCTCGAAGGACCAACGAATGTGCCGGACGGGCGAAACTCTCCGGAGTAAATGTTGTCGAAGAAACTTCGCGAGTCGCTCACGTCCTACACCTATAGGTTCCAGTGGGTACTTTCACCGCCGTCTTTGTGGGTGCCGCTGAAATATTGTGGACTGAGGATCAAATCAAAATGCACGATTAATAAATACAAATAGCAAGGTAGTGGCCAGCACTTCGACTGATTGATTAGTTGCGAAAATTTTATAACTATTATTTATTGAGCACGGTTGTTGAACTACGGTTGTTCACTATTGGTTGGTCACTGTATATTTCAAAAGATTTCTTTAAATTGTACGGTGGTATCAAATATCTATTGATAGTAGCTGGTTTTCTAACACTACTGACTAGCAGCAATTATCAACTAAACTAGCTGATTTTATCACTTGTGTAACTGCGGATATCAGTAACCACTTTCACTATAATATGTAACTGCGAATATCAGTTACGACCTTTTTAGGCTAGCTAACACTTTCACTATGTGTAACTGCGAATATCAGTTACGACCTTTTTCGGCTAGCTAACACTTTCACTATTCACTATATACTGCTACTAGTCACTTCAGCTACCACCGGATACCACTCACTTCACTTCACTTGTCACTGGTAGTTCTTCACACTACTACGGGTACTGGGTCCCGAGCCCCTAAGGTAGACTTTGGCAATACTTTACAGTGAGCCGCTTGCCATTTTCCGTTTGCCTCTTTATTGCATAAACTTTTCACTATACAAATGGCATAAATTACAATATTTTCAATACAAAACTAATTGCTACACTAACATGTTATACATCATTAAATCGGTAGTCCGGCACTTTATTAGTATATCATAAAGGTTACTCAAAACATTAACATTGTAAAAAGTTATTAAACGAAATGTCCCAAATTTTCATAATATTTGGGTACATTAATTCTTTGATTTTTATATATCTACCAAATGCGTTTAATTATACAAAAATATCCCTACACTTCTTTAATCTATAAGCCATATGCTAATTCAATGTCATATTTATAACTCTTTTAGAACATAAAATTATTTTCCTTATTTTTAGTATGAACTATTACGCAGTTAATTAAAAACTTTTAGAGAGTTCCACGATAAGACGTGCTGTGATTGGTCGATTTTTAGGTATATAATAAAAGTTGTTTATATCACTTGTTATCAAAACGACATTCTATACAAATATACTGAGAGTTATAAATAGGTTACACAACTATATTAATACACGTTTTCATCCAGTTTTGTTGGTAATTTCATTATTAATACAAAAAACAATATTCTTTATAACTTCGTTTCTTAACGTTGTTAGGCCGTCGCGAACATCTCTCCCGCCGTGCAGCGTCGCGACGATTTTCTCACAGCGGCGCTGCATCCATTTCGGTGAGCGACGTTGCTTCTACTTCTGCAGCGGCACGAGTTTCCTGGTTGGCCGCTTTATTAGGCCGTTTGCTGTGCGTACCTCCACAGTGCGAATCTGTCCGTCCGCACCGGGGTAAACAGCTTCCACCCTCCCTCGTGGCCAGGTGTTACGAGGTAACTGGCCGTCAGCTATGAGGACTGGATCGCCCACCTGGAGATTGGGACCTCGCCCATGGGCCCCCGCCGGTTTTGAAGTTCCGGTAAATACTCTCGGACCCAACGCTGCCAGAACATGTCAGCGAGTATCTGGGAGCGTCGCCAGTGTCTTTTGCTATTCATATCCTTTTCATCAAATACTCCAGGTGTCGGCAGTCTCGCAGATCCTCCTAAAAGGAAGTGATTTGGAGTGATGGAATCGTCGTCGTCGCTGTCTACAGAGATGTGAGTCAATGGTCTGCTATTTACTGTGTACTCCACCTCGCAGAGCAGCGTGGCTAATACTTCCTCATGCGGATGTCTCTCATGAAGGACGGTGTATAGTGCCGTCTTCACGCACCGTATGAGACGTTCCCTCTTGGTTGGTGTTTTGTGCAGCAAATTGATAGGAAGTCGGGCGAGCTTTAGGTTGAAGCTCAGCTGATCGGTAGCCGGTTTCCAGATTAATCCAAGTATCTTTTCCTCGGTTCCTTTGTTTCCCAGATCGACTGACTCAGATGCTTCATGGTCAGGTTCTAATTCTTTTACAACTTCTGGTGCGTTGGAAAGCCATTTTCTTAAGTTGAAGTGCGCGTTTTTGTGTATGTCGCGTACTTCCTTCGATATTCGCATTGCCTCTTCCAGAGACTGGAATATGGCTATGTCCGCGGAGACAGCGATTTTATGGCGGCGAAAACGCATCATGACCCCTGGTAGTGATTGCAGTAGGTCTGGACCCGTGAGCAGGAAGTCGTTCGACGACACCCCCTTTGTTTTGGCTGCGGCATCGTGTTCTATTCGAAACTTGTCTGGTTTCATTGGGTTATGGACGTCGAAATGGGGTAGGTACCATGTTCTTCCCGGTGTGCTAGTTTTCGGTGCTATCTCGGCGTATCCTTTTTGTACAAGGGAATTCATTTGTTCATCATACTTACTTTTTAGATCTTCGTCTCGATCTAATTTTCTTTCAATGGAAACGAGCCGTTTTATTGCTGTTTCATAATTACCAGGCATCCCGATATCCTTTTCCTTCCAGAGAAGCGCTGTTTCTATGTGCCCGTCTTGTAACTGACGGGTGCTGCTATTTAGTATATCTTCAGCTTTCTTCTCTGGATCGGAGTCTGGTCTTCTCGGATTGATAATGAGAGATTCCAGCGCGAAATATTCGCGGAGTTGGTCATCTATAGTTTCCTCGCTCTTGTGCAGCTCATTGGCCGCGTGGACGCGCTGATACGGGGCTTTAGTGTGTGCCCCGTATAGCACCCATCCTAATTCTGTGAGCGAGGCGATTGGCTGGTGCGGTGGACCTCTACGGATTTGAGTGGCTATCAGAAGTCTCCAATTGTCCTGTCCTATTAGGATCCTTGGGTTGCCGGAGTCATATATTAGCTGCTCTTTTAGGTCTTTCAAGTGGTTGCACTTGGCTATGTCTACTGCACGCACAGTCTGTGGCCCCAAGTTTAGGCTTACAACCGTGCGTGCTCTGAATGGCACCCTTTTGCTGTGGAGACTCTTCAGCGATACTTTGATTCTTCGGGATTCCGGTGAATCGAGGGTAGTGTTCCCGATAGCAGTGATCTAAAACGGGTCCAACCGCTCTGTAGCTCCAATTTGTTTGGCGATCTCTTCATCCATTAGTGAAACTGTTGACCCATCATCCAGCAGGGCGTGTGTGTTTACAGCTCCCGCCGGTCCAATTACTCGCACTGGAATTATTTTTAAATAGGCTTGATGCTTTGACACACCAAATGAGTTAGCAACAGTTTCTTGAGGTTCTTTTTGCTTGACCTCAGTCTTCTCCTTTGTATTGTTATGGAGAAGTCGATTGTGTGTCGCGGTGCATCCTTCTATTCCACACTTATTGGTTTTGCATTTGTGTGTCTGATTTCTATAACGTAAACAGTGGAAACATAAATTATTTTGCTTTGCGAGTTCCCATCTTTTGTTGATATCTGTTTCTTTAAATTTTTTACATTCGGATCCGTAGTGACCCTCCTTTTTGCACACTCTGCATTTCGGAGACGGCTTAGTAGTAGCCGCGTGTGCTCTATGTACTGAACGATTGCTTTGTGCTTCGTTTATAATTTCTGGAGGCGCAAATGCACTGCAGAAGCGAGCTTGCTCGGTAATAAAATCGCTGAAGCATCCTCCTCTTCTATCCTACCCTTGGGGGCGGGTTTGCTTCTCGCCGGATGATCCCAACGTTGTTGCGGATTCTGTTACTGATGTGGTACTTCAGGGTATGGAACTTTTTATTCCATCCTCTGTGGTGCCCATTGGAGGCAAGTCTCAGCCATGGTTTGGTCGCTCCTGTAAAATAGCATCATGCTTTAAGCAGGAGTGCTACCAAGCCTAGGTTGATGCATCAGCGTCCCGGGATGAAAACACCAGCGCTCTAAAAAAGAAGTATAATTCCGCCTCTAGGTCCTTCAAAAGAGTCATTGCCAAGGCAAAGTCAGAGCACATAGGCAGAATTGGCGAGAAACTAGTTCGCCTTCCTTCTGGAACCCGTGCATTCTGGTCTCTCGCCAAGGCTGTCCAGGGGAATTTCTGTCAGCTATCTCTTCCATCTCTGCACAGGGAGGACGACTCACTGGCCCATACTGCAAAGGAGAAAGCCGATCTTCTAGGCTCTTTCTTTGCGTCTAACTCGACTCTCGATGACGGGGGGAGTACGCCGCCGACCATCCCGCGGTGTGAGTGCTCCATGCCGGAAGTGCAGTTCACACAGCGCTCGGTTCGCAAAGCACTCCTCTCCCTGGACATCCACAAGTCGAGTGGGCCTGACGGAATCCCCCCAATTGTGCTGAGGACGTGTGCTCCAGAGTTGGCACCGGTTTTAACGCGTCTTTTCCGGTACTCCTACTCCCTAGGCGTAGTCACAAAATCATGGAAGACGGCTTTCGTCCACCCGATCCCTAAAAAAGGCGACCGCTCAGACCCGTCCAACTACCGGCCAATCGCCATCACCTCCTTGTTCTCCAAAACAATGGAGTCCATTGTAAACTGCCAGGTCATGAGGTACCTTGAGGATCACCAGCTGATTAGTGACCGCCAATACGGTTTTCGTCGTGGTCGGTCAGCTGGTGATCTTCTGGTCTACCTCACTCACAGATGGGCGGAGGCAGTAGAGTTCAAGGGGGAGGCATTGGCCGTTAGTTTGGACATTGCGAAGGCCTTCGATCGGGTTTGGCACAAAGCGCTTCTTTCGAAGCTCCCTTCCTATGGGCTTCCCGAGAAATTGTGCGATTGGATCACCAGCTTTCTTGCAGATCGGAGCATCAAGGTCGTTGTAGACGGTGCAAGCTCCGATTGCAAGCCTATTAATGCTGGTGTTCCACAGCGCTGCGTGCTATCGCCAACGCTGTTTCTTCTGCATATCAATGATATGTTGCATACCCGTAACATTCATTGCTATGCAGATGACAGCACTGGTGATGCTCTTTACACCGGTCGAGCCAATATTTCTCGGGAAAACGTCTCCGAGTGCCGGGACAAACTTGTGTCAGAAGTCGAGTCTTTGCTGAACAGAGTCTCGGATTGGGGACGACTAAATCTAGTCCAGTTTAACCCCCAGAAGACACAAGTTTGCGCGATAACCGCTAAAAGGAACCCCTTTGTAGTATCCCCTCAGTTTCAAGGCACTCCCCTTGTTGCCTCAGCCAGTATCGGAATCCTCGGCGTCGACATATCGAGTGACGTGCAGTTTCGTGGTCACTTGGAAGGGAAGGCCAAATTGGCCTCTAAAAAGCTTGGCGTGCTCAGCAGAGCGGGACAGTATTTCATGCCGGCACACCGCCTGCAACTTTACAAGGCGCAGGTTCGGCCGCACATGGAATACTGTTCCCATCTCTGGGCTGGGGCTCCCCAGTACCAGCTCCTTCCACTTGACCGCATCCAGCGCAGAGCGGCTCGAATCGTCGACGACCGAGTGCTTTCCGATTGGCTCGACTCACTGGCGCTGCGAAGAGATGTTGCATCTCTTTGCGTATTTTATCGTATCTATCACGGGGAGTGCTCTGAGGAATTGTTCGGATTAATCCCAGCCGCCAAATTTCGTGAACGCACTACACGGCAAACGTCCCGATATCATCCACACCATCTGGATGCTTGGCGGTCCACCACTGTACGTTTCACAAGGAGTTTTCTTCCACGTACAACCTCTCTGTGGAATAGTTTACCACCGGCGATTTTTCCGGACCGATACGACCTGGGGACCTTCAAGAAAAGAGCTTACTCCTTTCTAAAGGGCCGGCAACGCACCCGCAATTCTCCTGGTGTTGCGGTTGTACATGGGCGGCGGTAGTCACTTAACATCAGGTGAGCCGGATGCTCGTTTGCCCCCTCTTCTATAAAAAAAAAAAAAGCAGCCTAGGTCTGGTCTAGAGTCATATTTTTCGGTGTAGATTCTATACCACTGGGCACGTATAGAGTTTGGCAGTTTGTCGGTGAGGTGTCGTAGCAGCTCTGCGTTGACGAGGTAATGATCTCACTTTAGGGTTCGAAGAGTGACGACGCTTCCCCTCACTTTGCTCACGAATGTGCAAATGTCTCTGGGCGCTTCTGTACAGCCTGCTAATCCTCGTAACTTCTCGGTTTCTGCTTGCGCAATTGAATCTGGACGCCCAAATTGTAGCTCCAGTTCTCGCATAATCTCATCTGGCTTAGCATGCTCGATGAGTTCTGAACTGACTGTTTCCAAGGCTCTTCCTTGTAGACTTATTCTTAGTCTAGCAGTGTTTTCAATGTCATTGAAGTAGCCTCGGGTTGTTTCGTAAATGGCACGGAATGAAAGCCACTCGGTATGTGCTCCGCTAAAGCTTGGCAGTGTCATTATAGCTTTCGACGCTGCGAAAGTATGCGACGATAGTGGCGCACACTCTAACCTTGATTTGTCAGCGAGCGCGGCTATAGCGGACGTGAGCTCCGATATAAATGGACGGAGCCCCCTGTCTTCACTTATGACAGGTTCCTGGCTAGCTTTATTTGGCTTGGGATCCTTTTGTACATCTTCTGGATAGGAATCCTGGTTGGTGAGCTCGGATACAATCGGTAGGAGCCCCCTGTCTTCATTAACGGTGGGTTCCTGGCTGAGCTTCTGTGGCATGGGATCCTTTTGTACGTCTTCTGGATAGGAATCCTGGTATGTGAGCTCTGATACAACCGGTAGGAGCCCCCTGTCTTCATTAACGGTGGGTTCCTGGCTGAGCTTCTGTGGCATGGGATTTTTGGATTGACCATCTTCATCATAGTCGTCTGGTTCGTTTTCTCCTTCAGCCATCTGTAAGGATATCAGCGCAAGTTCTAGTTTGATCTTCAATACTTCTTCACGAGCCTTCAAAATCCTTCTATTGGGCCGAACAGTCTTTTTTGACTTCGTACTGCAATCGGTGTGGCCCCTCGGTGGCTCTTCGGTGTGGGTGTCTTCCCGGGTTGTTGGCGATGATGCACGGCTAAAGTCATCGTTGCCTTCTATATGTTCCCTCTGCTTCGTTGTGCGGGACGTAGTGGTCGGCGCGGGCAGGGGTATCCCCCCCTCGAGGGGGCAGCATGGCGCCTCAGCGCCCTATACCGTTGACGGCGAGCGTGGTGGCATCTGGTGGTGGACGGTGGCGTTACTGGCCGACGAACCTCTTTCAAGACCGACGGTCCACGCCTTGGCTTCCCTTCCTTGCGAACGGGTGATCGGCATCTTGAATTTGAAAAATTCTGCGGTTTCAATACGGTGGTGACCATTTACCCGGTTCCGAAATACAAACGGATATATCCGGCTCGAAGGACCAACGAATATGCCGGACGGGCGAAACTCTCCGGAGTAAATGTTGTCGAAGAAACTTCGCGAGTCGCTCACGTCCTACACCTATAGGTTCCAGTGGGTACTTTCACCGCCGTCTTTGTGGGTGCCGCTGAAATATTGTGGACTGAGGATCAAATCAAAATGCACGATTAATAAATACAAATAGCAAGGTAGTGGCCAGCGCTTCGACTGATTGATTAGTCGCGAAAATTTTATAACTATTATTTATTGAGCACGGTTGTTGAACTACGGTTGTTCACTATTGGTTGGTCACTGTATATTTCAAAAGATTTCTTTAAATTGTACGGTGGTATCAAATATCTATTGATAGTAGCTGGTTTTCTAACACTACTGACTAGCAGCAATTATCAACTAAACTAGCTGATTTTATCACTTGTGTAACTGCGGATATCAGTAACCACTTTCACTATAATATGTAACTGCGAATATCAGTTACGACCTTTTTAGGCTAGCTAACACTTTCACTATGTGTAACTGCGAATATCAGTTACGACCTTTTTCGGCTAGCTAACACTTTCACTATTCACTATATACTGCTACTAGTCACTTCAGCTACCACCGGATACCACTCACTTCACTTCACTTGTCACTGGTAGTTCTTCACACTACTACGGGTACTGGGTCCCGAGCCCCTAAGGTAGACTTTGGCAATACTTTACAGTGAGCCGCTTGCCATTTTCCGTTTGCCTCTTTATTGCATAAACTTTTCACTATACAAATGGCATAAATTACAATATTTTCAATACAAAACTAATTGCTACACTAACATGTTATACATCATTAAATCGGTAGTCCGGCACTTTATTAGTATATCATAAAGGTTACTCAAAACATTAACATTGTAAAAAGTTATTAAACGAAATGTCCCAAATTTTCATAATATTTGGGTACATTAATTCTTTGATTTTTATATATCTACCAAATGCGTTTAATTATACAAAAATATCCCTACACTTCTTTAATCTATAAGCCATATGCTAATTCAATGTCATATTTATAACTCTTTTAGAACATAAAATTATTTTCCTTATTTTTAGTATGAACTATTACGCAGTTAATTAAAAACTTTTAGAGAGTTCCACGATAAGACGTGCTGTGATTGGTCGATTTTTAGGTATATAATAAAAGTTGTTTATATCACTTGTTATCAAAACGACATTCTATACAAATATACTGAGAGTTATAAATATGTTACACAACTATATTAATACACGTTTTCATCCAGTTTTGTTGGTAATTTCATTATTAATACAAAAAACAATATTCTTTATAACTTCGTTTCTTAACGTTGTTAGGCCGTCGCGAACATCTCTCCCGCCGTGCAGCGTCGCGACGATTTTCTCACAGCGGCGCTGCATCCATTTCGGTTAGCGACATTGCTTCTACTTCTGCAGCGGCACGAGTTTCCTGGTTGGCCTCTTTATTAGGCCGTTTGCTGTGCGTACCTCCACAGTGCGAATCTGTCCGTCCGCACCGGGGTAAACAGCTTCCACCCTCCCTCGTGGCCAGGTGTTACGAGGTAACTGGCCGTCAGCTATGAGGACTGGATCGCCCACCTGGAGATTGGGACCTCGCCCATGGGCCCCCGCCGGTTTTGAAGTTCCGGTAAATACTCTCGGACCCAACGCTGCCAGAACATGTCAGCGAGTATCTGGGAGCGTCGCCAGTGTCTTTTGCTATTCATATCCTTTTCATCAAATACTCCAGGTGTCGGCAGTCTCGCAGATCCTCCTAAAAGGAAGTGATTTGGAGTGATGGAATCGTCGTCGTCGCTGTCTACAGAGATGTGAGTCAATGGTCTGCTATTTACTGTGTACTCCACCTCGCAGAGCAGCGTGGCTAATACTTCCTCATGCGGATGTCTCTCATGAAGGACGGTGTATAGTGCCGTCTTCACGCACCGTATGAGACGTTCCCTCTTGGTTGGTGTTTTGTGCAGCAAATTGATAGGAAGTCGGGCGAGCTTTAGGTTGAAGCTCAGCTGATCGGTAGCCGGTTTCCAGATTAATCCAAGTATCTTTTCCTCGGTTCCTTTGTTTCCCAGATCGACTGACTCAGATGCTTCATGGTCAGGTTCTAATTCTTTTACAACTTCTGGTGCGTTGGAAAGCCATTTTCTTAAGTTGAAGTGCGCGTTTTTGTGTATGTCGCGTACTTCCTTCGATATTCGCATTGCCTCTTCCAGAGACTGGAATATGGCTATGTCCGCGGAGACAGCGATTTTATGGCGGCGAAAACGCATCATGACCCCTGGTAGTGATTGCAGTAGGTCTGGACCCGTGAGCAGGAAGTCGTTCGACGACACCCCCTTTGTTTTGGCTGCGGCATCGTGTACTATTCGAAACTTGTCTGGTTTCATTGGGTTATGGACGTCAAAATGGGGTAGGTACCATGTTCTTCCCGGTGTGCTAGTTTTCGGTGCTATCTCGGCGTATCCTTTTTGTACAAGGGAATTCATTTGTTCATCATACTTCCTTTTTAGATCTTCGTCTCGATCTAATTTTCTTTCAATGGAAACGAGCCGTTTTATTGCTGTTTCATAATTACCAGGCATCTCGATATCCTTTTCCTTCCAGAGAAGCGCTGTTTCTATGTGCCCGTCTTGTAACTGACGGGTGCTGCTATTTAGTATATCTTCAGCTTTCTTCTCTAGGTCGGAGTCTGGTCTTCTCGGATTGATAATGAGAGATTCCAGCGCGAAATATTCGCGGAGTTGGTCATGTATAGTTTCCTCGCTCTTGTGCAGCTCATTGGCCGCGTGGACGCGCTGATACGGGGCTTTAGTGTGTGCCCCGTGTAGCACCCATCCTAATTCTGTGAGCGAGGTGATTGGCTGGTGCGGTGGACCTCTACGGATTTGAGTGGCTATCAGAAGTCTCCAATTGTCCTGTCCTATTAGGATCCTTGGGTTGCCGGAGTCATATATTAGCTGCTCTTTTAGGTCTTTCAAGTGGTTGCACTTGGCTATGTCTACTGCACGCACAGTCTGTGGCCCCAAGTTTAGGCTTGCAACCGTGCGTGCTCTGAATGGCACCCTTTTGCTGTGGAGACTCTTCAGCGATACTTTGATTCTTCGGGATTCCGGTGAATCGAGGGTAGTGTTCCCGATAGCAGTGATCTAAAACGGGTCCAACCGCTCTGTAGCTCCAATTTGTTTGGCGATCTCTTCATCCATTAGTGAAACTGTTGACCCATCATCCAGCAGGGCGTGTGTGTTTACAGCTCCCGCCGGTCCAATTACTCGCACTGGAATTATTTTTAAATAGGCTTGATGCTTTGACACACCAAATGAGTTAGCAACAGTTTCTTGAGGTTCTTTTTGCTTGACCTCAGTCTTCTCCTTTGTATTGTTATGGAGAAGTCGATTGTGTGTCGCGGTGCATCCTTCTATTCCACACTTATTGGTTTTGCATTTGTGTGTCTGATTTCTATAACGTAAACAGTGGAAACATAAATTATTTTGCTTTGCGAGTTCCCATCTTTTGTTGATATGTGTTTCTTTAAATTTTTTACATTCGGATCCGTAGTGACCCTCCTTTTTGCACACTCTGCATTTCGGAGACGGCTTAGTAGTAGCCGCGTGTGCTCTATGTACTGAACGATTGCTTTGTGCTTCGTTTATAATTTCTGGAGGCGCAAATGCACTGCAGAAGCGAGCTTGCTCGGTAATAAAATCGCTGAAGCATCCTCCTCTTCTATCCTACCCTTGGGGGCGGGTTTGCTTCTCGCCGGATGATCCCAACGTTGTTGCGGATTCTGTTACTGATGTGGTACTTCAGGGTATGGAACTTTTTATTCCATCCTCTGTGGTGCCCATTGGAGGCAAGTCTCAGCCATGGTTTGGTCGCTCCTGTAAAATAGCATCATGCTTTAAGCAGGAGTGCTACCAAGCCTAGGTTGATGCATCAGCGTCCCGGGATGAAAACACCAGCGCTCTAAAAAAGAAGTATAATTCCGCCTCTAGGTCCTTCAAAAGAGTCATTGCCAAGGCAAAGTCAGAGCACATAGGCAGAATTGGCGAGAAACTAGTTCGCCTTCCTTCTGGAACCCGTGCATTCTGGTCTCTCGCCAAGGCTGTCCAGGGGAATTTCTGTCAGCTATCTCTTCCATCTCTGCACAGGGAGGACGACTCACTGGCCCATACTGCAAAGGAGAAAGCCGATCTTCTAGGCTCTTTCTTTGCGTCTAACTCGACTCTCGATGACGGGGGGAGTACGCCGCCGACCATCCCGCGGTGTGAGTGCTCCATGCCGGAAGTGCAGTTCACACAGCGCTCGGTTCGCAAAGCACTCCTCTCCCTGGACATCCACAAGTCGAGTGGGCCTGACGGAATCCCCCCAATTGTGCTGAGGACGTGTGCTCCAGAGTTGGCACCGGTTTTAACGCGTCTTTTCCGGTACTCCTACTCCCTAGGCGTAGTCCCAAAATCATGGAAGACGGCTTTCGTCCACCCGATCCCTAAAAAAGGCGACCGCTCAGACCCGTCCAACTACCGGCCAATCGCCATCACCTCCTTGTTCTCCAAAACAATGGAGTCCATTGTAAACTGCCAGGTCATGAGGTACCTTGAGGATCACCAGCTGATTAGTGACCGCCAATACGGTTTTCGTCGTGGTCGGTCAGCTGGTGATCTTCTGGTCTACCTCACTCACAGATGGGCGGAGGCAGTAGAGTTCAAGGGGGAGGCATTGGCCGTTAGTTTGGACATTGCGAAGGCCTTCGATCGGGTTTGGCACAAAGCGCTTCTTTCGAAGCTCCCTTCCTATGGGCCTCCCGAGAAATTGTGCGATTGGATCACCAGCTTTCTTGCAGATCGGAGCATCAAGGTCGTTGTAGACGGTGCAAGCTCCGATTGCAAGCCTATTAATGCTGGTGTTCCACAGGGCTGCGTGCTATCGCCAACGCTGTTTCTTCTGCATATCAATGATATGTTGCATACCCGTAACATTCATTGCTATGCAGATGACAGCACCGGTGATGCTCTTTACACCGGCCGAGCCAATATTTCTCGGGAAAACGTCTCCGAGTGCCGGGACAAACTTGTGTCAGAAGTCGAGTCTTTGCTGAACAGAGTCTCGGATTGGGGACGACTAAATCTAGTCCAGTTTAACCCCCAGAAGACACAAGTTTGCGCGATAACCGCTAAAAAGAACCCCTTTGTAGTATCCCCTCAGTTTCAAGGCACTCCCCTTGTTGCCTCAGCCAGTATCGGAATCCTCGGCGTCGACATATCGAGTGACGTGCAGTTTCGTGGTCACTTGGAAGGGAAGGCCAAATTGGCCTCTAAAAAGCTTGGCGTGCTCAGCAGAGCGGGACAGTATTTCATGCCGGCACACCGCCTGCAACTTTACAAGGCGCAGGTTCGGCCGCACATGGAATACTGTTCCCATCTCTGGGCTGGGGCTCCCCAGTACCAGCTCCTTCCACTTGACCGCATCCAGCGCAGAGCGGCTCGAATCGTCGACGACCGAGTGCTTTCCGATTGGCTCGACTCACTGGCGCTGCGAAGAGATGTTGCATCTCTTTGCGTATTTTATCGTATCTATCACGGGGAGTGCTCTGAGGAATTGTTCGGATTAATCCCAGCCGCCAAATTTCGTGAACGCACTACACGGCAAACGTCCCGATATCATCCACACCATCTGGATGCTTGGCGGTCCACCACTGTACGTTTCACAAGGAGTTTTCTTCCACGTACAACCTCTCTGTGGAATAGTTTACCACCGGCGATTTTTCCGGACCGATACGACCTGGGGACCTTCAAGAAAAGAGCTTACTCCTTTCTAAAGGGCCGGCAACGCACCCGCAATTCTCCTGGTGTTGCGGTTGTACATGGGCGGCGGTAGTCACTTAACATCAGGTGAGCCGGATGCTCGTTTGCCCCCTCTTCTATAAAAAAAAAAAAAGCAGCCTAGGTCTGGTCTAGAGTCATATTTTTCGGTGTAGATTCTATACCACTGGGCACGTATAGAGTTTGGCAGTTTGTCGGTGAGGTGTCGTAGC
The DNA here is from genome assembly GCA_036936625.1 of Parnassius smintheus behrii. Classification (NCBI taxonomy): domain Eukaryota; kingdom Metazoa; phylum Arthropoda; class Insecta; order Lepidoptera; family Papilionidae; genus Parnassius; species Parnassius smintheus. Next base: position 13,390,206 of record JAUPFT010000030.1, on the reverse strand, counting down.
AGCTCTGCGTTGACGAGGTAATGATCTCACTTTAGGGTTCGAAGAGTGACGACGCTTCCCCTCACTTTGCTCACGAATGTGCAAATGTCTCTGGGCGCTTCTGTACAGCCTGCTAATCCTCGTAACTTCTCGGTTTCTGCTTGCGCAATTGAATCTGGACGCCCAAATTGTAGCTCCAGTTCTCGCATAATCTCATCTGGCTTAGCATGCCCGATGAGTTCTGAACTGACTGTTTCCAAGGCTCTTCCTTGTAGACTTATTCTTAGTCTAGCAGTGTTTTCAATGTCATTGAAGTAGCCTCGGGTTGTTTCGTAAATGGCACGGAATGAAAGCCACTCGGTATGTGCTCCGCTAAAGCTTGGCAGTGTCATTATAGCTTTCGACGCTGCGAAAGTATGCGACGATAGTGGCGCACACTCTAACCTTGATTTGTCAGCGAGCGCGGCTATAGCGGACGTGAGCTCCGATATAAATGGACGGAGCCCCCTGTCTTCACTTATGACAGGTTCCTGGCTAGCTTTATTTGGCTTCTGGATAGGAATCCTGGTTGGTGAGCTCGGATACAATCGGTAGGAGCCCCCTGTCTTCATTAACGGTGGGTTCCTGGCTGAGCTTCTGTGGCATGGGATCCTTTTGTACGTCTTCTGGATAGGAATCCTGGTATGTGAGCTCTGATACAACCGGTAGGAGCCCCCTGTCTTCATTAACGGTGGGTTTCTGGCTGAGCTTCTGTGGCATGGGATTTTTGGAGTGACCATCTTCATCATAGTCGTCTGATTCGTTTTCTCCTTCAGCCATCTGTAAGGAGATCAGCGCAAGTTCTAGTTTGATCTTCAATACTTCTTCACGAGCCTTCAAAATCCTTCTATTGGGCCGAACAGTCTTTTTTGACTTCGTACTGCAATCGGTGTGGCCCCTCGGTGGCTCTTCGGTGTGGGTGTCTTCCCGGGCTGTTGGCGATGATGCACGGCTAAAGTCATCGTTGCCTTCTATATGTTCCCTCTGCTTCGTTGTGCGGGCCGTAGTGGTCGGCGCGGGCAGGGGTATCCCCCCCTCGAGGGGGCAGCATGGCGCCTCAGCGCCCTCTACCGTTGACGGTGAGCGTGGTGGCATCTGGTGGTGGACGGCGGCGTTACTGGCCGACGAACCTCCTTAAAGACCGACGGTCCACGCCTTGGCTTCCCTTCCTTGCGAACGGGTGATCGACATCTTGAATCTGAAAAATTCTGCGGTTTCAAAACGGTGGTGACTATTTACCCGGTTCCGAAATACAAACGGATATATCCGGCTCGAAGGACCAACGAATGTGCCGGACGGGCGAAACTCTCCGGAGTAAATGTTGTCGAAGAAACTTCGCGAGTCGCTCACGTCCTACACCTATAGGTTCCAGTGGGTACTTTCACCGCCGTCTTTGTGGGTGCCGCTGAAATATTGTGGACTGAGGATCAAATCAAAATGCACGATTAATAAATACAAATAGCAAGGTAGTGGCCAGCGCTTCGACTGATTGATTAGTCGCGAAAATTTTGTTAACTATTATTTATTGAGCACGGTTGTTGAACTACGGTTGTTCACTATTGGTTGGTCACTGTATATTTCAAAAGATTTCTTTAAATTGTACGGTGGTATCAAATATCTATTGATAGTAGCTGGTTTTCTAACACTACTGACTAGCAGCTATTATCAACTAAACTAGCTGATTTTATCACTTGTGTAACTGCGGATATCAGTTACTACTTTCACTATAATATGTAACTGCGAATATCAGTTACGACCTTTTTAGGCTAGCTAACACTTTCACTATGTGTAACTGCGAATATCAGTTACGACCTTTTTCGTCTAGCTAACACTTTCACTATTCACTATATACTGCTACTAGTCACTTCAGCTACCACCGGATACCACTCACTTCATTTCACTTGTCACTGGTAGTTCTTCACACTACTACGGGTACTGGGTCCCAAGCCCCTAAGGTAGACTTTGGCAATACTTTACAGTGAGCCGCTTGCCATTTTCCGTTTGCCTCTTTATTGCATAAACTTTTCACTATACAAATGGCATAAATTACAATATTTTCAATACAAAACTAATTGCTACACTAACATGTTATACATCATTAAATCGGTAGTCCGGCACTTTATTAGTATATCATAAAGGTTACTCAAAACATTAACATTGTAAAAAGTTATTAAACGAAATGTCCCAAATTTTCATAATATTTGGGTACATTAATTCTTTCATTTTTATATATCTACCAAATGCGTTTAATTATACAAAAATATCCCTACACTTCTTTAATCTATAAGCCATATGCTAATTCAATGTCATATTTATAACTCTTTTAGAACATAAAATTATTATCCTTATTTTTAATATGAACTATTACGCAGTTAATTAAAAACTTTTAGAGAGTTCCACGATAAGACGTGCTGTGATTGGTCGATTTTTAGGTATATAATAAAAGTTGTTTATATCACTTGTTATCAAAACGACATTCTCTACAAATATACTAAGAGTTATAAATATGTTACACAACTATATCAATACACGTTTTCATCCAGTTTTGTTGGTAATTTCATTATTAATACAAAAAACAATATTCTTTATAACTTCGTTTCTTAACGTTGTTAGGCCGTCGCGAACAATATATTTAAATTAGGTTAGGTTCTCCGGTTAAAACTAACATAGTATCCTGGAGGAAAATAGCTACTTACGATTTGACAGCGCTTACCGCTTACGATCGCCATTTTGCTTACAAGCGCTTGCTAGCGCTTTTTTCTGCCAAACGCACCCAATGTGTTGTTGCTTCAACTTTGAACGGAATTTTGAATGACACTATCACTCTAAGTCTAATTACTCTATGGGAGTAAGTTAATTTGTTACCTCTGATTTTCAATATTTTGGAAAGTACTAAACTACTTTCATAAAAAACAATTAATTATTCTTATTTTAGTTTATTCATGATAAATTTTAAATATATTTTATTACCCCTTTTATATTAACAATTTTATTTTTATTTATTATATTGTATTACCTATTTTATTTTGCTTGATATATTAGTACAATAAAAAATACTTAAAAATATGTTTTATTTCATCAGTTATGCTTACTTCTATTCATCTGATAAGAAAATATACTTTTTAAATAAAATAAAAATAATTAACTGCAGCTTAAAAAATACTTCTTTTTACTGCGTATTCTGGGCAAAATATCATATGGTAAGTCACACCAACCCGCCATTGCATGTTTGTGTGTCTTTATCTAATCTTAGCGATGGTATTGTTTTCGCAACTTGTGTAAGTGAGACAGATATGTTTATTTAAAATGTTTCGTAATTTCAAATCTACGTCGTCGCGATTGGATAGTGGTTATACTTTTTTCTACGCGCGGTAATGTGGTTTGCTCCTCTAGTTATATATAACTCAATGAATGGCTAACGTGATTAATGTCATACACATTATTAGAGTCTTATAAACAAAACGTATGCCGATCGCCAGTTTGCCCATGTAGCATGACAGAACTGGTGGGAAAATTTATCTTAGTTGAGAATAGATCCATTAGATGTGTTACGTATATAAAATTGCTATATGTAGTCATGTACTACCATGACTATGGTATGCGTTTATAATTTATATTCCACACAGCACCCACTTACCATCATGTGGACCGCGTGCTCGTTTGTCAGTCTTAAGCTATAAAAATATTATACAAATCGCACAAAAATGTATTAAATTCAATGGTAGAGTATATATCATCATTCGAGATCGGGATTTGAACCCAGGAACTCATGAATACTTGCGCTTACGATCCGTAGACCAACGAGACAGTCATATACATAATATGATTATGCTCACTTTCAAATGATCTTAATTTTAATTTAAGCTACTAGTGTAGCTTAAATTGATTGATTGATTGACATATGATCGATGAAGACAGTTTAATAAATTTTGGTTGCATATGTGGATATATATTATTTGTTGCTATTACAAATACGTGGAAAAATTGCTTTAAAAATAATATAATATATTACATGAAAATCGATCGCATGAATAAAGACCTTTCCCATCCAATATACGAGTACGGAATGTAAAAGACAAAGATTTATTATTATGTTCTCATGTAATATGGATGAAAAATGGAATAAAGTATATTTTGTAGCGGGAAAAATATAGTTCGCAACCCTTGCTATACTATTTATTTATTCTTCTACGTAGATCTACATGAATATAGACGTATTTGTGTTCGTTTAACATTTTGCTCGTCCGAATAGTGGCGGTCAGTTGGTAGCGAAAGAATATTAGATATTTATCATTATGTCCCGTGGGTGTCAGAGGTGACTGTGCATAATAAAATAACATGGCTTCCGGTAGATGGTTATATAATATTTTCTTTTCATGTACACCAAACTTAAAGTATACTTTTAGTTGTACTTCACCAGCAACGTTATATATGTGACAAATTCTAACAAGCATGACAAATATTTACGTAGAAGGCTCATGTTCAGTAGTGGATTTTTACAATCTAATGATGTTGATGATGATGTACATCTTTTTTTCATCAACCCATAAACTTTACACCGCTGAACGTGACCTCTAGCATGGTAGTGCCATTGATCTCTAATTACCAGACATCTCGCACCTTTGATGCTCTTCTCCGTCAACAGTCAGAATACTGATTATTTACTTAATATACAAAAGTATATACTGCTATTTATTATGCTCCGACCACCCTATACAGGCAGATTAGTGACTTTTTAACCAATGATAACAGTAAATAAGATTAGGCGTTATTAGCAAATTTAAAAAAAGGATAAAGCTTCAAAATTCCCAATTCGATCGAATCTTCTTTGCGATATATTCGTCAATAATTGCGAACGGATTTAAATGATTCTCTTTTCATACTTAGGTGTGGTCCCATATAAATTAAAAGAAAATTCCCACCCCTAAACAAACGAACGAAATATGGAATAAAGTTTTTAATGTAACTTTTAAGACGAAGTTCTAGTTGTTAATACAGCGCGATATTAAGGGCCTATACTACTTCAGCTCAAATACTAATTTCGCCCCCACTTAACCGCGCGTCGTATTCTATGTACCGACATGTTTGTAATCACGAATACTGTAAGTCGATAGCTCGTTAGATACTTATTTCGTTCGCTTTATCATATTTATGCCAGTTTCTTTACGCCAACCCAGTCGCTTCTTATTTTTATTATGGTATTTTAATGTTACGTCGACCTGTTACGTAATGTGTATTCTGATCACATACACAGTTTCCCGTTCAAAAGCCGAAGTGACACTAATCGGGCGGCAGGTAACAAGCTTCAAGACGGCGATAGTTTTGTTAATTTCTTTTTACAGTGAAATAATGGTAATTTAAAAATAATAAAAAACATAAGGCCTGATTTGTAATTAGTTCATTTAGTATGCAAAGTTTCGTGATCTAATTTAAAGTATTTAATGAATACCAACGATTTATTATTCAGTTTGGAGATAGCTTTGGATTACTTTTTCTATCGAGAAAATTTTACGGAATCGTTTCGTCTAACACAGTACTTGACATTAATCTTCAACTTCACCATATATTTATTTCAAAATTAATGCTGCAATATTTTCGGCATAACGGAGGATCTTGCTAAGCCATTTGAGGTAGTATTAGTATTACCTTTAATAATGGCGACAAGTAGGTGCTTGAAATGCTCACAGAATTTGTATTGCTATATTCTACCCACATAGTATTAAATCTTGTACGATGTTATGGAACTCTTCATGCGCAAGTTTTTTATAGAATAAAGTGACAAACTAGCACACAGTCCACGTGATGGTAAGTGAATGCTGTTGCTCATAGACATGCTAGAATGCTGCCGTGTTTCGTATTTCCTGGAACGTATAATATTTACTTCCTAGGATAATACTTCCGGTTGCCGTTACTGCCTATCAACAGCCCACTGCTGGACATAAGACGCGTCATAGATTGCCAAACAGATGGAATTTTGCCACAGTTGCCACGCTTGCTACGCGGGTCCGCAACCACAGTTCCTTATTTCTTATTTGTTTTAAGAAAAACACTGCTGCCCAGCCCTGGTCTTCCTCTGTCGCCGCTCTTACGACTCCCATGGGACGAAATGGGATGCATATTCTTACACCACCACTATACGGCCAAAGTAATATTCCTTAGTTCATTCTAACAGAATGAAAAAATTAAGTTTTTTTAAAAGAAAAATTCCACAAAGAGGGAAAACTGAATTTTTCGGATGGATTTTCCGCTCTTAGTCGGTTACCGAAGCCCAGTTTGTCAATCAACAGAGTGCAGTGCATGTAAGGTCGCCATTTCAAGGAAAAAAGGAATATTTTCTCCAGAACCGTTACGCAATAATGTACTAAATCACACTCTAGATTTTGAACTATGATAATACTTTTATCAGTACGTTGGCAGTTTGTTAAACGACATATTTGGAATTTAGCCAAAGCAATTTACAACATGAATGAGGATAGAATTTGTCTTAGTAATACATCTAATAGCTGTATATAATGTTATTCTAAGTTTATATACACCTGTTAGATGTGTTAATATTTAAGATCGCTCAGTGATCTATAGAGATGGCTATGCACGGAATTTTTCTGCGAGACATAATTCGTAATAAACATATCTGCAGTAGAAACAAAGTAAATGACAAAATGACACATCGCAACGGATCAGCTTACTTCAGCTTAGGTGCAATAAGTTGGTTTATAGATAGTCCTCCCCATCGATTTCGATGGTACGGCGACCCCAAGAACTATTGATTTTGCCTATCATGTGCTCTTATATCTGTCCCAAGGATGTGTTGGATTTATAGTCCACAAGTCTCTCGTTAAAACGTTGTAAAGATTGGAAGTGTGTCGACGAGGGTTGCGTACCTTATACCTACTCAGATCACCAAACGGTATTCGCTGAAGGTCATACAGGTTCACGAACCAACGTCGGCACATCCCGATGAGGGAGAGGAGGATGAGAGAAAATGTATGAGGATATTTCTAGAGCCATGCATTCCTCCGAAACCCACCATACGGTGTTAATGGGAGACTTCTACGCAAAACTAGGCACAAGAAAGTACGGTGAGCTGAAGGTAGGAAAATTTGGGACAGGGCAACGAAAATCAAGGGACCAGGAGCTGGCCAAATTCATGGAGAAAGAGAGACTCTTTATGATGAACTCTTTCCTCCAGAAGCGGCCCCAAAGGAAGTGGACCTGGTCGAACACCGACGGTTCGACAAAAATGAGATTGACTTCATTATGACGAACTGTGAAAACTGGCAGCGATCATTGAATGGTGAGAGGCACACTGAACCTAAACATTAAGTTGGAGAAGTCTCGTCTAATGAAGTCAACGCTGTCGTGTTCTGATTCAAAGTCCCGAAACCTTACAGCTCGAGTTACAAAACCGTTTTCAGTGCTTAGAAGATTGCAATGGAGTGGACGATATGAATGATGAACACTTGGAAACTGTCCATGCGGTCGGAGCTAAGTTCATCGATCGAAAGCCTTTGCCAGAGATCTGTCTGCCAGAAAGAACCAACTGTCAAAGCTGAAGACTGAGTGTGGCAGTATCGTTTCCGGGACACCTGAGATTGTGAGTGAGATTGAGAGGTTCTATGGGCAGCTGTACACATTATCGTTGGAGCCACACGCAAGTGTGAGTTGGGATCCAAGAGCGAGCATATTCGACACTATTTATATGATATCCCGGACGTCAGTCTGAGCGAGATTAGAATGGTTCTCCAGCACCTTAAAAACGGCAAAGCCCCAGGCAAGGATGGAATTACAGCGGAGCTTCTGAAAGCGGATGGAACACCGGTAATTAAAGTCCTTCAGAAGCTCTTTAACTCCGTCTTTTATGTTGGCACTACTCAGGAGGCGTGGAGCAAAAGTGCGTTGGTCCTGATCTTTAAGAAAGGTGACAACGCTGTCTTGAAGAACTACAGACCGATATCATTTCTGAGACGCATCTATGTGCTGTTTTCGAAAGTTATTACGAACAGTGTCGCACGCAGACTCGACGACTTCCAGCCTCCCAAACAAGCCGGTATTCCGAAAAGGCTTCAGCACCATAGCCACATACATACGCTGCGGCAAATTGTATAGAAGACCGAAGATTATAGCCTGCCGATTTGCCTGCCGTATGTGGACTATGAGAAGGCCTTTGATTCCGTCGCAATTTGGTGCGGTGCTAAACTCCCTTCAACGGTGACGGTCGGTATATCGAACTGCTGAAGTATTTATACAGTAAGGCTACGATAGCTATCCGAGTACAGAACCAGAGCACGAAACCTATCCAACTGCAGAGAGGTTTAAGACTGGGTGACGTTATATCCCCAAAACTCTTTACGATTGCATTGGAAGACGTTTATAAGCTACTGGACTGGAAAGGATACGGTATTAACATAAATGGCGAGTACATCACCCACCTTCGATTTGCCGACAATACAGTCCTTATAGCAGAATCGCTGGAGGACCTATGCGCTATGCTCAATGAACTCAATAGTGTCCCCAACGGATAGGTCTTTAGATGAGCATGGACAACCTATGCCGGTAGTTGTTGGGAGCACTAAGCTCGAAGTTGTTAACGAATACGTTTATCAGGGACAAATAGTCCGACTAGGTAAGCCCAACTTCGACCGAGAGGTCAATCGACGGATTCAACTCGCCTGGGCAGCGTTCGGGAAATTACAACATATCTTCTCGTCAGGTATAGCTCAATCTCTAAAAACTAGATTGTACAACCAGTGCGTGTTGCCAGTGATCACTTATGGAACTGAGACGTGGTCCTTCACTGCTGACATTATGAGGACGCTCAAGGTCGCTTAGCTATGGAGAGGACTATGCTTGGGGTTTCTCTGCGTGATAAACTTAAAAATGGGGATATCCACAGTAGAACCAGAGTGACTAACGTAGCCCAACGGATTAGTTAATTAAAGTGGCAATGAGCCGGCCATATAGCTTGAGAAACCGACAACCGATGGGAAAAAAGGTCTCTAGTGGCAACCTCGTACCGGTAGGGGTAATGTGGGGCGACCACTCTAGATGGAGTGACGACCTGGTAAGACATGCAGGAAGTCGATGGATGCAGGTGGCTCAGGAACGTGCTTTGTGGCATCCCTTGAGGGAGGCCTATGTTCAGCAGTGGACTTGTGAGGAGCTAAAATGATGATAATGATGATGATGACGATGTGGTTTTTTATGGCTCGCTAGTCCAAACTTGGTCTTAAATACCCTTTGTTATGTATGACAGTAGAGACGGCCAGACGAGTTGTAAGTATATGCGTAGGGGGCTTCGATCTTTATCGTTTCGTAATTGGCGTTTAAGTAAAGTTTTTTGAGGCGGCTTTCCTCAAACGATTTCATTCTTTCAAAAAATGAAATAGGCCTAAAGCTACAGAACCAACCACCGATTGGGAAGAAAGGTTTCTAATGGAATGACTATGTTCAATAATCAACTTGCGATAATGATTAACATTTTTATATCTAAATTAATTACAACTGTTCCATAACGTAAACATAATTCTACATGAATGCATGAGTCGTCATGAGAGTACGAGTACATACAGGAATTGTATAAAGCTCTTTTCCAAACTGAGAGAAATTTTCCCAATCGTTTTTTCACGCTTGAAAGACGAATTGGCGTTTGTTAGACATTAATTGCGTCATTATTCTTTCTATTTCAGGCCTTATAAGTATCGTAAGGGGAAACTGAAACAGGAAATGAGCAGAAGCATCTTTCTGAAAACAACTAGTAAGAAAAAACTGCAATTGCCAACAAACAACGTGGCAACTATGCCCATGTGAGGTTATTGATGTGGGAGACCTGTGTATCCTAACTGAACTAACTATAAAGCAGGGCTTATGTTTTTTTTTTTAGATTACCATTATTTTCACTGTAAAAATAAATAAAATAAATAAATAAATAAAAATCTTTATTCTCAGAAAAACGTGTAACAAAATTTTCCATATTAATTACGATTACAGGCATCAATATACTAGTAACATACTAGTAGGATATGGTTGATCGTTAGCGGCTGCACTAGTTTTATATTGAAAACTGTATTACAGACGCCAGCGCCTTCCACCGGACAATATAGGAAACAATTAGAGCAATGCCCTGTTTAGTACTACATAATATTGAATCCGCTACATATGGAGACAATACTTAAGAACAAGTATAAAACAGTAATAAAGGTATAAAAGAGAGGGATGGAATTGCGAGTGTACACGTAAAAACTTTGTAAATGTGTGTGTGTGTGTGTGTGTGCGTGCGTGTGTGTGCGCGCGCGCGCACGTGTGTGTGTGTGTGCGCGCGTGTGTGTGTGTGTGTGTGTGTGTGTGTGTGTGCGCGCGTGTGTGTGTGTGTGTGTGTGTGTGAGTATTAATGTGTGCATAATAAACCCTGCCCTATTTTAAACATCTAGGGATTGGTTGTGTCAAAGACAGCAGTCCTCACTAATTGTTTGATGTATCTTACGACTTTATCATGAGATATGGTTTAGTTAGCTCTATAGGGGGATCGCAAAAGCGCCTCTGTATCCTCGTATGAAAGTCTCTGCAGCCACTGCTTCAGTTCCTGTTTACACTTTCTTGCAGTAGTTTTATGGATATTTAGATCTTTATTAATCCTATTGTAAACATGATTACTTCGGACATAGTATTGTCTGCGAGCTAAAGCGGTTCTGTGGGGGAGGTGTTCACATACCCGGTATTCCAGTCTTCGACTTACTTTTTGTGCGCAGTGCTCCAGTGGGAGCGAACGATGTCTACGAAGTACCATTTGAAGTATGTAGAGTTGCCTGGCTGTGAGCACCTCACAGTCTTTATTAGTTGGGTAGTGGGGTAGCGGTAATGCTTTTTAGTCATGACCTTTAACACGGCTCTCTGTGCACGCTCCAATTTTATAAAATGAGTGGGGCACGCTCCACCCCAGGAAGGGATGCAATAACTCAGAATAGACTGGGTCAGCGCAAAATAAACCAGTTTCAAGGTTTTTACCTAAACTATCGGCTTCCTGAAGCTTGTTTCCTGCCGCCCGGTTCCCAGCTTCAGGACGTCGATAGTTTAGGTAATTTCTTTTTACAGTGAAAATAATGGTAATTTTAAAAAAAAAACATAAGCCCTACTTTATAGTTAGTTCAGTTAGTGTACAAAGTTTCATGGTCTTATTTAAAGTATTTTATGAATAACAGCGGTTTATTGTTCAGTTTGGAGGTAACTTTGGATTTTTTTTCTATCGAGAAAATTTTACAGAATCATGTTTTCGCCTAACATAGTACTTAACATTAATCCTCAACTTTACCATAAATTTATTTCAAAATTAATGCTGCAATATTTTCGGCATAACTGAGGATCCTGCTAAGCCATTTGGGGTTATATTTCCCCTTAAGAATCAAAACGCAGATGCGTTGTTACCCCTGAGGACTAAAATAGAATGCCTCGTTTCCAGTAAAAAAGGGTCTCCGGATCTCTACACTCACCATACGAATACGTTTTTGATGTAGATGTCTATGGGCCGCAGCAACCACTTACCATCAGGTGGACTGTGTGCTCGTTTGTCAACCTATCCTATAAAAGAAAAACGAAACACAGCGGTATTGAGCTGCTATTTTAAGCTGGTATTCTGTGAGAGTGTGCTCTTTTCCCGGTCGAGCCGACCCATTCGTGCTACAACCATAATATAGCTGCAGCGTGACTCTACCACGTATTTAAGATAAGTAGAGATTTAACTATTTATAAGTACTTTATATTGTTACTAAGGGGTGTGAAACGTTACATTGTTTTGTTGTCGACAAACTGGCTTACAGTTTGGTAAAATTGAAAAAGTGGAAAATGCAAAATCTTTTTAAGAATCAATAAATTAGAAAAGAAGAAGAATTTTAGGCAGACAATTCTCTTGACAACAACGTTCAATGTCAATGTGTGAATTTTCACAGGCTGATAAACAAGACGAAAAAGATTATGATTGATGTAATATACTCTTTGTTGTTTGTTGGAACAACTGAGCTAGGGATTTTCAGGGAATTGTGTAAAGGAAGTAATGAGTATAGCCATATTACGTATAAACAAACAATTAGAGAATAGATGTTTCGAGTACACAATCTCACGTATGGCTTTTTGTACTCAGCAAAATCTAACAGGGCCTATAGTAAACTACTTTACTTTTAAACACCAACAAAATTGTAACCTATAGATCGCAAAAAAACTTACTGAGTATTGAATTGTTTTTACCACTTTATACTTAAAAACCTATAGCAGATCAAGGGCCCCTCGATATAATTTGCTACGGGCACTGCTCTTGCTTAATCCGGCACTGTAGCTATTTTATTAATATACTGAAATAAATCTATTTAACATATATTATGTTATATGTTACTATATGAGACTTATCACCTAGTTTCAGAGGACTAAACGCATCTTTTTTTTTATAGAAGAGGGGGCAAACGAGCATGCGGCTCACCTGATGTTAAGTGACTACCCATGATCAACCGCAACACCAGGAGACTTGCGGGTGCGTTGCCGGCCCTTTAGAAAGGAGTAAGCTCTTTTCTTGAAGGTCCCCAGGTCGTATCGGTCCGGAAAAATCGCCGGTGATAAACTATTCCACAGAGAGGTTGTACGTGGAAGAAAACTCCTTGTGAAACGTACAGTGGTGGACCGCCAAGAATCCAGATGGTGTGGATGGTATCGGGACGTTTGCCGTGTTGTGCGTTCACGAAATTTGGCGGCTGGGATTAATCCGAACAATTCCTCAGAGCACTCCCCGTGATAGATGCGATAAAATACGCAAAGAGATGCAACATCTCTTCGCAACGCCAGTAAATCGAGCCGATCGGAAAGCACTCGGTCGTCGACGATTTGAGCCGCTCTGCGCTGGATGCGGTCAAGTGGAAGGAGCTGGTACTGGGGAGCCCCAGCCCAGAGATGGGAACAGTATTCCATGTGCGGCCGAACCTGCGCCTTGTAAAGTTGCAGGCGGTGTGCCGGCATGAAATACTGTCCCGCTCTGCTGAGCACGCCAAGCTTTTTAGAGGCCAATTTGGCCTTCCCTTCCAAGTGACCACGAAACTGCACGTCACTCGATATGTCGACGCCGAGGATTCCGATACTGGCTGAGGCAACAAGGGGAGTGCCTTGAAACTGAGGGGATACGACAAAGGGGTTCTTTTTAGTGGTTAACGCGCAAACTTGTGTCTTCTGGGGGTTAAACTGGACTAGATTTAGTCGTCCCCAATCCGAGACTCTGTACAGCAAAGACTCGACTTCAGACACAAGTTTGTCCCGGCACTCGGAGACGTTTTCCCGAGAAATATTGGCTCGGCCGGTGTAAAGAGCATCACCAGTGCTGTCATCTGCATAGCAATGAATGTTACGGGTATGCAACATATCATTGATATGCAGAAGAAACAGCGTTGGCGATAGCACGCAGCCCTGTGGAACACCAGCATTAATAGTCTTGCAATCGGAGCTTGCACCGTCTACAACGACCTTGATGCTCCGATCTGCAAGAAAGCTGGTGATCCAATCGCACAATTTCTCGGGAAGCCCATAGGAAGGGAGCTTCGAAAGAAGCGCTTTGTGCCAAACCCGATCGAAGGCCTTCGCAATGTCCAAACTATCTATAGCATCTGTGAACTTCTTGCTTAAAGTTGGTTGCACGGGAGACGCAATAGCCATTTTTAAGTGAAATGTAAGCTTGGTAGCTTGAATAAGATATCGTTGTAATTCAAGACGCACTTGACCTATTTTCTGTTTAAAATGTAAATAGATGACTGGTATAAGAGACTGCGACCATTATACAAATACCGTATTTTTATCACGATGTCGTTGTTTTTATACTGCAATTGGTTTTCCTTCGCTTAATTAATCAACATCTTTCAGCGAAGTTACGAATAAAAACAATTATACAAGAAACATTTACAAAAATTTATAATTTATTCTAAATGCAGACAAATAGAAGAGTTTAGGAGTATTTTTTATCTTTAGTTCTACACTAGAATTTTAGAAAATCCTACATATCTTATACATAATCCTTTACATACAAAAATTTCATCTGCACAAACATCCAGCTCCAAAAAAATTGTTGTCAATTGTTGGTCACATAGACATATAGACAGGGATCCGGGGTAGCTCAGATGGTTAGCGCTCGACGAAAATTTCACAGTACGCGAGTAGCCCGGGTTCGATCCCCGCCAGCAACAATGAAATTGTTAATTGCGGTTTTAAGTGCTGTTTCATCACTTGCTTGATGGTAAAGGAAAACATCGTGAGGAAACCCGCATGTCTCAGAATTAAGAAAAAAAGTATTTCGAAGACATGTGAAGTTCGCCAACACGCATTTGAACACTTTCTTGCCCCTAAAACCCTCTCAGAAATAAGGGGAGGCCTATGCCCAGTTATGAGACGTATATAGGCTGTAACTTTACTTTACTTTACATATCGACATTAATTGTTCTGTATACACATAAATTATTTTCAATGAATGCCATCGACGTTTTCACAGTCAATACGAAAAGCAAATGGTACTACGAAGTTCAGGTCCAATTGCGGCTAACCAGTCAAAATATGCCTGTGGAGAGGGAACGGTAAAATTAAATTCAAATTTATATAAAGAGACGACCAATTCTGAAAGGAAAGTGTGGAGGGACCGTTAGTAAAATTCAACAATAACTGCTTACCTCTAGAGCTAGTTGACACTCGATACGCGAGATATATGAATCTAAGAGACCATAGCTTACATATGTACGAGTAAAAACATACCGATGAAATAACGTGTAAAAGCAAACCCTAACCTATTTTATTTTTTATCAAACTTTACAGAGTAATGTACTATGCATAATTTTTTTAATTAATGACCTGACTTTTTATTTTATATATTATATTGTTAATTTTGTTTTTAAACCTAATTTCTTATTTACATGCATCTTCAAATAAGAATTCCATTCGTCATGTTTAATATTGTTAATTAAAAGAACCTTTGTCAAGTTAACATTTAGTTATAAGAGAGAGAATGTTGAATCATTATTATCGAAAATTAAACGAACTTATAAAAAAGATTCCTCACTCACACACGCACATACAATTGGTACATTTATCGTTATACAGCCGCAAACCCACTCGTGCATTCCCATGTTTCGGCGTCCTGTATAAAACTATTTTGTAGGAATCCTGAACCCGAACCCCACTTTCGAAATTACATTATTATCATAGGCAAATACGATTGTAACTTTATTCAATGATTGTGAAATTACTAATATTTTAAGTAGTCTCATACCAACAAAGTAATAAAACGGAATACTAAATACATTTCAAAGAATGCGAAAATCAAGCTAAAACTATGCTGACCTTTTTGCAAGAAAGAATACTCATTTACGTACATATATGCATCTAAAATAGTTTGCAACCATCACCATGGTTTTAGGTTCATCCGTGTGTGCGTCCATCAGTAAACTTTTAGGGACTGATAAAGAAATCAAAAAGATGTATGCGAGAGTGCATGTCGAGAAGTTGAGCATAGTTTCCACTTAAATTTATGCAGCACTCCGTGTTTCTTCCTTTGTTGGTCTGAGCAAGTATCAAGATTAGTTAGGTATAATATAAAATATAGTGGAAAAGTATCAATGTGTGGATGTGTAAGTCAGCTTGCAATTTGAATATCCAAATTCGAGCACGTCAAAATATAACTACGTCCTTAATATAATAAATAGTTATTATTTATGTAAAACGCCTCCAAAATACAAGAGGAAAAATCTGATTATTGGGGTAACTTTTAAAAAGCCCGAATGAAACAGGGGACTTGTGATGGTTTGCAATAAGGATGAGTGAAACAAGAACAGATATACAAGGAACATATTTACACATAAATCGAAAATCATAGTCTATTTTTTTGTTTTACTAGTCCACTTCGAAGAAATGGGAAGAGTTTTTCGATTTGACTGTATATTCTTTATTTGTGTATGTATTTTACACAATAGCTTCTCCAACTCTGAACCGAAATTGATTATTCTTTTTTAATTAATACTTAGGAATTAGTTAAACATAAATTTTAAAAGCAATTCCATCCAAAAAGGGTGAAAAATAGGGGTAACGTTTCCAATTTTTTTTAAATATAATATGAGTGGAAAACTAGCACACAGTTCATCTGAAGGGAAGTGGATGCTGTGTCCCATAAAAATTTACACATATCCTCTACCTTTTCTTCGTAATTAATGATAAAAAAGTTGCATTTATACATGTTACTAAGAACTTTCTAGAAGTTCCAGATATCCGCAATGGTTAAATATACATTTTCCTCGACCATGATACGAGTTATTTGTTCAACATATTGCAAAGTTCTGATGTTTACTTGACATACTGTGTTGACAGTGTTTGCCTATAGTACAGCAATATGCAAGGAAAACAATAAGAGAGAAACTTTATTCTCATATTACTATTTTTATTTATTTATTCAAAGACAAGTAAAGTACGGCAAAGCTTAGAGCCCCGTGTGCTACACTCTCATACAGGCTGAAGTGATAATATTTTTGTAACAAAATTTAAGTCTTAATCTGCATACCTACTAATAATTGCTACGACTTGGTCAAGACCTCATGACATTTTTGATAAGTATTGGTGTAGAACAAAAGAGTATATTTAATCTCGTACGAAAAGCTTCCGATGTCTAATGTTCATAAGGACGGTTGGAGGTTATATGATCACCTTGCGTATTAAATTAAATTTCGGATGATTGTGTGCCAACATTAATTACTGTAAGAAGGGCGGAGTTTTAAGAAGGAAACAGTCGTAGTAAACACTCCTAGCAAATCCAACGAAAAACTCTGATCGAAAATACGACAATTTTAGATAAATCTTAATATATATAAATTACGTGTCATGTTGTTTGTCCGCGATGGACTCCTAAACTACTTAACCGATCTTAATCAAATTTGCACACCGTATGCAGTTTTTTCCAACTTGAGAGATAGGATAGTTTTTTGCCCATGAGTGACCCACATATTATTTTTTTTGAGAATCTAAGGATTTTTAATAGGACATGACAAAAGGTCTTCGTAAAAGGCAGAACAACGTCTGCCTCGCAAGCTAGTATTAAATAAAATCGAAACCGGCTCGGCAAAACAAAAACATTTTTTTTAATCTGCAGTTTTACTATATGTATTGATTACTATTTAATTAAAATTATTTTTTATAGGATAGGGTGATAAAGGTACACACAGTCCATCTAATGGTAAGTGGTTGGTGTATCCTTGATTACGAATGCGGATGCAGATGCGTTGTCACCCGTGAGGATTAAGATGGAATGCCTCAATTCCCGTAAAAAGGGATTGATGATTATATTATAATATAAAACGATTGAAAATATGTTGTATACTGTATGATTTCCGATAAGCTCTAAACAACAGACCGGCGGCGTACTCCCAGAGTATGACTGGGAGTGGTTGTTTTAAAATATACGTAGGATGATTCTGCAATTAGTAAGTAAAGCTTAGATTTATTCCCATTAACTGTACGCAATAATATCGTAAGGATATATAACATAACCGCAGAGACAAACAAATATAGCCTAAAAATTAAAAAATTGAGTAACAATATCGGCGTATGCGGCTTTTTCAATAGAACACAGGGAGCAAATGGTTCAGAAATATCGCTGGTGGTAGTCTATTCCACAAAAAAGTTGTTGCAGGTTTCCTTAAGGTGTTTCCCTTCACCGACAAACACGTGGTAAATGAGCACTTTAAATTGCAATTAACAATATAATTGGTATCGGTGGGTATATTGAAGTTGCTCGTGTGTTGTTAAAAATTAAAAAACTTGCTTCCTTTTTTGTCCTGAGGTGTGACGTTGTATTTGCACTTCATTTTTCCGTGAATACAGAATGATCACAATTTGTCACCCTAATTCTATTAAAACAAGTCTGTCAATGAGCTAAAGTATCACTTGCTATTAAGTGTAATTATTGCTATTTGTTACTCATAATTCTCTTTTAAACAAAATATTTGTGTAAATAGAACAATAAAATGAAGAATTCAATGTAGTCGAAGTCTGTGGGTATTTAACACATTATTATAGATAATTCAAAAACTACTTGTCAGATCTTGATCAAATTTATATGGGACCAAATGAAAAGCACCAGCTTTCAAATAAAATTTGGGAAGGAATTACCATAATCTGTTCACTTAGAAAAAGTTCTGAGATAGCACAAAAAATGCAGTCGAATTGAGTACCTCATCCTTTTATGAAATCGGTTATAAATAGCTGTCATTGGGGACTGCCGACGGACTTCAAAACTTAAAACTGAAATAACAGTGTTTTTATTTGTAGATTATTAAATTAATTGTCAATTTAAACCGATAACATTAATCTGGTTTTCACATCTGTCGGCACTCTGAGCAAATTATTGTTAAAAATGTATATAATTATATATACAGTTAATATTCATTATTTGTTAATCAATAATTTGAAGTGCAGTGCATACCGAATACAAAATATAAATACATCCTAATTAACAGAATTAATAATATTATAGCTACTATTACAGCATGATGGTGACGCGAACTCTCAAGATTTTACCTATCCTAACAACACCCAAGGCGCATATCATAAATGCAACACGTCATATGTATAGTTACAAAATATACTCTTAACATTATTAGTACGCCGGTGACACGAACTTCTAAGATTTTACCAATCTGAAAATCACCCAACGCGATTTTCAGATTGGTAAAATCTATCTAATCTATCTAAGAAATTTCTAATCTAATCTAATCTAATCTATCTAAGGAATTTTAAATAAAAAATAGAGGCGGCCATCTTTCAAGGTCAGCTGTATCATCAGCCTATTAGCGTCGCTTAGATTAGCGCGTAGATTGCCTCATGTGTGGGATACTTTAGCTAGTTGCCAGGCTTGGCAAGCGGTTTGGCAATCGCAGTTTTTTATTTTCAGTCATTATTAGGAAGACGCTGCTGCCTATCTCCAGACTTGTTTCCTTTACCAACCTTCAACACCCACGGGATAATATGGCGTAGTCGATATTCTTACACCGCCACTACAGTAGTACACTAAAACATTCTGAAAAAGGCCTACGTCCAGTCGCTTAATATTTTTTGCTGCTTAACATGACAGTACACTTTGACATGAAAAAATAATTACACAATTTTAATAAAATATATCTTGTATATTATTAAAATATTAATTTGTAAAGTAAAGTAAAAAAGTAAAGTTACAGCCTATATACACGTCCTACTGCTGAACACAGGCCTACCCTCGTTTCTGAGAGGGTTTTATGGCAAGTAAGCGTCCGCCGCGCTGCCCCAATGCGTGTTGGCGAACTTAACATGTCTTCAATTTTTTCTTATTCCTCAGACATGCAAGTTTCCTTACGATGTTTTCCTTCACCGCCGAGCACGTGGTAAATCAGCACTTAAAATTGCAATTAACAATTTAATTGGTGCCGGCGGGGATCGAACCCGGATTACTCGCGTTCTGTTATATTTACAGCGAGCGTTAACCATCTGAGCTACCACGGCTCTTAATTAAATTATTTAGTTATTTATGAAGAATTTAATATTATTTAATAAAGGATTTTTATAATGTTAATTAGTTTTGTTAATTAATTTATGTTGTAAAACGAAAAGTGTAAATCTTTGAAATTATAATTAATCCTTTGAGAGACAGATGAAGATTAAAACTGTATAACTTGTAGACTTATTAATATAAGAACGGTTATTTTCACTACGGGTTTCGAGTGGAGGCGTATAAATTACTTGGGGTAATATTTTGCATGATTTAATATATTCAAGGCTTGTAAACTCCTAAAATTGATTTTTGATTTAGAATAGTGACTTACAACTTTGTAATTTTCTCTTTTAGACTAAGTGAGTATATTGTCGCCTGCAGACTAATACGTGCAGTGTGACAAAGTCTGCAGGTTACAGCTAATACAGTTTTTCAAAGGGCGATAGATAGCAGTTAGTAGAATAGTGTATTGGTAGGTCTGCGTCTCGTAGATTTGGTTGACTTAGTTTTCAGTCTTTAACCAGTCCCTGTCCGTCAATAAGAAAGACGTATCATAGGCAGTTGAGGTTGGCACTTGTTATATTTTTTTTGGATCTCTTATTCTTCTACATATTTTTAGCTCCTAACAGTCACTGATGCACATGGTCCTCTCGCTATAGAATGGAGAGATTGCTATATATGTCTTACTTGTCAGTTGCCACGCAAAACGATCGCAGTAACAGATATCTCGTACCTTTGACTAACCCTCTCCGGTCTGAGTATTTCCCATTTGGTATATATACGAGACTGTTATTCTGTTATGAATCCAGAAGATCTTTGTCGTTATTTTAATGATCGCCTATTGCGACACGGACTGTGTAGGATGACTTATTTTGAGTTCATCGATCAGCTCATAAATGTTTTAACTCAACTACGGCAAAGCCAAAAGGATAGATAAGATTTTAACAGGGTAGGTATATATGTTTTAAAGTCTTTATACGTCCCACTGCTGGATACAGGCCTTCTCTCATTTTTGAGGGGGTTTCAGGGCACGTAAGTGTCCGCCGTACTGCACCAATGTGTGTTAGCGAACTTCACATGTCTTCGAAATATTTTTTTTTATTTATCAGACATGCAGGTTTCCTTACGATGTTTTCCTTCACCGCCGAGTTCGTGTTAAATCAGCGCTTAAAATTGCAATTTACAATTTCACTGGTGCTGGCGGGATTGAACCCGATATACTCGCGTACTGTGAACTATACGGCGAGCGCTAACCATCGGAGCCACCACGGCTCCCTGTCTAGTCCTGTCTGTCGCAGAGTAACTTTTTGACCAAAGCAAGAAAGTTTTCTGTGCCTCATAGACTTGGAAAAGGCTTATAACAGAGTGGACAGGGATGTTTTAATGGCAAATACTGGACACATTACTGTTGAGCGCTGGGTTGATATATACAAGTATTAAAATCTTTTTATACTATAGTACTTGTGTCAGGATCAATGGGACCTACTTGAACTAGTTTGGCATCAATAAATGTGTCAGACAAAGTTGTGTAGCTTTCCCGTGGGTGTGCAATCCGTTTATGGACAGTTTTTTGGAAACTCTGAAAGTTGAGGGATATGGAGCAAATAAAATTAAAATAAATGTAATAAGTGCATATATCGTGTTTAATATCTAACATGTGTACATTGTGCATTCTCATATATAGAAAATAATTGAATCACAATCTCAGTATTTTGATTCCATTCTTACCCCCACAATCGCTAGAATTAAAACTACCTACTTAATTTAAAAATGCTTAATATAAAAATTCGTACATGAATTAAGTTGAACTTAATTCATGTATGAATTTCATTTTTTAACTCTATACGTTAACAAAAGTTTTGATTTATTTCCACCCACGCGGACTAATAATCATTTCTTGCGTGAACGATTTATTATTTCGAAACGTTCGAGGACCGAAATCACTTTCAAAACATATTTCTGTACGTTATAAAAATAATTGAATGAAAATTGCCCTTCACGTTTTATGATTTAATGTAAAATCGTATGTCTGAATTACTAAAGCTTATTACTAATAGCTTATGTAAAAAGAAAGGAAAATGCCTGCTGAAACTGAAAGTTATTTTGGTAATATTTATGCGATACTTGCTGATGTTGAAGATTATGACAATGATGTCCCTGGAGGACTTAGATCACGGTGACAGTTGTAAACACTATAAGATGATAATTCAGTGGTAGAGCACCGCTGGAGTTATATTATGGTTGCAGCACGAATGGATCGGCTAGACAGGGGAAGGACCACGCTCTGACAGAATACCAGTATAAATAGCAGCTAAATACTGCTATGTTTCGTGAGGTGAGTGTAGAGATCAAAAGACCCTTTTTTACTGGAAACCAGGCATCCCATCATCTTAGTTCTCAGGGGTGACAACGCAACTGCGTTTTGATTTTTAATCAAGGATAAATGTAGATGTCTATGGGCCACAGCATCCACTTACCACCAGGTGGACTGTGTTCTCGTTTGTCACCATTATTCTATAAAAAAAATTTGCAGGATAAGATCTAAGACCTTCTAGTTCTAACATAAAAGCACTCGCTAGTAAAACAACAACTTGTGTTTTTGTATATATATATATATATATATATATATATATATATATATATATATATATATATATATATATATATATATATATATATATATATATATATATATATATATATATATATATATGTATATATAAATTATCGAGAAAAAACATCAATTCCTACTAAGGATAATACGGGAGTCTATTGAAATTAATAAAAACATCCTAATTTCAATAGAGATGGAGGCTGGGCACTTTTGCTTGGGATCGTATTGTATAATTTACTAGCTCTTCCCCGCGCTTTTGTCCACATGGAATTTACGCGGAATTCTACTTATTTTTCTATAGTAAAATTAGACTAAGTTACTCCTTATAACATCAGCTATCTGCCAGTGAAAGTTCCGTCGAAATCGGTCCGGCCGAAAACGACGGATTTCGACGGAACGTTTGAATAAACAGGCAGACAGACAAACAGACAGAAAACAAATAAAATTTTTACAAATATGTTTTTTTTAATGAGTGCCGTTTATCCTTTTATATGTGTGTAGTATAGATTTGTATGGATAAAGTTAAAACTAAGACCAAGCATACTATCGCAAGACTTCAAGATACAGTAAGCTCATGCTGCGTATATCAGAACTAAATTAATAATTATAAAGCTGGAGGTACTCCGTGTTAACTTAGTACCTCCAGCGGACCTCCAGCCTCTTAACGAGAAACGGGCCCGGTCATGGATGACGCGTTGTCACCTTTGGGACTGACATGAAATATGTAATTTAATTAGGCTTAGAAGTTTTAATTTATACTGAGCTAAAGGAGCGGGCTTAGTTTTGTTTGGTTTACGACGAATAGTTTTCCACAACTTCACATCTAAGCGCGTATTTTGCCTGTGATTGAATGATAATGGGCATATTGTGATTATTCGAGCCATGAAATCTCCCTGAAGAAGTTCAACAGTCCTTTGATGCTGCGAACAACTTCGGGGAGTGATTCTGGCATGCCGAGATATTTAGCCCTATTTGTAACCACCTCCGGCCATGCCATCATCACGTTATCTGCCGTTTCTTACACCCCCATACATGCCCTGCACATAGGAAAGGAACGGGTTACAGCTACAATAATATTATGTAAAAATTTGTGAAAATGCTGATTGTATTAAAATCACAAATTAACAGTTAAAAGGAGAATGGTAAACCGTTTATAGTGGTAAAGCCACGTGGCAGCTATAATATGGTTATATCGCAAATGGGTTGTCTCACACAATACCAGCATAAAATTACGGCTTAAAACTGATGTATTTCGTATAGTAAGTGTCGAGAACCGGAGACCATTTTTACTGGAAACGAGGCATTCTTAGTCCTCAGTAGCGACAACGCATCTGTATTCTGATTCTTAATCGAGGATTAATGAATGATAGAATTCTTTAATCCTCGATTAAGATTTAATGAAGACATGCAGGTTTCCTCGTGATGTTTTCCTTCACCGCCGAGCATATGGTAAATCGGCACTTAAAATTGCAATTAACAATTTCATTGGTGCTGGCGAAGATTGAACCCGGCTTGCTCACGTACTGTGAAATTTACAGCGAGCGCTAACCATCTGAGCTACCATGTCTCCATTTTTTTTAAATTTTTTTTTATAATTTTTATTATATAAAAAAACATACTAGATTAATTTTTCCTGTACCGTGGAGGCAGTTTACATACATATATTTCACAAGGACAAACATCCAGACTCCAAAACAATTACTTGTAGGCCATACAAATACTTGTACCGTGCGAGATTTTAACTCGACGCGCACTCAGTGCCGCCGTGTTAAAATCTCGCATGGAACATATTGCTAAGCACGGAATTTATTGCTAAGCGTTACATTGTTTCAAAACATTTTTAACTAAAATCTAGAAAAAAATACATTTTATTAAAACTACTTTTACGGATTTTATTACGTTTTATTTATTTTATTATGTATTTTATTACGTATTATGCACGTAAAATACATTGAAAGACTCTGTAACCCAATGAAACTATAAGCATTTCAATTTCATTACTTCTTTTTATTTGCTGCTTTCCATGCTGCATTCAAAGACTGTACTTTATGCCAACGTCTGCTACGGCGATCCCTAATCCATTATTCAACCGCCTAATGAAGGTAATTTTCTCTATCCCCAATGGAGATTATATTCTTAGGATAATTTATGTGTTAATAATGGAAATGTATTTTCCTTCTCTTTAGAGATAATTACGATACTAAAATAACTTGTAGTCACTATGATACATTAATCATTTTTACTGAAAGTATGAATATCCTTAGAATGAAAAGATTTGTTGTGTCACAAGTATAGGACGATAACGCCGATAGTTATTGATATCATTGATTCTTTCTTCTGTTATGGTGACCACCAGTCTATCACTCAACCATCATCAAAAGAATTATTACATATTTAGTGTCTATCATGAATTAATTTGTTAGAAATATGTATTTAAACGACTTGTACTTGTAATATATAAATCGATTTTATTTGAAGTATTTACTATAAAGTTTCTAAAGTTTATTTAAAACAAATGAACATCTATGCTTTTTACTGGTACATTAAGACGTTATTATGGGTAAATTTGTATATAAAATGAATATCCTTTGGTCACAATTACACGGTCCCAGGTTAACATACATACATAAACACTCACGCCTGTCATTCCATTTGGCATCTGATTTTTTTATTCATTCCATTGGATCCTGACACACCTCTCTCGCCTCCTCCCTATCCATATATCTTCGCATACATCTTCGTCGGTTAAGGGTACGTTTTCAATATATCGCCAATTAGGTCGATAAACTTTCGCCTAGGACGTCCCTTTCCGACTCTGCCGTTCACTTCTGCAACATTAATTTGCTTTGTCACTCTTTCCTCATTCATTCTATCCATATTACCAAACCACCGAAACGTTCCTTTCTTATTCCCGGTCACAAAATCATCTTGCAAACCACACTCTTCTCTTATCACGCAATTTCTCACGTTGTCATTCAGATTCAGCCCTAACATGCTCCGTAACGACCGCAGGTTAAAACTTTTATAATTTCACTCGCCGTGTAGTGATAGCGTAGGAGTATCCCCTGCGTGGCGTAAGAGGAAATGAAACAGGATACGGGCAACAGTATCTTCCTGATGAGAGTTTAAAATGGTAAAGAACTGCGGTTACCAAATCTCTTATCAGTGAGAAAGCTATTGCAAATCTATCGGGCAGGCCTAGATCTAGATCTAATCGATCTAATCAGCAATAGACTTTTGATAGATTTCGAGGTGGTAGAGCCACGCTGCAGCTATATTTTGGTTGCAGCAGGAATGGGTCGGCTTGGCCGGGGACGGACCACGTTCTCACAAGACATCAACAGAAAATAACAGCTTAATGCTACCGTGTTTGTTGTAGAGTGAGGGTAGGAAATAGAGACGCTCTTTTGTTGGAAACGAGGCATTCTATATTACCCCTAAGGTACCGTGGACATGTTGACAGGTCCAAGTTTTGTGACTGCTAAGTACAGAGGACATGTATACATGTCCGCATTACGTGCTACTATTTTCGTCATTAATTGATATAAAAATACAGTATATTTTCGATTGAACACTATTTTATTCGATTCTGAACGAACTAAAGAATATTCTGTAGCATTATATTCACTAGGGTACATAGACATCATCAAATATAACAGCCATTCGCTTTTGCGTGCCGGTGCGGTTGGTTGCGTAATCGTTGAAGTTTTGTGATTGTGATTTTAGTTGGATTTTCTTACAAAAAAACTGTAAGTAATGTTATTTATCTTTATTACGTAATGTTTTTGAATGATCTAAGTTACAACAACAGTAACTTTTTATGTTCCAATTGATAAAAAAGTAGAAACAAAAAACCTCTACGCGAACAATTCATAACGGTCAAGATTTCTAATAAGATAATAATAGTATATTTCTTATTCGAATACCATGGTAAATACCTTTACTAGAAATTGCTAAATGTTATATCTATATGATAGTATAAGAAAAATAGAGAAAGACGCTATAGTATATACACAAAAAGGTTTTGAAAATGAGGTTACAAAGCGCGCGCAAACTGTCTATTGTCGAATTTTCAGCAAATGTTTGCAAGTGAAAAAGTAGAATTATTATAATTATTACATACATAATTTTGATTCATTTAGGAAGAATATATTGTATTGATTGTAAGGACATAAAAATAAAATAAAAACTTACGATATTTCATTCATAAAACAAAATTTATTGTCAGTAAGTACACTTTATCAAGATCCGTTAGAAACAAAGAGCTGTACATAATAAAATAAACATTTAAATGTTATGGTTATTGTTTCTATTTATCGAAAATCTTATTGGCTTTAAATAACTGTTACTAAAACCTCTTTAAACATAAATGAAAGGCCGTGAGAAACATAAATATTTAAAACAAGTGTCGCCAGCTGAGGTGATGACAGAGGCCGCCGTACAAAGCTGTTTTTTGTTATGGCGATCGCGGTAAGGGAAAGGTTAAGGAGTGACAAAGCATCTGTAGATGTGGATGAGTACGGACCACATCATCCATTTACCATCAAGTGTACAGTGTTTGTCACCACTATTATATAAAAAATAATCTCAAAGGAATGAATTAATAATTTATGCTAACCATTGTTCAGGACCGTGCTTTGTGGCATTACTTGGGAGAGGCCTATGTTCAGCAGTGGACTTGTGAAGGGCTGTAATGATGATGATGATGATGAACCACTGTTTGCCTCTTGGTGAAACTCCACGTTCATTTGAATTGTTACTTGTTTTACATAAATTATGAATTTTGATACAAGTGACCGTTTTGTCTAACAACAAAATATGGATATAAAGGAAACAAGAATCATTTACTTCGTAAATAACTTACTACAAAAGTATTCGTTCTTATTATGTAATAAAAAAATGTGTCACTATCTTAATTACAAATAAAAACTTTTAATTGGTATTATATAAATCAGAAAGCAAGAAAAAACAAACATAAGCTTCCGGCGAGGCTTTTGCTTAGCGGCAGACTTTTGATAGGCTATAATAAATAAATGAATGCGAACTTTATTGAGTGTTGAAATAATACTAGTTTTTACGGAATTTATCGCGTATATTTAACTTTTTAATACCCGACGTTTCGAGAGCTTTACAGCACCCATGGTCACGGGAAGGAATGAGATGTTTAACGTCCAGATGTCATAGTTAACCGCGGTTACCATAGATTAAAATATAACTTTTGTTCCGATCTACACAATATGAACTTATGGTATCATGAAGTCTTGCAGTTGTATGCTTGGGTTGGGATTTAATTTTTTTTATTATAAAATCCCAATTTAATTTTATTTATTATATTTCAGCGTTAGATTTATTTAGCTAGTATCGAAAAACTTGCACACCACGCTAAACTAACAGTTTATAGGATTTGATTTCTGTGTGAATGAATTTCCGTCATTTGTCAGTTACAAGAGCTTCATTAGTTAGTAGTCCAGTCAAGAAGTGAGTTTTCTGTAGAAAATCGTTTCAATTCTCCTAAAAATAAGAGCTATGGCCCATTCGATTTGTAATATTATTCTGAGAAAGGTTTTTTTCCCGCAAACAAAAATTGCAAATGTTGTGAACAAAAAATAAAATAATGTGCTCCAGATTTTTAAATAACTCAAAAAGTATAAGGAATAATGAAAATCACAAAACAGATCCTTAAAAAAGAGAATATTTGAAAAAAAACTCTACTTCCTGAACTGTATCTCCATTGTTTATAATTTTAATCTAACGCTGAAAATAGGGTTCCGTGAGGCCGTTACGGCATGCGTGCGTTGCAGCAAAAACTATTTGCAATTAATTTGTAAAGTTCTGGTATCATCTAAATACTTGAAAGAATAAATCCTCGTTGCAAAAAAACATAACATAAACACTCACGCCTGTCACCCAGAGGGGTAGGCAGAGACTACGGACTTCCATTTGACACGATCCTGACATACCTCTTTCGCCTCCTTTACATCAATATATCTACGCTTACACGCTCGTCGGTTAAGGGTACTTTTAACGTGGCCCATTTTCAAAAAATCACCAATTTGTTCGATACACTTTTTTCTAGGGCGTCCCTTTCCGACTCTGCTGCTCACATCTGCCATATAAATTTGCTTTGTCACTCTTTGCTCATCCATTTTTTCTACATGACCAAACCACCGAAGCATTCCTTTCTTAATCCTGGTCACAAAATCATGTTGCATACCACATTTATCTCTTACCACGCAATTTCTCACCCTGTCATTCAGATTCAACCCTAGCATACTCATTAATGACCGCATTTCTACAGCATTTATTCTACTTTCGTGCTTCATCTGCCACACCCAGCTTTCACTACCATACATTAAAGTAGGGACTAACACAGCATTATGAATTACCATACGTGCCTTTTTTGATACATTCTGGTTCTTCACATTAGAGTGTAGTGCCCCATTCACTCTATTCCCTGCATTTACTCGTCGTTCTATATTCTTATCATATCTACCATCCCTGCTAAATACACATCCCAAATACACAAACTCATCCACTTGCTCAATTAACTCTCCTTCTATTCTTATTTCACATACCGTTTTGCTTTCCTCTCTTTCAAAAACCATCACTTTCGTCTTACTTGCGTTCACTTTCATTCCCCTTTCTTTTGATGTCCAGTTCAATAATGTAACCATCATTTGCAACTCAGCCGCCGATGACGCAAATATGACCTGATCATCGCCATACAAAAAGTATTTGACGGTTAACTCGCCCATTCTTAACCCACATTCTTCATCTTTTAAAGTTTGCAAACACCTGTCCATAAATAGGTTGAACAGCCAAGGGGAAGCCACACAGCCCTGTCTGACACCTTTTTGGATGCCAAACCAGTCCGAGTAGACCCCATTGATCCTGACACAAGCACTAAAATCCCTATAAAGAGACCTCAATCCTTGTATCAAACCAGCACTCAACCCATATGAGTTCAGTGTTTGCCATAACACATTCCTGTCCACTCTGTCATAAGCCTTTTCCAAGTCCATGAGCGCACAAAAAACTTTCTGGTTTTTAGCCAAAAACTTCTCCGCAATCATGCGCATGGAAAAGACTTGATCTATGCACCCCATCCCCTTTCGAAAACCCGCTTGCACATCCCAAATTTTTCCATCAGTTTCTTTCATAACTCTTTCAATTAACACCTTAGCTTACAGTTTACCCACAATACTAAACTAGCTGATACCACGGTAGTTTTTGCGGTGCTGCTGTGACCCTTTTCCTTTATATATTGGTACTATAACTGCTTTACACCAGTCATCCAGTACCCGTTTTATTTCCCAACACAAATTAAACAAGGTGTACAGCAGGCCTGCCACCACTCCTTTTCAAGCCCTTAGCATCTCGAGTGATACTCTATCATATCCAGCTGCCTTACCTGCTTTCATGCTTTCATTGCTTTCATTATTTCATCTACACTTATCTCCATACCCCTTTCCACTTCTTTCGGAATTTCTTGTTCATTTAATTCAGACGATTCTTCACTCATTAACACGCTTTCAAAGTATTCCTTCCATCTGTTTAAATTCGAAACTTCATCATTCAGAATACATCCATTCTCGTCTCTTATAGCATTAATTATAGGCTGTTTTGTATTTCCCCTGGTAGTTCTTACGAGTTTCCAGAACATTTTTATATCAGCCTGGAAATTATCGGATATCTTTCTATCATTCGTATCCGTTCTTTCTTTCTTTTTCCTTTCAACTACTTCTTTTACTCTCTTATTTAGACGTCTAAATTCTGCCTTTTTTCTTTCAATCTCATCATTCATACCACCTGAATTACCAGCTTTAGTTGCAAGTAAATCTAACCATGCTTTCTTCTTTGATTCAACTTCCACCCGTACCTCATCATCCCACCACAACGTATTCCTTTTCCTTTCATTTGTTCTCTTACTTACACCACATACTTCGGTGGCTGCATCCACCAAACCTTTCTTAATATTATCCCACACAGTATTCAAGTCTAAATCATTCATACACAACCCATTCAAACACCAAATATTTTCTCTCAGTGTACATTTATACTTCTCTTTCACATCTTCATCTTGTAACTTCTCTATTATTATACGCTGTAACGCAGTGGTAGACACAGATTTCCGATGCCACCAACGCTTGAAAAGACCATTAATTCGACATAAGACCAAGTAATGAACCGTCCCTACGTTGGCCCCCCGATAAACCCTTGTATCTACGACTGTGCTCCTCATCCTTTCATCCACAATTACGAAATCTATAATGCTTCTGTCATCACCTCTTTCCCATGTACAGATGTGAATCTTCTTATGACGAAAAAAAGTATTCGTCACAAAGAGATTCTTTTCCACACATACGGTGAGGAAGTCTTCACCATTCTCATTTATACTTTCATCACAAAACGTTTCCAATATCCTTTCATAACCAGACCTCTTCACCCCAACCCTTCCATTAAAGTCTCCTAACATAATAATATTTTCATTTTCCATACATTTTGTCAACACCATCCTTACCATATCCCAAAACTGCTCTCGGATGTAAGTAGGTTTAGACATGTCTGGGGCGTACACCCCTAGCAAGAACAGCTTCTTTAAGCCCACTTTCATTCGTATCCATAGCAGCCTCGGGCTTACACATTCATACTCTTTCACACATTGACACATTCTTTCTGAAAGGATGAAACCGACTCCCTGGTATGCCCGTTCGGTCTCGTCTACACCAGACCAATACGCGGTATACGTGCCATGTGCAGTGGCACATCTATTCCTCTGTCATTCATCATTTCGCATACTTTGTCCATCTTATCATTCATTGCTCCACATACATTCAGCGTAGCCAGACGGGCTTCCGCAATCCACTTTTCGCCCCTCCGGGAGACAGAATGTGACAGGTGGTGAACTTCGAAAAATTATCTCGATTTTACAAGAGTCGACATGAAAAATTAAATAATTGACCTATAAATTTTTCGCGATATAGATCACGTGATAAAAGTTTTTGACAGAATATCTTACATTAACTAAACATTATAAATAACGCTGCTGTGTTCCGTGTGGTGAGTATAGAAAATCGATGGCCTTTTTTGCTAAAGACGAGGCATTACATCTGAGACCAGATCTGTGATATCGCATTTGCATTTTGATTCGTAATCTAGGATAGATATAGATGTCTACGGGCCACAGCGACTACGTTTGTGTGCTTGTTTGTCACTTGTGGCGAAGCTGTCATCGCGGCGCAAGCGAAACACACCGAAGCCTGAATCACGCTATCAAAATTCCGAATAATAAACAGTATATATAGAACATCTCCAAACTATCACACTGAGCGTTGGCCGCTCAAGCTTCATCATTGTAATAAAAAAATACCCCATCCATATGCTCCCGAGCAGATATCGTCTGCAGTCTACATATCCTGCAAGCCACCTAGCTTTACAAGGTTCATCGCAACACTGGAATAATAATGCATTCTGTTCCTACAAGCTACTCTCTGCGCTATACAGTGTTCGGCACGGCTCTGAGACTTACTGCTCGCCTCTGCTAAACGGCACTCTCGTAGATTACTTGCCTTCTTCTCGACTCACCGCAGACTACAAGGCAATCTCCTGGCACTTGCACACTCGTCGGTAACCAGGCTGCACTATCGACCTCCGGTCCGAGCGGGAGGGGGGATGTGGAGGCGGTGTAGTCGCGCCACAAGCAAAACACACCGAAGCTTAAATCACGCTATCAAAATTCCGAATCATAAACAGCATATATAAAACATATTCGAACTATCACACGGAGCGTTGGCCGCTCCCCGGGCAGAACACCTTGCACGGCGGGAAATCTCCCCTCTTCCTTCCACGGCCACACACTCATATTACATATTTAATGCAGGAAAAAAGTCAAAATCGTTACTTCGGTTGTTTAAAAATTTAATTTTTAATAAACGGTTAAAAGGAATAAATAATTTCCATGTAATAATAGCTTCAGAAGTCGATACTAAGACGTAGTTTTTAGTACTTTTAATTTTCCTTACAATTTTTTACAATAAATAAAATTTTTGACTTTCTTAATTGGAGTGAGGAATATAACAAGTCCAACACCAGGAATTAAAAATAACAACGCAACGCCATAATATCCGTAAAATTATTTTTATTTTATAGTAAATATTATTAATAATTTTTTTAATATTTTAATGACTTAATCGAAAATTACGTCTTTTTTCAGAAATTAATATATATGCAGAGAATAATATAGAACACTTACTAATACATTAAATAAAGATGATTGACACTAAAAGCTCTCCTATTAGGTATTTGATTAGTTGTGGTATTAAAGACTGTTTACTCAGAAGCTTGTGCCTATATATACAGGGGTCGGGTCAGCTTTGCTTAAATGCCCGAGATGATAGATGGCTGACCTCCATAAGATATATACATATTAGATGATGCTACTTATGAAATAGTCTTCAAATACAGTTCGACATTTAGCGACAATACGCAATAACTTTATTAATTTTATTTAGAATCCTTTATTTAAATCACATTCAAATATAAACAATATTTATAACCAGAATAAAATACTTAAACTAAAAATTTTAGTTATTATACAGCGCTGTACTCGCTATACTCGCGATATAGTCCCAAACGAACGATAGCTCTTTAGCGGGTTTCCTCGCTTAATGGCTATACTTAACCTTTGAGCGAGAAAACAACTTGGTCTCTTATCACGAGCAGCAGCGACCAGTCGTGGATGCAGTTCTTTAGAAACTTAACAGCACGTGAATCCCATGGGTCGATACTCTCTACAGTAAATGACACAAATATGTAGTCATCTCTCAGAGACTCATCAATGCGCCACTTAGTTCAACAGGTACTCCTAAGATGAGAGACTGCACAAGTAGCACGCCACACTATGGCTTTACTTCCCGCAAGAAACCCAAGTCGTACCATCGGAAATCCTGTCATTGTTTAATTTATTTTAGAAAACTTCATTTCACCAAGGTTAAAAAATATAAATACTGGAAAATAACCGATCATACACGAATTTGATAATGACTTAATTCAGCAATGGGAAATAATCATATTAAAATACACAGACATATATTTTCATATCACTAAATTATTGATAAAAATTTAACCGTTTATCATCATATTATGTGAAATTAGAAATTTAATTAAATTAATTTAAAGAAGTTATTAGCTTTGCTTTATTTTTTGGAAAATTTGATTAAAATTACTTAATTAATTAATTTTAAATTTACTGAAATCTTAAGAATAACCGACTCGAATAATAAATATGTAACTCTTCTATTAACGTATATTTAGATGCACATTGTGGATCGATTTCTCCAAATAACCGCCAGAAGACAATCCAATATCACAGCGATTCTACTACATAGACTTCGGGAGGACCACCAGCTGCTGGTCACACCAGCGACCACACCATGCGAAGGAGTTTGCATGAAGTTGGTCTTCATGCTGAGATCGATATTTGTTTCATCATTGCAACATGGCAATTGCGTTCGGCGGCTTTCGTGGGCTCGGGAGCATTTACTACGGAGTGACGAACAATGGTCTTTGGTGCTGTTCACCGATGAGTTCTGGTTTGGGTTTCATCAGGATTCACGAAGAACACGCGTTTGGAGAACTCCAGGGAGAGTCAGAAGTCTATGGCACCCTCAGGAGGTTCACTCATACCAAGGCGGGACAATCATGGTGTGGGTAGGAATTCTTCTTGGTGGACGAACCCAGCTCGTTTCGATTCAAGACTGCATAAAAATACCACGATGTAGTAGAGCCTGTTAATGTCCCACGCAGAATCCAAATGGGCCAGGAATTTCTATTCATGCACGATAATGCTCCTTCCCATACGGCGCGGCTGGTGTCGGCTGCTCTCCAAGACCACGATATTCAAGTTTTGGATTGGCCTGCACAGTCGCCTGACTTAAATCCTATCGAGCATGCCTAGGACAAGTTACAATGAAAATGTATAAATGATTTCCCGCCAAATTTTACGATAGAACCACAACATAGACCTTAAAATCATTCTTCAATTTACTATATCAGAAAATTCTTCATAGATTTTCAGATATTTGATAATATAAAAATCCCTATATTCTGTTGATGTTGATGATGATAAATTTCTGATTGATTGATTATGATTATGTTTATAAAGTTCTGTTGATGTTTATAAATATATGCTTGTCTTGAGTCACATGGAGCATTCTTAATTTGAATTATAAATTTGGCAAAAAAACTAACATTTTGAATATTTTTACTTATTATTTTAAGATGACCAACTACAACACGTATAAGAAATTTTTTAGACTCGAGTGCTATAAGCGCCGGGTAGTAGCGACATAAGAGAGTCCACTACTCCATAATGCCCCGTGGGTGTCGTGAAAGGCGACAGAGCGAAATGTAACAGGAGATGGGCAGCAGCGTCTCCCTGACAACTTAAAATAATAATTTTGAAAAAAAAACCTGCGTTTGACAGCCCGCCGTCAAGCTTGGCAACTATGATAAATATGAGGGTTATTTGCCATTTTCCATTGAGAAAAAAAAAGCGAAAGCTTTTGTTTGACACTGGACTCCTGAAACGTCTTAAGGATAATGTTGATAATAATATTGATGAATAAAAAAGCATTGTGCTTACCTTCCTTTTTTTTATAAAATAGGCTGACAAACGAGCACACAGTCCACCTGATGGTAAGTGGTTGCTGCGGCCCATAGACATCTACATCTATCTTCCATTACAAATCAAAATGCAGATGCGTTGTCACCCGTGAGGACTGAGATGGAATGCCTCATTTCCAGTAAAAAGGGTCTCCGGTTCTCTACACTCACCATACGAAATACAGCAGCATTAAGCTACTATTTCACGCTGGTATTCTGTGAGAGCGTGGTCCTTCCCCGGTCGAGCCAACCCATTCGTGCTACAACTATACTACTAATATAACTGCAGCATGGCTCTACCACGTAAATAAACCACCTTCTTCATCAGCCTATCCACTATTGAGCTGATATCAGTAAGCTGAGCATCTAAGTGTGTCCTTGCAAATTCCTTTTAACATTTTCGATCCTAACCCATATTTTCCGGTTGCCAGTAATGGCATATAGGTCAGATGTGGTCCTTCTACGCTGATCATAATATGAGATGCTCAAAGTCACTCAGTTAGGTACAGAAGGGGCTATGTTTGGAGATACTCTGCATGATGACTTAGTAATGAGGATATCTGCAGTAGTATAAAAGTAACTGACATGGGCCTGCCTCGTACCGGCAAGCTGAATGTAGTGCTTTCTAGCAGCGCCCATGGTCACGGAGGTCACAAAATAAAACGCGTTAGATGTCTGCCTCCTTTTCTATACTGCTATTCCTAAAAAGTATAAGTACAAGTTTGTGCTGTTTTATATTTATAAAGTAATAGGATCAAATGTAATGCAACTACTAAATAAATAAAATAATGATTTCTTATATTTACGTGAGCACTACACATTAAATGATATTAAACTAATTATTCTAAAACTGAAGGTAGCCAGGCTAACTATGATATAGGGACGTCACACACCTCAGACCTCCCTCTAACAATTGGTGCTGTAAAGCATCCGAAACGTCAGGTATTAAAAAGTGAAATTAAACGCAACGAAATCCGCAAAAATAGTTTCATTTAATAAATAAACCAAGTGAATACTTAAATATTATTTTGTCAATTTATATTTTATCGCCACTTTACAATCAACTTGGCAAAAATGGACTGCTACAACAATCAGACAAAAATAATTTCTCGATAAGTTGATGTTTTCAAAGGGCAAAATATTGGTGCTATCTAGTATTGCAACCCACGACTTAATGGCCGGACACACTAACTGAACGTGGCATTAAGTCGTTTAATATTTTACGGTTAGTGGTTAGGTCTACAAATCCACTGGTGAAAGCTTTTCTATGTTCTTTTTCTTCATTATCCTCATCAGGCCATAAAAGTCTGCTGAATACGAGGCTCACACACAGGAAGAAATCACATAATAATCCGGTTAATCATTAAATTAATCGTCATCATTACAGCCCGTTACAAGTTCACAGCTATATATAGGCCTTTCCCAAGGAACACCATAAACCCAATGCATTCATAGACTTTCCAGACAGTCTTACCAGATCGTCACTTTATTTAATTGCGGGTGCACTACATTTCACTTACCGGTACGAGGCCATAACCCGAGAACCTTTATTCCCATCTTCTTATTGGTTGATGGTAAACCCATTGACACTTCAGCATACGCTTTTGCCTATATGATTTATTTTTATACTACTGCAGATACTCTCATTACTAAGTCATCATGCAGAGTATCTCCAAACATAGCTCTTTCTGTAGCTCGCTGAGCGATTTTAAGCATCTCATATAACGACCAGCATAGAAGAACCATGTCTGTCTATATGTCATCACTAGCAATCAAAAAATATAGGTTAAGATTAAAAATGTTAAAGTGAATGTGAAAGGACTTATATATACGAGTAGGTAGCTGACCCATCACCACATCATCATCATCATCATTACAGCCCTTCACAAGTCACCGCTGAACATAGGCCTCCCCCAAGTAATGCCACAAAGCACGGTCCTGAGCCACCTGCATCCATCGACTTCCTGCATGTCTTACCAGGTCGTCACTCCATCTAGTGGGGGGTCGCCCTACACTACGCCTACCGGTAAGAGGCTGCCACTCTAGAACCATTCTTTCCCATCAGTTATCGGTTCTTCGAGCTATATGGCCGGCCCATTGCCGCAGCTTACTAATCTGTTAGGCTATGTCGGTCACTCTGGTTTTACGGCGGATATCCTCATTTCTGAGTCTATCACGCAGAGAAACTCCGAGCATAGACCTCTCCATAGCTCGCTGAGTGACCTTGAGCGTCCTCATACGGCCAGCAGTGAAGGATCATGTCTCAGTTCCAAAATTTTTCAAAATTCAAAATTCTTTATTCAGTATCTTAAATTTAAATACATTAACTAGGCTGGGGTCTCCTTTTAAGTATATCAATACCTGTGTTAGGGGACCCCGCTCTTCCATAACAATTTTAGATACATATTAAATTGCGCATATGTAAAGATTAAACCAAGTGCGTGCGGTCGCGCGCGTGCACGCGCGCTCGTGTGTGTGTGTGTGTGTGTGTGTGTGTGTGTGTGTGTGTGTGCGTGTGTGTGTGTGCGTGTGCGTGTTGTGGAAAGTATTTGTGCTATGGTGTAATTTTTCTATTTATTTCAATAAATTTTCAGTTTCTTCATACTCTATCGTCTTTAACCACGCTGTAAGTTGTTTTTTCACATTATGCTTGGTCGTTGCATATATGTTAAGTTTTTTATTAGTATAGTTATAGAGATGAGCAGACTGACTTCTTACAACCCTCGTCAATACACTCCCAATCTTTAAAACGTTGTTAACGAGAGACTTGTGGACGATAAATGCAACACCTCCTTGGGACAGATGGTCGCCCTCCCGGTGATAGAACAAGTTACCGGATTCGAGAATCACCGTGTCCTCCCCCTCTCTTCGGACCTCGGATAATACTATAATATTCCAGCATAACTTGTCTATCTCTTCTTCCAGCTACAGGATCTTCTCGTCAGTCCTCAGGGTGCGTGCGTTAAATGTTGCCAGGTCGAGTCATCGTAGGTGGCAACCGAACCTCCACCGGAGATTCTTAGCACCCCCTGCCCCGCCGTTACCATGGTCGCCACCATAGCTGTGAATAGCGGGGCCGCCGGGGACTGGGGGCCGTTTGTTTGTGTTGTTGCTCATGGAGGATATTTGCCATAGTTGCCACGTTTGGCGAGCGGGTTGGTAACCGCAGTTTTTTTGTTGTTTTGTTGCTGTTATCAGGAAGATGCTACTGTCCATCTCCTGCCTGTTTCTTTCTGCCGTCTCTTACGACACCCACGGGAGATATGGGGTAGTGGATATTCTTTACCACCACTACACGGCACTAACCCATCACCTATATTATCACAAAGTCAATATACCATTAATTGACTTCAAATAAACACAAAACCTAGAAGTCCCAATCAACATGACACTATAAAAAATTTCTGTATTATGTAATGAATACACTAAAAAGTGTCTACAGACAATTTTAGCGACCCACTTCTTTTATGCTATTAAACAAAATTCAATTTCACTAAGCCATCATAATCCACGTGCATTTAAGTAATACGGTGAGCCAGCAAACGACCATATCTAATCCTTCAAACGTCAGTAGAATACGAAGTAAGTAATCATCATGTATTTCTATAAATATGTGCATTTATTTTTATAATCTTTTAGTATTACGGATGGAGTACACTGGTTCATATCCGGCTCGAAGGACCGCCAAAACTTTGACGAGGTGTTCAGCAGTATTGTTGGCGACGCGCCTATAAGAATGTTTCAGTTTATTAAGTCAGCCGATGACGAATAACTTTTCAAAGACTTATTGTCCAATTTAAATGTTCTGATAAGAAAATGCTTAGTTAAATCTTAAAGAAATGTCGAATTAATGATATGAAGGTCTTGGGTTCGACTCCCAGGCCGGACTAGTTTACTGTTTTCTAAGTAATATCTTTCAATAAATTCATATAGGGAATT
Source organism: Parnassius smintheus behrii (assembly GCA_036936625.1). Lineage (NCBI taxonomy): Eukaryota > Metazoa > Arthropoda > Insecta > Lepidoptera > Papilionidae > Parnassius > Parnassius smintheus. The sequence goes on along the minus strand of JAUPFT010000030.1, from coordinate 13,351,456 downwards.
TTATGTTATAAATTATATTACCGGATTTGTTCCCCGGTTGAAATCGTCTTTCCAATGATGTAAATTCAAAGGAATATTAAAGTGAAGTTAGAGATCGGATTGGTTCCCCGGTCGAGATGATCACTCTGTGCACAAACAGAAATAACGGAAATTAATTGCATAAGTATTGTCTTGTATAAGTATGATATGTTTGTACGAAAACAAATGCCTATTTGTTATGATTGATTAATGAAAACATTCACTTGTATTGTTATCTGATAAGAAGCATGATAACGAATAAGAGTCTTATCAGAAATAGTTTCCTACTGTTTGAAAATTATGTAGAAGCACTCGTTTATTTAATATTGTTAAAATTAAGTGTATTTCAGACTTTCATTTTTCTGATAGTCGAGAGCCGTGCAAAGTTAGTTGTTCAAATAGTGTGAGTTCACGGAAGCACGCTGGCCACGCCCTTAGGAGGCCGAATATGTAAAAATGTAAAATGTTTGTAATTTCAGCAATTTATGTAAAAATGACTTGTAAAACATTTCAGGTTGATTGTACGTGCTAAAAAGGTGAATTCTGTGTTATTTTTATGTGAAAATTCCTGTGCATAAGTGAAATAATGATAGTTTTGTATAAGAAATTTAAAAGTGTTTTAAATAGTGAAATAAATAGAGAAAATGTAAATTAAACTATTGTATTAGTTAACATATGTATAAATTCAAGTGGGAAACATTGTTTTAACTTTCTGTGTTAAATATTTAAGAAGTTTGGATTTTGGATTTGTGAGTAAAGTAGGCATATTTTGTTTTATAAATTAAAGGATTTTTGTAATACGGAAAAATAATGTATATCATGGTGTAGATATTGTTTTGTGCTATCTAAATAGATAACTTGTATTTATGTATGATTTATGTGAATAAAGAAATTAAGTGAAACGTGAGAGAGTAATAGTACAAATTCATGTTATTAAGTTGCGCAGGCACGCGAATGGCGCGGCTCACTTTCGCGTATAGCTCTGGGGGTAGCTTAGTGAACGGGTTTTATTGCAATTCGTTCGGGGAAGAAAATAGTTCGGGGAAGAAAATAGTTCGGGGAAATAGTTCGGAAAAATAAGAAAATCCTTCGGGAAAAGTGAAAAACCAGCAGTCAAGAATAAGTGTAGGGAAGTGATAGGGAAAAGTGATTACTCTCTCACGGAACGGTTTGAAGATAATTGCTGTTTCATTCCCAAGATCCCTTAAGTTATACAGTCCACATCGAAGAATTAAGGCGTCGGGACCGGGACGACTTCGGAAGACCCGTAATCCCCGTCTGAACCTACTTGCTGAAAAGGAACGAGGTTATCGCCCTAGTGTGTTACTCCGTTGCGGAGATCACATACGTTGTTCCCGAACCCAACGTAGGCGTTGCAGGAGGCCGGATCGAGAGAAGCCTCGATTCCTCCCTTCTGTTTCTTAGTTTCCGTCCGTTGTGTCCTTTTCAATTGGTCCTTCGCAGCCGGATCAGGAGGACCTTCCGAATTCCTTTTCAATTGGTCCTTCGAGCCGGATTAAAGACCACCCGAACCCCGCCAGCTGGATCAAGGAACCAGCTGTGGACTGCTGGTTGTGGAAAAAAGAAGACCTTCGGAGCCGAGTGAAGATCAGCAACCGAAGGAAGCCGGAGGTTTGAGCTGAAGCAATAGGACCAAAGGCCAGAAGACCAGGACGTCAGTGCTGAAGGACGGGACCTGGAACTACCGGAAGAAAGAAAACCGGGATTGCGGCCGGGGGCGTGTGCTCGCATGGGGCACGTATCGCAGCCGGACGCAGGTGTCTTGTGAAGGCACTCATCGTGGCCAAGCAGGGCTTGGCATTTTTTCTGTCGGGCAAGCGTGCTCGGCATTTCCTGTCGGACGACCGTGTCCGGCATTTCCCTGTCCGATCATCAGGGTGCTGGACGAAGCATCCACCGCTGCTGCTGCCGGGCGAGGGTGCGCGTGGGCACCTGACTGCATCGCGGCCGGAGGAGGGCGCTTGGACGAGGCGTCACCGGCAACTGGGCGGCGAGCACAGCATACATCCCGACCACCTAACGGTGCCAAACGGTTGGGCTCTGGCACAACACCTTCGGGTGGAGCAGTTCTCTCGAGCGAGACTGCGCTTGCACTACCGCTCGACTGTTTCGTCATATTCCTTGGCGGGACAGTTCCTAAACCTTTCCTCCATTCCATTCCTGCACGACTCCATCCCTGGACGGCTCACCTCGGTAGGCCCCGTCCAGGATTGATAGGGCTGATAGGGCTGTTAGGGTGGTAGTAGGGTTGTAGGGTTGGGAGATAAAGGGGGGGAGGGGTAGTGGTGTTAGGTTGGGGTTTAGAAGGGTTGTAGGTAAGGGGTTGTAGGGACCGTAGGGACAGTTAGGGACCGTAGGCCAACAATCACCTTCCTGCAAGATGAAGAAGGCACAAGACCAGACAGGGAGAAGCGAAGGGAGCAGGACAAGGACAGGGCTCTCAAGAAAAGCTAAAGAAGCGGAACCATCTGGAGCGACCACAGCTACTGCGTCAAATGGAGCAACTCCTTCAAGTGGAGCCACCACCGACACGTCCACATGCACGTGGGACACAGGGACGTCCGTGGCAACGACAAGCAACAGGACGGACACCAGTGGTACGCAGGCCAGTACCGCACAACAATCCGTTATATCCAGGAGTGAAACGGTGGTCGAAAAAGTAGGTCAAAGGACCGAAGAAGCGGCATCGTCAAGGACAGTAATCGGGCACACTAGTGATAAAGGGTCACAAAGAGGTAGTAGGTCATCGCGATCGGCGAGGCTGAAAGCCGAATTAGAGGCGCGGATTAAATTCGAACGCTCAGAGCTCGAACGAGCACAGGCAGCTGCTGCCTTGGCCAAGTCTCAATTGGAGTTGGCACGACTCAACCGAGAAGAGGAGATCGACTCGAGTGAGGATGATGAAGAGCGGAATACTCAGGTGGAACCTTTCGTTAGGAGTTGGGTTCAGCAGACCATAATGAGCGCGCCGGTTAGTGTAGCACAACCCGATGTTACTGATAAGGAAGCGTGTAAAGGATCACGCCGCAAAGGGGCGGAGATCGAGCGCAACCAAGGAAATGCACAGAAAACACACGCGAGTGAGGTGTCAGAATTGACCGAAGCGATTGTGAGTGCAATAAAAATAGCTGGTAAAGATAAGTCTTCCCAGCTTCATTTCCTCCAGGAATTACCGGTGTTCGATGGAGACCCGGGTGAATGGATAATTTTCAAAACGGTGTTTGAAGACACGAGAAGCCAATTTTCAGGGGTGCAAAATGTCGCACGCCTTAGGAGGCCATTAAAGGGCACCGCTAAGGAAGCGGTTAAGTCGTTGTTGTTTACTTTGTGTGAACCGGAAGAAATAATGAACGCTCTCGAAAGAAGATTCGGTAGGGTTGAGATGCTCATTCTAGCCGAAATCGAGAATGTAAAGCGTATGCCAAGATTGGCAGAAGATTGCCGGAATATAGGATCTTTTGCAAGTCGTATTACGAACGTGGTTGCCACGATACAAGCGTTGAATCAACCACAGTATTTGTACTCACCGGAGTTAGTGAGCCGCATAGTGGAGAAGCTCGGAACTATGATTAAATTTAAATGGTTTGAATATCGAGCTCAGTATCCTTTGGAGCCAGAGTTACAGAAGATGGCCAAGTTTTTAAATTTATTGAGTGAACAATTTGGAGCGTCCTTAAACAATGAAAATGCGCCTGAAAAAAGGAAGCGTCCTGAATTCAGGAAGCAAACTGTACACACTGCAAAGGGAGGTGTACGCAGATGTGCCGTGAGCGAGCGCTATATGCGCCGAAGTAAGTCGAGCGAGCGTCTAGAACGCCGAAATAGTAAAGGGCACAACCGACAGGTGGTTATGACAACCCAGGATAAGCCTGTAAGTCGGGTAACACATAAGTGTGTTATATGCAACAAGGAACACTCTATAGTGAGTTGTTACAAGTTTAAGGACATGAATATTCACGAGAAATGGGAAGCGGTCAAAAAGGCGAAAGTATGTTTCCAATGTTTGTCACCTAACCATAGGAGGTTAGAGTGCAAAGCGAAAAATGTGGTGTAGAGGGATGTAGAATGTCACATCATCGAATGCTACACCGATACTCCAAAGAAAAAACCTCGCCACAAGGGGACGAGGGGGGTAAGGATGCTCAGATTACAACTGTTAGTACAGTGAATGCACTGGCATGTGCATACTTAAAGATTATACCGGTCGAGTTGTATGGACCTAGAGGAAAGGTCAAGACAACAGCTCTTCTGGATGAGGGATCGACCATGACACTCATAGAGGAGTGTATGGCTCAGAAATTAGCGCCTCGCGGACGTAAAGAGGGATTACGTATCGAAGCCGTGGGAGGTAAGCGAATTAACGACGACAGTTCGTATCGCTTAAACATTAAGATAAAAGGCATTTACTCGAGCGACTTAGAAGAGATAAGTGTACAAACAATTAAGTCACTTAACCTTTCTCCGCAGTCGGTAAGCCGAGAATTATTGCAACGGTGTTCTCATTTGACACCGATTAAGGATGAGTTGATGTATGAGAGGTCCAAACCTACCATATTAATTGGTCAGGACAATTGGCATCTCATAGTTACTCGTGAATTAATTTCAGGAGGTAAGAACCTACCTGTAGCATCGCTCACCAAACTTGGATGGGTTTTACATGGTCACATATCGGGTGGTATTAAACCGATCAAGATCGTTAACCACATTTCCACCAAGAAGGAGGAAGATATGGATAAATTGATCAAGGAATATTTTAGTTTGGAATCTCTGGGAGTGTCGGCTAGAAAGCCCGTGAACGACCCAGAAGTACGAGCCTTAAGTATTTTGAACAAAACGGTACGTCGTATACCTAATAATAGGTACGAGACTGCTTTGTTATGGCGCACAGACAATGAGTGCATGCCGTCGAATAGAGCGCAGGTTGAAAGTCGCCTGTTGAATATTGAAAAAGAGCTCGACAAAAATAGCGAGTTGAAAAAGGAATATGAGAAGCAAGAATTCCTCAGGAAGAGTCCAGATTTATGGCCCAAACAAGTGGACGCCATAAAAAGCTTAGAAACAGGTGAAGAAAAATCGCCAAAGGGCGTAAATGCGTTAAGAAAGCAAGAACCGTTAAGTCTACCCGACTACGGACGATTTAGCAGCTTTAAGAAATTCCTTGGGGCAACTGCACGCACCTTACAAGCGGTAGAAAAATTCAAGAGTTTAAGAAAGTCGGTTAAAGGACCCGACGACGCAGCCGAAAAGTCGGTTATGTGTTCCAACAAAGTTTTAGCAAAGTCGGTTAAAGGACCCGATGGCGCGTTGGACATAGCGCTCTTGAAAAAAGCGGAATTATTAATTTGGAAGTTCGTTCAAGACGAGTGTTTTTATTCGGAAATAAAATGCTTGAAAGCAGGCAAAAGTGTTGAAAGAAGTTCACGCTTAAATAAATTATCTATGGAAATAGGAGAAGATAACTTACTCCGTTTAAATGGACGTTTACCTTTCAAGTCTAATTTGACCGAGGAAAGTAGAAAGCCTGTCATATTGGACGGTAAACACGAAATCGTTAAAATGATGATTAGAGAAGTTCATCATCATTTTGGACATGCCAATCACCAGACGGTGATGAATGAGGTGAACCAGAAATTTTATGTCTTGAACTTATGTAATGTAGTACGTAGTGTGTCACATCATTGCCAGTGGTGCAGGACATACAGATCCAAACCGCAGAACGTGCCACAAGGAAATATTCCTCTGGAGAGAATAGCTCATCATGAACCACCTTTTACATGCTCAGCTGTGGATTATTTCGGTCCTATGAGTGTAACTATAGGAAGGCGACACGAAAAACGTTGGGGTGTTTTATTCACGTGTCTGACTACCAGAGCAGTACATCTGGAATTAGCAGCCTCATTGACACCAGCGTCAATGATAATGGCGTTGAGGCGATTTATCGCCAGAAGAGGAAAACCGGCCGTTATATACAGCGATAACGGGACAAATTTCAAAGCTGCGAATAAGGAATTATTGAAAGCATGCGAAGAATGCCATGAGGGCATGAAAAATGAGTCATTTAAGAAATATATTAAATGGAAATTTATACCTCCGGGAGCACCGCACATGGGTGGCGCCTGGGAGAGGTTAGTAAGGTCGATTAAAATTGCGTTGACCGCTACGCTCAGAGAAAAGAGCCCACGAGAGGAGGTTCTACATACGTTACTTTTAGAAGCAGAGCACACAGTGAATTCCAGGCCTCTGGTAACATTCAGTATGGATAGTCCTGAAGAGGGTTTGACACCCAATCATTTTCTTCTGGGACGCTCATGTGGTGATCGACCACCTGGATTATTTCTAGAGCGGCATCTGACGGGTCAACTCAATTGGAAAGCTGCACAGAGGTTAGCCGACCATTTTTGGACAAGGTGGCTGAAGGAATACATGCCTACCTTAATACCGCGAACAGGTAATAACGGAAAGTTCATGGAACCTAAAGAAAGCGATATTGTTTTGATAATAGATCATTCGTTGCCACGAAATACGTGGCCGAAAGGCAAAATTAGTAGAACGTTACCGGGACCAGACGGTCACACCAGAGTGGTTGACGTCATTACTAGCACAGGTATCTTGAGGAGACCTACATCCAGAATAATAGTCCTGGTACCCGCGACGCCTCCCAAATGATGGTGCTAACGCACGGGGGGGGAGATTGTTGGCGACGCGCCTATAAGAATGTTTCAGTTTATTAAGTCAGCCGATGACGAATAACTTTTCAAAGGCTTATTGTCCAATTTAAATGTTCTGATAAGAAAATGCTTAGTTAAATCTTAAAGAAATGTCGAATTAATGATATGAAGGTCTTGGGTTCGACTCCCAGGCCGGACTAGTTTACTGTTTTCTAAGTAATATCTTTCAATAAATTCATATAGGGAATTTTATGTTATAAATTATATTACCGGATTTGTTCCCCGGTTGAAATCGTCTTTCCAATGATGTAAATTCAAAGGAATATTAAAGTGAAGTTAGAGATCGGATTGGTTCCCCGGTCGAGATGATCACTCTGTGCACAAACAGAAATAACGGAAATTAATTGCATAAGTATTGTCTTGTATAAGTATGATATGTTTGTACGAAAACAAATGCCTATTTGTTATGATTGATTAATGAAAACATTCACTTGTATTGTTATCTGATAAGAAGCATGATAACGAATAAGAGTCTTATCAGAAATAGTTTCCTACTGTTTGAAAATTATGTAGAAGCACTCGTTTATTTAATATTGTTAAAATTAAGTGTATTTCAGACTTTCATTTTTCTGATAGTCGAGAGCCGTGCAAAGTTAGTTGTTCAAATAGTGTGAGTTCACGGAAGCACGCTGGCCACGCCCTTAGGAGGCCGAATATGTAAAAATGTAAAATGTTTGTAATTTCAGCAATTTATGTAAAAATGACTTGTAAAACATTTCAGGTTGATTGTACGTGCTAAAAAGGTGAATTCTGTGTTATTTTTATGTGAAAATTCCTGTGCATAAGTGAAATAATGATAGTTTTGTATAAGAAATTTAAAAGTGTTTTAAATAGTGAAATAAATAGAGAAAATGTAAATTAAACTATTGTATTAGTTAACATATGTATAAATTCAAGTGGGAAACATTGTTTTAACTTTCTGTGTTAAATATTTAAGAAGTTTGGATTTTGGATTTGTGAGTAAAGTAGGCATATTTTGTTTTATAAATTAAAGGATTTTTGTAATACGGAAAAATAATGTATATCATGGTGTAGATATTGTTTTGTGCTATCTAAATAGATAACTTGTATTTATGTATGATTTATGTGAATAAAGAAATTAAGTGAAACGTGAGAGAGTAATAGTACAAATTCATGTTATTAAGTTGCGCAGGCACGCGAATGGCGCGGCTCACTTTCGCGTATAGCTCTGGGGGTAGCTTAGTGAACGGGTTTTATTGCAATTCGTTCGGGGAAGAAAATAGTTCGGGGAAGAAAATAGTTCGGGGAAATAGTTCGGAAAAATAAGAAAATCCTTCGGGAAAAGTGAAAAACCAGCAGTCAAGAATAAGTGTAGGGAAGTGATAGGGAAAAGTGATTACTCTCTCACGGAACGGTTTGAAGATAATTGCTGTTTCATTCCCAAGATCCCTTAAGTTATACAGTCCACATCGAAGAATTAAGGCGTCGGGACCGGGACGACTTCGGAAGACCCGTAATCCCCGTCTGAACCTACTTGCTGAAAAGGAACGAGGTTATCGCCCTAGTGTGTTACTCCGTTGCGGAGATCACATACGTTGTTCCCGAACCCAACGTAGGCGTTGCAGGAGGCCGGATCGAGAGAAGCCTCGATTCCTCCCTTCTGTTTCTTAGTTTCCGTCCGTTGTGTCCTTTTCAATTGGTCCTTCGCAGCCGGATCAGGAGGACCTTCCGAATTCCTTTTCAAGTATATAACGTTTATACTATTATTTTAAGTAAAATATGTGTTTTTAATTATATAATATGGGCAGAAATATTAAACTACAACAATATAAGGGAAGTCAAGGGGCATATATTAATACCAACTGTGAGCCATTCCATCTTATCTGTAACTTTCTTAGTTTGGAGCTGGCTGTAGGTATCTATGATCTTCTATAACACCCCACCCGTCGGATGGTCTGTAAGTTCGTTTGTCACTTCAGTTTCATATAAAATAGAAGAAAATTTACATGTTTTACTAAATAGATCTAGCGACAAAAACGTAGTAAAACTATCAAGCCGGTACAAAGCTGCGCGATTGGAAAATCAAATCAGTTATGGACCAGAAGTTTTTTGTTGAAGTATAATCAAAATTTGTTTGAGTTTAACTTTTATTTATTAAACTTAGTTTAATATTTAGCTCTAAGATTATCCCGCAAGTAGCTTAAATATTCTGTGAGAGCTTGATCCTACCCCGGTCACGCCAACAATTTTTTTTTATAGAACCTTATATAGAACCTCATAATAATACCAGAACCGACAAGGGGCAGGGTCGTGAAAGGTGCGAAACATCTGGTACAGCTATCCCCACAATCTGCCTGCCACCTGCCCGGCACCGAAAGCGTTACGTGCTCGTTATGCCCAACAATGGTGACTATAGTACATATGCAAGGACTGGAATAAATAACTTGTAAATAGTCAAGAAATTGTACGTGGGAAAGAGCCTTGTGCAAGTATTTTACTTGGTAGAGCCATGTTGCAGCTATATTGTGGTTGCAGCACGAGTATGTCAACTCGACCGGGGTAGGACCACGCTCTCAATACCACCGTATAATAGTAGCTTAATGCTGCTGTGTTTCGTATGGTGAGTGTAGAGAGCCGAACACCCATTTTACTGTAAACGAGGCATAGCATCTCAGTCCACAGGGCTGGCAACGCAACTGCATTTTAAAGATAAATGCAGATGTCTATGGGCCACAGTATCCACTTACCATCAGGTGGACTGTGTGCTCGTTTGTCACCCTTATTCTATAAAAAAAGTATCACGTTCTTTTCTCAAGATGGCCCGTATATCCGTATGGTATTGTCCCTAATGCGCCTGCCAAGCATCAAGATTAAGGAGAATCTTCTTTAATATGGGAGAGCAGTTCAGTAGTGGATTTTAATAGGCTGATGGAGAAAGTAAATAATACTTTTTTTATGTATCAAAATTTATTATTAAGGCCTTTCAAAAGGCCAGTGTTAAAAGCTTCCGCTTTGAATTGCTTCTCAATGCCAAATGGCAAATAGCCCTATATTTGCCATAGTTGTGAAGCTTGACAACCGGGGTGTCAAAAGCAGTATTTTTTAAATTATTTTAAATTGTTATCAGGAAGACGTTGCTGCTCATCTGCTGTTTCTTTTCCATCTGTCGCCTTTTATGACACTCATGGGACAATATGGAGTACCAGCACCCAGTCCCCCGTGATCATGGGTTCTAGAAAGCATTCGAAACGTCGGGTATTAAATTCTAATAAATTAAACGCGATAATTTTATACTTCCAAAACGTATTTTCTGTTTTTATATTTATTTTCGACAAGCATTTAAAAAATCGTTATACAACGTTAGTGCCTAATGAAATGTCCATTACGTTAAAGGCTTATTCAAGTCCGTGGTTATTATATCTACATATAGATCAAGTAATCACTCTGATGGCCATGAATTAATAGACAGATTATGTTGCAATCGAAAATTAAATTTATATGCTTTATAATACGAAACTGTTTTTAATTTTGTACTTAAGATTTTCTTTTATTCAGCGAAAATAATAACACATATAAGTAACCCTCTACAACTAAGAGGTACTGAGTTGTACTTATTCAGTTTTTAGATTTTACTGATATTATCCCATTTAACTTTAACTAATTTTATATTACCAACGGTCCATTTCACATGGTGGTGATGGTATTTGACATCCTGAGCACATAGATTCGATATCAGGGCACTGTGTTGAGACAAAAGAAATCACTCACTGGCCCATACTGCAAAGGAGAAAGCCGATCTTCTAGGCTCTTTCTTTGCGTCTAACTCGACTCTCGATGACGGGGGAGTACGCCGCCGACCATCCCGCGGTGTGAGTGCTCCATGCCGGAAGTGCACTTCACACAGCGCTCGGTTCGCAAAGCACTCCTCTCCCTGGACATCCACAAGTCGAGTGGGCTTGACGAAATCCCACCAATTGTGCTGAGGACGTGTGCTCCAGAGTTGGCACCGGTTTTAACGCGTCTTTTCCGGTATTCCTACTCCCTAGGCGTAGTCCCAAAATCATGGAAGACGGCTTTCGTCCACCCGATCCCTAAAAAAGGCGACCGCTCTGACCCATCCAACTACCGGCCAATCGCCATCACCTCCTTGTTCTCCAAAACAATGGAGTCCATTGTAAACTGCCAGCTCATGAGGTACCTTGAAGATCACCAGCTGATTAGTGACCGCCAATACGGTTTTCGCCGTGGTCGGTCAGCTGGTGATCTTCTGGTCTACCTAACTCACAGATGGGCGGAGGCAGTAGAGTTCAAGGGGGAGGCATTGGCCGTTAGTTTGGACATTGCGAAGGCCTTCGATCGGGTTTGGTACAAAGCGCTTCTTTCGAAGCTCCCTTCCTATGGGCTTCCCGAGAAATTGTGCGATTGGATCACCAGCTTTCTTGCAAATCGGAGCATCAAGGTCGTTGTAGACGGTGCAAGCTCCGATTGCAAGCCTATTAATGCTGGTGTTCCACAGGGCTGCGTGCTATCGCCGACGCTGTTTCTTCTGCATATCAATGATATGTTGCATACCCGTAACATTCATTGCTATGCAGATGACAGCACTGGTGATGCTCTTTACACCGGCCGAGCCAATATTTCTCGGGAAAACGTCTCCGAGTGCCGGGACAAACTTGTGTCTGAAGTCGAGTCTTTGCTGAACAGAGTCTCGGATTGGGGACGACTAAATCTAGTCCAGTTTAACCCCCAGAAGACACAAGTTTGCGCGTTAAGCGCTAAAAAGAACCCCTTTGTCGTATCCCCTCAGTTTCAAGGTACTCCCTTTGTTGCCTCAGCCAGTATCGGAATCCTCGGCGTCGACATATCGAGTGACGTGCAGTTTCGTGGTTACTTGGAAGGGAAAACCAAATTGGCCTCTAAAAATCTTGGCGTGCTCAGCAGAGCGGGACAGTATTTCATGCCGGCACACCGCCTGCAACTTTACAAGGCGCAGGTTCGGCCGCACATGGAATACTATTCCCATCTCTGGGCTCGGGTTCCCCAGTACCAGCTCCTTCCACTTGACCGCATCCAGCGCAGAGCGGCTTGAATCGTCGACGACCGAGTGCTTTCCGATCGGCTCGATTCACTGGCGCTGCGAAGAGATGTTGCATCTCTTTGCGTATTTTATCGCATCTATCACGGGGAGTGCTCTGGGGAATTGTTCGGATTAATTCCAGCCGCCAAATTTCGTGAACGCACTACACGGCAAACGTCCCGATACCATCCAGACCATCTGGATGCTTGGCGGTCCACCACTGTACGTTTCACAAGGAGTTTTCTTCCACGTTCAACCTCTCTGTGGAATAGTTTACCACCGGCGATTTGTCCGGACCGATACGACCTGGGGACCTTCAAGAAAAGAGCTTACTCTTTTCTAAAGGGCCGGCAACGCACCCGCAATTCTCCTGGTGTTGCGGTTGATCATGGGCGGCGGTAGTCACTTAACATTAGGTGAGCCGCAAGCTCGTTTGCCCCTTCTTCTATAAAAAAAAATATTAAACTATTTAAAGGATTTAAAGGATCTTAATAAAGAAGAAGGATTTATTAACTTCAAACCTTTATGTGTATTTACTAATTTCGAGGCCCCTTTTCTTATTTTGTATAAGCTCCTCAAAATCTACTCCGCGTTTCTCTTGTAATGGAGGATTACCATAATGGTCTCACTTTATAGGTTGGTGGACGATTTCAGTACCACACGTCATTTTTGGCGCTACAAACCCTCGCCTGTCTGCATATTTTATCTGTGGACACGGCATTGCCCCCGCCAAATCGAGCAAAAAAGCGGCACGGCCGTACTGTACTTTTCTCGAAGCAATTCAGGCCATTTTCGACCCCCTATACCTTCGTAGTGGATAGAACTAGAAGCTTGAATTTTCAGTAACCTAGTAGGCATTGTATATTTCAAACTTCATTCAATTTGAACCAGTAGTTTAAGAATTATAACTAGTCAAAATTTCTTAATTTTATCACTCACTGACTGACCGATCATCAAAATTCTAAGGCACTTCTAGCAGACATAGAAACTTCAAATTTAGAATATAATTAGTGTCTAGTGTATGAATCATAGAAAAACTAAAGTGTTTTTTTTTTTAATTTGGTCCAGTTTTCTAGATACACCAACTGCATAAATTACTTTGTAATCCCATATAAATATATGGAATTACAAAGTTACTTTTGCGGTGAATGAATCAGTGTCCTTGTATATGTATATATATAAATGTAGACAGTTACATTGTTGGTATTCAAGAAGTAGAAAGTACCAGAAAGGAAAGAAAGTAGGACTATTTTATCTATGTACAAAAAGAAATGAGATGCCATCCAAAACATAACTTGTAAAAAAAAAACAAGTCTCGCATCTCAGTTCTTCTACCGTAAAAAGTTGTAAGATCCATGTTATACCAAGTCGGTTAATTTATTCAGTCCCTAGGTAAGGGTCCTTCTGTTTTAAGTTATTGGCTAATTAGCTAACCTAACAAAATTTTATAGTGACCATATCAATATTAAAAATCTTTCATGTTTTAAATACATGCTACAACCATAATATACATAGTTGCAGCACGACTCTACCACGTAATAACTGATAAGGTACATCAACAGCAATACATTTTGTATATAACTTCTTCATCACCCAGTCCACTGCTGAACATAGGCCTCCCCCATAGTAGGATTAGGAATTGGCACTGTTTTATCAAGTGCTCGGCGGTAAAGGAAAAAATCGTGAGGAAACCTACATTTCTGAGTAATAAGAAAAAAATATTTCGAAGACCTATCAAGTTGGCCAACACGCATTGGGGCAGCGTGGTGAGCAATTCCTTACTAAAACCCTTTCAGAAATGAGGAGAGACCTGTGCTCTATAGTGGGACGTATATTAAAAGACTGTAACTAACTAAATGTTAGATTTGCCTTAATAGTCACGCTTAGCAGGCAGATTATCGATCACTGTACCAGACGTCTCACACCTTGACGGTCCTGCCCATCGCCGGTCTGGGTATTTAGGATAAGGGTTTACCTGGTAGACTCATGCTGCAGTTTTCCATATGGTTGCTGTACAAATGAATCGTCTCGACCGTGGTATGACCACGCACTCATAAAATATCTCTTTCTCTATCTCATAAATACAGCGTATGGTGAGATAAGATATCTGGAGTCCATTTTTACCGGTAATGAGGCGTTTTATTTAGTTCTTTGGATTGACAACGCATCTGTATTTTGACTCTTAATCGAGGATAAATGTAGTTGTTTATGGACCACAGCATCCAATTGCCATAATACGGACTGTGTGCTCACGTGTTACCCTTAAGTCATAAAAAAGAGGGAAATAAAACAGTGGATGTTAAGCAGCATCTACTTTACAATAACTACAGGGGGATTTAAAGCAACATCTACTTTGATTTCATTTTCATTTCATTGCATTCCAGACGTCATCAGATTCAAGCTATGTTACTATATATCTGTCATAACAGGTACGGTAGTGTAGAACTAGTTAAGATGATACAATACAGAGTACCATATAGAACATGGTGTCGCAGTGTTTGTGCCAAATATACATTTTTTACTAATAAATGTCGAACCAACGTAGGTAAAAGATCCCCTATATATGTTGTTAAATTGTTATAATAATACTTTCAATAATATTGACATTTTTTCTCAAAAGATGAGTATTTATAAAGAAGAATTACTCTCAGTACTCAGAGGAGAATGAGTTTGTGTAATTGGTTATTACAATAATTAATATTTTTCTTTATTATTGTGTTATTTGAAAACACAATCATTGTATTAGATGAAACAATTGTACACTATTCTCAATCTCAACATTTGTTAATAGTAATTGGTAGTCGACGGTGTTGGTTGCACTATTATATTATATTTGTTGTAGTGAATGTATTTTAAATTAATAAATATTGTGTAAACTGTTTGTTGATCATAATAAATTTAAAAAAAATTTTCAACGTGGTAGAGCCATACTCGTGGCGATGGGAAACCACCCGAAACAAACACAAAACAAATTAAACGCGACAAAATCCGTCAAAGTAGTTTTATTTTGTAGGCAAGATGAGCAGCCCATGTAGCGATCAACGCTACGTGTGGATCTAGTACAGAGCTACCATATAGCAGTACTTTAGAACTTTGATAGCGTGATTTAGGCTTCGGTGCGTTTCACTGTGGCGTGATTAGAGAGACCCACGATATTTATAAAATACACTTGAAAGGCAACTTGATGACCATAATATCAAGAGATCTTTTTTTTGCGCCCGAAGCAAATATGGGCAACCCTCCGGAAAGCGGGGAAGGGAGGTTGAGAATGCTCATAGCATACCACGCAGCCGGCTGCGTGGTTATGTGGCGACTTTTACCCACTAAACTCAACCTTTTAGGAATTGGCTTAACGATCTGACTAGAGATCTCTAAGCCGTATACGAACGCGACCCTCCTTGGCAGAAAGGAGGGCGCAATCACAAGATTCTTACTGACCGCATTTTTATAGCATCAATTTTACTCTCATGCTTCTTCTGCTAGACGTCTGATACTGCTTCGCCAATTTAATTTCCAAGAGTGGCGATTACAATAAATCTTACCAATAATATAAATAACATTTACAGGCTGATGATAATGATGATTAGAGTAAACATTGAAAAAGTAATAAAGGTAATATTAAAAAGAAATTGAAAAAACATACAATGACCTCTATTATTTTTAATCCCAGCTTAAACTAATGTATTACCTAAGGGCTTCTTCATACCAGTGATTTTTCGTAGCATTTTTAACTTAGTTGCGTTTCACAAAAAATGCAGCAAACGACCCATGAAGCAGACTATGTTGGTTTAGCAATCGTAGCTTGCGTGTTTACTCTGAAGCGCTTTTCTTGCACAATACAAAGGCATCGGGTGCAATAGCCCTTATTCAGCTCAAAGAGTTGAATCTCGAGTTAAATTAAATTCAGTCTATTGTGTTAACAACGTCATCCTGCTCACTGTTGTTCTGTAGTTGTTAAAGTTGCCAAAAGCTCGCATTGAGATTAATGGAACAAAAAAATAATATTCATGCACCGACATTTCTGTATAACATTTTTAAATGAATTCATTAAATTTCTAAATCAAATGAATTTATATGCTTTTTACTGGTATATTAAGACGTTAGTATGGCTAAATTTGCATAGGAAATGAATGTCCTTTGGTCACCATTTTTTTTTCGCTGCACGGTCCCAGATTAAATCCCAGATAAAATAATTTACACTCACCGTGTAGTTATGGCGTAAGATAATCCCCCCCCCCCTATCATCCCGTGGGTGGCGTAAAAGGGAATAAAACAGGAAACGGGCTACAGTATCTTTCCGATGAGAGCTCAAAATAGTAAACAACTGCAGTTACCTTAAATATTGTTAATTTAGTAACATTCCACAAATTTATATTTCTCGCGGCTGTGACTGGTAAGGAACGCTATTAAAACTTTAATTTCGCCCACTATTACCCTCGGATTAAGGTGCCTTAAATTAAATATTTTATAAAGATTTTATAAATATGTTAAGTGCTAGCTATAAGACAACAAGCAGTATCACCGTATAGTGGTGGTGTAAGATCATCCACCAACCCATATCGTCCCGTTAGTGTCTGAGAGGCGATAAAAGTAAACTGAAACAGGGGACAGGTAGCAG
This sequence comes from Parnassius smintheus behrii, assembly GCA_036936625.1. Lineage (NCBI taxonomy): Eukaryota > Metazoa > Arthropoda > Insecta > Lepidoptera > Papilionidae > Parnassius > Parnassius smintheus. Next base: position 13,335,033 of record JAUPFT010000030.1, on the reverse strand, counting down.
TATCTTACTGTCAACCAGTCAAAATAATAAAAAGCTGCAGTTGCTAGCCCGCCAGCCAAGCGTGGCAACTGTGGCAAAATAGTCCCTATGAGGCAATCTATGGCGCAGGCCTTTGTTCAGCAGTTTACTTTTATAGGCTGTAGTGGATGAATGTACGGTAGCTCTGCTAGCTCCGATGATAAGCACTTGTCTTAAATTAATTGCTAAGTACACGAGCAACTCGAGTCGGAGCCCTGCCAGATCCAATGATATTGTTAAATGTAAAACCATGTTCGTGACAGTGACCGAAAATATTAAGAGGATTATTGCATGCCTACGAAACGAAGATATTTCGACGAGTTATGCAAACCGCGAACACAAAATACCGAATAGGTTTATCCTCGACATAGGCTGTAACTTCAATTTTAATTTTCAACCTAATTAATTTAACGAAAATCTATCAGCAATGTAGCTGTAAAAATACACCACTTAAGGATTTATCTGATATTGTTAAGGCGTTTAACGTACATTAATTGCAAATAGACAAACCTCAAGATCCGGAACAATTTGTAGGCTATCCGAATACTTGTTTCCGGAAAAAAAAAACAAAAAACAAATATAGACACTATCGGTTACGTACATATTTACTTAATATTTTATTATTGTTTTTTATAACCCAAACCCAACACTAAACACAAAATTGTAAAAAAACGATGTTGTGAATATTACACCACTATAATTTTTTGTTTGAAGTTTAATTGAAGTACTAACAAGTAGCAATATATTTACATACGAAATTGACTATTAATGGGTTTTCTAACGTAATACTGAACACTAATTGTCAATATCGAACGTTCATTAACTCATAACTTTGTTATCTAGAACGTAAATATGTGCTATTTCAGCGCTGTCCTTGGAAAACAGGTTTAGTTACAAAAAGCAATTATTTTAAAATGTTATTATATTCCGGTCGGAAGGGAGTTACTCGTATATAGAGAGTTAGTATAATTACAGGCTGTGATGAATTCCGTGTTAGTCTTTAGAGGTGTCAACGCATTTGCGACCTTATTTGCTTCAAATTCAGATGGTCTGTAAGTACGTACGTCATACATACATACATAAACACTCACGCCTGTCACCCAGAGGGGTAGGCAGAGACTACAGACTTCCATTTAGCACGATCCTAACATACTTCTCTCTACGTACGACGCTTAAGTTTAATTTAAAAAATTAATTAACCCTTACCATATTAAACCAACCAGTTACGCGACATAACGATTTCTTTAATTTACGCAAACACTACACTGTATAAACTCTATTTACGGATTTTATCACGTTTAATTAACTATTTTAATTTAGTAGTTAATTAAACGCGATAAAATCCGTAAATATAGTTTTATTCAACAGATATGCGACGTTCACTGAAGGAACAATTACTTCCCTTAATTATTCTCTTTATTCATCTGAAAACTTTGGATTAATTCAACTAAATTTCTTGAGAAGGTCGTTATGAGATAAAGATAAAATCTTAATGAAAATATATTTCTGTGAAGAGAGTGTTCAAGCCGCTTCCCACGCAAATTTTGCTAATGGGAGAGCGGATGTTGTAGAATGTAGTTGTCAGTGACATGAGTACTTTTACCACAAGTACAGATTTAGCGTAGAAGTATTTTTTTGATAATTCATTTAGTAATAATTCGTTACATTTTTGTTTGTTTTTAAAATCGAAGGATTTTTCTCAAGTAAACCCGTAAAAGTCCACTGTTGAACATGGCCTCTCCTGCTGTTTATTTTTATAATATTATCAGCCAGTGCTTGACTGCTACCCCACCTGATGGTAAGTGGTGATGTGGCCAAAGACAGTAAACTATACAATACTGACTTAGCTTAACAAAAACCTATTCTCTCTTGCCCTGGAGATATCCATGTTGTAATCGGATGGGAAGACAGATGCTTGCAAATTATTCCACTAATTTTCTGTATCGCGTTATAAATGACTATGAAAACTGTTTAGTTCGAATGCGTGGTAAGTCAACAACAAAAGGGTGGAGACCAACTGAGCGTCTGGTGATCCGATAATAGCATAGCGAGAGAGGAATCAAGTCATATAATTCCTACGCACACTCCGATAAAAAACCTAAAGGTTGGTGCCTATACTTGAGGCTGGTAGAATTGGTTCTAACCATATTGGTGTCACCAATAAGCTTCTTAACACACTATGCTATTAGTCCACATCCACTAGGTGGCATTAAGCAGCACCAGTCAATATATGGCAGTGATACTCGATGCACTATCGGATTTGCGCTCTGTTTAGGCCCGCCGTAAAGGATTACCGAACTTTTTCTATTCTAGCGCTGCCTTATAGCTTTGGGCTTTTTGTAGGGAGATTTTACCTTTATCGTGACTACCTTTTACCTATCAACTTATATTTATATTTTCCTATCTTTTTTGATACGAAACGTATTCAGTGGTCTAGAAATATTTGCCTATCAAGCGGTGACTTTAGGATTATTTAAGAATATTATATATCTAAAAGTATGTTACGTCCACATTAGAAATTCCTATATATTGTGGAGATATTTTACAAACATCATTTGCAAGACTAGCATGCATACCAATGTAGCAAGGATTTCCCTTGATCTTCGCCGGTAAGAATGTTTTATCGTTGACGAGATGGTAGCGTCATCTATAGGAAAGCATAATATTATTCTGACAATATATCATGTAATGGAGTGGTAGATTCTTTACAAAACTCTGGATCCTAGAGAGTAGTGAAGTTTAGTCGTATGTGGCTACTTATTATCTATGAAACCTTATTTACTTTTTTCTATCTATTTTGTTAAAAAACATATTCAGTGCCATGCCATGCCATGAAATATTCAAGCAGTGAAAGAATATTTCACATTGAAGTTGTAGCCAATGCAAATATTTTATCAGCACACTTCTATATGATTCAATTATTTAAGAATATTATTTATATAAAATACGTTTCATATGCATTGGAAATTTGCAGAGATATTTCGCATAAGAGATGTTTGTAAGACCAGAACCAAAGAAACAAATTTTACGCGCAAGTATCTAACCTGCGTTCTTTCAGTGTGGTAGCCAAACGCTTAGCCACCGTTCTTCTAACCCATTGATATTAGGAGGTAAGAAAGAGCAGGTAAGGAAGTCTAGGTTTGAAAGTAGCAGGCGAGATTAAAAATTTTTGATATAACTAGATATTCTTTATTTCAATCAAAGATAGACAATGACTATCTGGACTCCAAATACATAGCCAGATTGTCATAATAATTATTTATCATAGAATCTTCTTTCAATTAATTTTATTGTATTTGTTAAACATATCATCCTGATTCGAACAATACTTCATAAATTAGTTAGATAAAATGATAATAGAAATAGAGATACGATTTCAGTCCAACGCACGCAATATCCGGTTCGGCGAGACTCTGTCAAACCCGTCGATTATACTTTTAAACGACTTCAATAAATAATAAGGAAATATATTCAATGCGAATGTTTTTTATGTATGTGTAGCAATTTCTTAGAAAAGCCTCAACTGATTTAAAAGATTTGTATTGAATAAGCTTCAGAGGTGATTCTATGTAAAATTAACACAAAAATTATTAAAAAAAAACCCATCGCCAAGGGTGTTAAAATATGGGATGGACATTTTAATGTACCTTTTTACAAGGCGTTCTGTTTGTTGTTGACTGTTTTGTTGGTCATGGGTTCAAATATCAGGTCGGGCCAAAGTCAATTATTGGGATTTTGACAAGAAATTCTCAATAGCAGCCCGAATTCAGGAAGTTGGTAGTGTTTCACCTCCTTGCTTCGGAAAATAAGTGTAAAGCCGTTGGTTTTGCGCCTTAATTCTCTCCTGTTATATGAGAGTAAGGAATAGAGAGTGCACCTGTGCTTGCGCATACACTCGGGCACTATAACCCCGCCCTGCGCGAAAGACTAGCTAAGCTAAAACTAACCACCATGACTAAAACTCAGTCTGGAGGACATTATTATTATTTTCAATGTTACCTTGAAATTTTGATAGTTTTAGGTTTTGTGTTCGATTTAAACTTTTCTTAAAGTTCAATTATTATATCAAATAATATTTGTCTTTGTCTTCGTTTTTAAATTCTTTATATTTTTATTTAGTATCCAAACTTGTAATTTTATCAGTGGCGGCGCTGTCATCGTGCCACAAGCGAAACATATCGAAACCTAAATCGCGCTATCAAAGTTCGTAGTAAAAACAATATATGTAGAATAGCTCTAAATTATCACACGGAGAGTTGGCCGCTCCCCGGGTAGAACGCCTTTCCCTTCAATGGCCACAGTGGTGACCCCAACGTGATATGAACACGCAACCAACAACTTATGGAAACTTCTTCGGAAGTTTGCACATTAGGGCTACGATGGATATCCGAATACAGCACCAGAGTATGAAACTTATCCAACTGCAGAGAGGTGTAAGGCAGGTTGAAGTTATATCCCAGAAACTCTTCACCGCTGTATTGGAAGACGTTTACAGCTACTGGACCAGAAAGGATTCGGTATTAACATCAATGGTGAGTACACCACTTGCCTTCGATTTTCCAACGGTATAGTCTTTGTGGCAGAATCGCTGGAGGACCTAAACATAGTGCTCAATAAACTCAGTAGTGCCTCCCAACAGATAGGTCTTAAAATGAACATGGACAAAACAAAGATCATGTTTAATGTCCATGTTACACCTATGCCGGTAGTTGTTGGGAGCACTATGCTCGAAATTGTTGACGAGTATGTTTACCCGGGACAAATAGTCTATCTAGGAAAGTCCAGCTTCGACTGAGAGGTCAATCGACGGATTCAACTCAGCTGGGCAGCGTTCGGGAAATTACGACACATCTTCTCGTCAGCTATACCTCAAAACCTGAAAACGAGACCGTACAACCTGTGTATATTGCCAGTGATGACCTATTGAAATGAGGCGTCGTCTTTCACTGCTGACCGTATGAAGACGCTCAATGTTGCTCAGCGAGATATGGAGAAGGCTATGCTCGGGGTTTCTCTGCGTGATAAACTTTGAAATGAGGATATTCGCAGTAGAACCAGAGTAACCAACAGCACGACGGATTAGTGAGCTGAAGTGGCAATGGGCCGGCCATATAGTTTGCAGAACCGACAACCGTTGGGACTTGTGAAGGGCTGTAATAATGATGATGATGATGATGATGATAGAATAGACGCCTATGGCACGGATATTTCACAAACTTTTTTATTTTATATTTTGTTTATTTTAAATTATTATTATTCATTGCTAGATCTATTCCACAATATGTTAATGTAGAATAAAAAAAATGTAAAATATCGGTGCCATAAGCTTCTATCCCGTTCACCTGTTACACCCTATTTTTTCCAGACGCTAAAAAATCATCCAGTATATGGTTGCGCGGAAAACGAGTACCTTCGCATTTTATTTAGTTGGTTTGTAAACCAGCCGGCGCTCTCCTCCATCCCTTCCACATTCCCTCCGCACATACTGAAAGGGCGGTGGTGTTAGGAAACTAGAATATGTGGCGTCATTTTTGCGGCCAAGAAGCGCGCCCCGCCTAGATGAAAGTGGAGATGGCCGACAAATAAAAGGACCGCAGCTCGCTCTCTTGCATCGCAGTTCAAGATAGACACTAGATGTGATTGCACCTGTGGCAGTCGGCCACACAATAATCTTGTAGTAATCGCTTCGCATAGTGCAATTTGTCGCCGCGCACCGCTCTTTCAACGCAGTCGCAACACAAGTGTCATCGTCCTCGCGGCCGAAGACCAAGAAGCGGGAAAAACCCATCCCGGTAAGTGCTTCCCCTTTGAATCATCTTGGGCTGTTCTTTTGGTTTTCTCTTTACTATGGCCTTACAACACAACAGCTCATATTTAGTTACCGTATAAGGGCACCGGCTAGATATAATAGATTAGGTAATAGCGAGTGCATTTTCCAAAGCCTGCCACGTGCCACATCAGCCATATTGTTTTGTCCACATGTAGTTAATCTCACATAATTGATTTTTGCCCGACCTGGGAATCGAACCCGGGACCTTACCCCCGTACCATTTTTCGTTTCTTTCGCCCCGGATTTTAAATTAGCTCCAACAGTATATATTAATGACTTACCTAACGTAGTAGGGGATAACCATGATTAGTATTATTAGCTGATGACACTTGATAAATTGATTTTCAAATTGAAACTACAGTTAATAAATTATGACGAAGTAAATAATGCTATATCAAAGTTAGTAAATTGATTTAATGTTAATAATTAGCATTTAAATGGCACTAAAACGGTAGAGTTATGAATTTCATACGTTTAAAATTCATAGCTCCGAATGTCAAACATGTTAGTACTAATGTAATTTTAAATGGTGACGAACTGAGTCTTGTTGATACCACCAATTTCTTGGAATCACACTAGACGCAAAGCTTCAATTGGGATCCTATATATCAAAACTAGCTAGCAGACTTAGTTCTGCAGCATATGCTGTAAAAAGGATTAGAAATCTTACCAGTGTTCAAACAGCTAGCCTAGTTTACTTTAGCTATTTCCATACCATTTTTTTTGTGGAAAAGGGGGCAAACGAGCTTGCGGCTCACCTGATGTTAAGTGACTACCGCCGCCCATGTTCAACCGCAACACCAGGAGAATTGCGGGTGCGTTGCCGGCCCTTTAGAAAGGAGTAAGCTCTTTTCTTGAAGGTCCCCAGGTCGTATCGGTCCGGAAAAATCGCCGGTGGTAAACTATTCCACAGAGAGGTTGTACGTGGAAGAAAACTCCTTGTGAAACGTACAGTGGTGGGCCGCCAAGCATCCAGATGGTGTGGATGGTATCGGGACGTTTGCCGTGTAGTGCGTTCACGAAATTTGGCGGCTGGGATTAATCCGAACAATTCCTCAGAGCACTCCCCGTGATAGATGCGATAAAATACGCAAAGAGATGCAACATCTCTTCGCAGCGCCAGTGAATCGAGCCGATCGGAAAGCACTCGGTCGTCGACGATTCGAGCTGCTCTGCGCTGGATGCGGTCAAGTGGAAGGAGCTGGTACTGGGGAGCCCCAGCCCAGAGATGGGAACAGTATTCCATGTGCAGCCGAACCTGCGCCTTGTAAAGTTGCAGGCGGTGTGCCGGCATGAAATACTGTCCCGCTCTGCTGAGCACGCCAAGCTTTTTAGAGGCCAATTTGGCCTTCCCTTCCAAGTGACCACGAAACTGCACGTCACTCGATATGTCGACGCCGAGGATTCCGATACTGGCTGAGGCAACAAGGGGAGTGCCTTGAAACTGAGGGGATACGACAAAGGGGTTCTTTTTAGCGGTTAACGCGCAAACTTGTGTCTTCTGGGGGTTAAACTGGACTAGATTTAGTCGTCCCCAATCCGAGACTCTGTTCAGCAAAGACTCGACTTCAGACACAAGTTTACCATAATGTTGATCAATCAAGATCAATCCATAATTTAAAACCTAAAGAGTTGCTCAGACAAAAATGGAATGAAAATGTAATGTATATGTACACAAAAATAAGAAAGAAAGAGAGAGATATTCTTTTGGCCATTTCTTAACAAATTAGCACTAAATACTCAAAACAAACATTTTGTATAGGTAATCTTATATCTAGACTTAAGTATACACTTACAATGAAAAATAAATCGTTTTGACAAAGCATATGGGTACAAAATACATATAACAAAGTATATAGCTAACTAAAAAAAAACTTTTTTTATGGGAAATGGTCCAAATAGGACTGTCGCTCAGGAAACGCTAAAATATGTCATCCTAGCCCCGATTTTCAGTGGCAACCTTAAGTACATTACATACATACACACACACACACATATAATACATATATATACGTACATAAATATATACATATATATACAAACACATATTTTCTATTTATACCGGGGAACATATGATACGCACATACTTATTATACTTATTTAGATTTATAATATAAGTACATACACAATTTAGTTTTGAACAATGTGGCGGCGCTGTAGTCGCACCGCAAGTGGAACACACCGAAGCCTAAATCACGCATCAAAATTCTGAATCATAAACAGTATATATAGAACATCTCCGAACTATCACATGGAGTGTCGGCCGCTCCCCGGGCAGATCACCTTGCCCGGCGGGAGATCTCCCCTTTTCCTTCTACGGCCACAGCAGCACTGGCTTGATTATATAAATGTATAGTAGACGAAATTAATAGATCATAATGACGACTATGACGTGAGGGATAGTATAGTAGATAAATAAGCTTCAAGATTCCTTAAAATACAGTGTCAAATACGAAAAAACATTCGCCACACAACAATACCCGCTGTTGGTGTGACCTCGTGTTGATTCCGCCTTAGAACCGAAAGGAGAAATCAGTGATAGTAGCTGTATCATAGTAGCTGTGACTATCACGTTATAGGTAAAAAAAATTTAGCACATTAGTCCACACTACGCAGTAATTGTTGCAATAACGTTCATTTAATTCTGTTAATAGTGCTAAGAAACTGTATCAAAGAATTATGGAATACATTTGCAAGTTGAGGGATATAATTTTCACACTTATCCACACTGCGAATTGTAGTGAACGTGCCGCGATTCGCGACCAAGTCTAACTTCAGCATATTAGAAATGGCACAACAACAAACATACATACGTTTTGAATATTCTTTTATATTTACTTTTGGGCCACAACTGCCTTATATTTGCTGCTGTACCTGATGTTTATGAATGTTTATTTCATTGCATAACTAGAACCGAAAATATAAAAATAATTTAAAATTCCTATAAAAAACACTTATTCACAATAGCAACCCGAGATATATGGTCAACATAACATGCGCCGCATTCATTTGGCATTTTTTATCACAGAACCTGGGGGCTATCTACACTACGCGTGCAATGGAAAGAGAATAGTGTAATTAGATTGTACACATGTGACGTAAGAAGTAAAGAAAAGAAAATGAAAATTATACTCACTGGAACATACATAGATGTACATGTTATAGTATGAAAAGATAAAATTTTTTATTGATAATAGTGTACAATCGTAGCTGTTCGTTTAATAGCATAGCTTTGTATTTTGTACGAAAAGTGTACACTGATTGTAGGTTTCGAGCGATGCTGTGCTTTTACAACAAAATCCCAGAAAATATACAAAATGTGACTTACACAAAGTTCAAAAACTTTATTAATCTAATTTTATATAAAAAGGATTATTATAATATAAAGGAATTTGTGGGTGATAATAACCCCTGAGAAGGGTGATCGCTATCAAGCTATTTATAATTTGTCGTGTTGTTAATTGTAACATTACATGATTTTAAGGTGTTTTTTTTTAAGTTTCGCTGGGTTTTTTGCTGGTGAGCCCGTTGGCATCACGTCACTATGAACCGCATTATATCGGTAGGACAGTGCGTAGCCCTGTCACATCACAGCCCTGTGAAGCGGGGAATCAAAAAAGCATGCCAAAGGTGTCTTTTTTTTAAATGTTTGTCTTTCTATTCCACATCTGACACTCGTCAGAGACATTGCATTGTGAAACATTTTAGAAATATTTTTTAATAAATCCAGGTACTCTGTTAACGAGCTCAGTACATACATTTGCATACACCGGTGACCCTGATGTACTCGTACATACTCTTATACTACTTTAAAACTACTTTACATATTTTCTTATAATTAATTAATTTTTTCTCTAAACACTAGACTATTACATATTTTTTCTTTTGTTTATTTTTTTTACATTTTTTTATATTTTTTTCTTTTGCAACATTCTTTGTGCAATATAGTAGTAGTATATAATATAATCTTAAAAAAATTCTTATTCTATGTATAAAATAAAATATCTATCTTATTTCTACAACGTTACTAACTATACAGTCATATTTCTTGCTATGGTTTCTATGACTATCTTACATAAATATTCTATAAAATATGTATATATTTTTTATTAGATTTCATTATTTCCCACAAATTATCTATCCAAACTCTTTCTTTTATTTTTATTTCAATTTCGTTTCTGGCTTAACCGTATTTTGGACAATCTACTATTAAATAGCTTATCCCCCGTTCGACATCAGGGTCACATATGCATGTGGGATTATCTTTAAATTTAAACCTATGCAAGTACTGACCGAATCTATCGTAACCTATCAGCACCTGCATAAGCACAGGGGTAAGTTTTATTTTTTTAAATCTGGCGCGCTTTTAGTGCTTTCGGGAAGAAGAGCTTGGTAACTTCCACTGTTGCTGTTTTTATGTACCTTTCGTTCCACGTTTGTAAGCTGTCGTGTCTTATCATTTTATAAATATGACAATGGAAGTTGGTCATAATCCAGTGCTGTCTTTTTGTTCACCGCTTATTTCGCTAACTGATCCGCTCTCTTGTTTCCCTCATTGCTGCTATATGCTCTGATCCAGAAAACTCTGACTTATTTTCCTTTATCTACCAAGGTTTTTATTTTCTGTCTTATATTTACCACAAATGGGTGGAAGGATCCCTGGTTTTCCAGAATTTCTAGTGTTGATCGTGAGTTACTGAAAATATTGAGCGTTCTCTAGTTACTTTTCAATGCAATGTTTGTCGCTTGTTAAAGCGCTAACATTTCTGCCTTAAAACTGTATAGAAGGCCACGAACTTGTACTTCCTGCTTGTGATCTCAGCGCCGTCTTCCCATATAGTCAATGCAGCCCCCACCTTTCTATCTAACTTACTTCCATCGGTATATACTTCTAGACCGCTGATATGTAGCGTCCTGGTGTAGGGCTATATATCCTCCAGATACTGAAAATCAATATCAGACTCTTGCGCTGGACGTAAAGATTTTAAATAACAGGCTCTCTCCTCTAACCTACTATCCTCTAAGATGTGCTGTGATTTTCCGCGTTTAGCTACATAGAGCTCGTATGCCTCCTTGACACGCAAGTCTAGCGGAAGAAGTCCAGTTAGGATTAGTGCTGCATTGAGGGAGACAGTGCGGTATGTTTTTGGTAACTTTTGTGCGAAACCTCTTTCGACTTCATTCAGCATTTTTTCGATCTAAATTTTACTTGCCTCCTCTTTCCAAACTCCAGCAGCATAAAATATAACAGACTCTACTACTGCAACGTACATCGTTCTGATTATCTCCGGATTCAGTCCCCAGAATATTTTTAGTGGTCATTGTCATGATCATTGCGTTAAGACGATTTATCGCAATAAGAGAAAAGCCGTCTGTTATGTACAGTGACTACGGCACGAATTTCAAAACTGCAAATAAAGAGTTATTGTAATCAATAATCCGATTTCGAAAAATGTTTATCGAACGCATTTTAATATCGCATTACATACAAGTGGGTTAAATCAATAGGTACTGGTTCTTCACTACCACACCCGCCCCTCAAGTTACACGATGTGTATACGAGTATAATAATAAATTTCATTAACTATTCTAATCACTAATACATCCGCAAACACAGAGGAATAGATATTTACGAGTACAATAATAAGTTTCATTAACTATTCTAATCACATAGACCACCGCAAACGCTAATCCTTATATTATTAATGTAACACTTATCCGATAACCTCGGTTCCAGACTCTATACATGTATATATATATATATATATATATATATATATATATATATATATATATATATATATATATGTATATATATATATATATATATATATATATGTATATATATATATATATATATATATATATATATATATATATAAGAACAAAGACTACATAACAATACTAGGAGATAAAGTCGAGGATCTACAGCGAGAAAACCGTAAGGCCAAGATTGAAATTAAAAATGCTCCGAAAGTGCCCAATGAGTTTAAGGAAGACTTATCAACGCTGTTCTTAGCTTCATGCAATAACATCGGCTGTAACTATAAAAAAAGAATATTAATGAAATTTACAGAGTACATAGGAAAAATGAACAGATTAAAGGTCAAATTATAACGAGGATGTGATCTACTATGCAAAAAACAGATATAATATATAATATAAGATAAAGAAAAACTGAGCACAAAACACTTAGTATGCATTCATGCTGAAGGCAAATAATTTGCATATTATTTTATAACTCAAAATAAAATATTTAAAAAAAAATTCATTTTATCCTTTGCCTCCTAATTTATTAATAGAATTCCTTTTTTTTTAAATCTAATGTACCATAATTTGGTTAGATATCGAATAGAATTTCTATCTGCCTGGCTCAAATTCACATAAAATTGTGCCATTTTATTTCACTCAAAAACATTTCTGTTTCATTTGCGTTTGTTGAAATGAACATTTAATAGACGAAAAGGTATTGTTTTGTAATAGTAATTAATGTCAAAATGTTATAGTTCACACTGGTACTGTCTAGTGGTTATTACAAATATTGTAGAGAAAAATACAAGACAAGAATCGCATTTAAAATGGTAAAATAATAGTAAAACGTTAAAAAACCGCAAGATATAAATATTGCAAACGTACAATTAACTGCAAGCAAACCAAGCAACAACTGCTGCTTGATTTATACTCCATTAGGGATAAGTGGTATAAGTTTTTAAATTAAGATCCTTAAACTTTCTGTGCTTTAGAAAGATATGTTCAAATACGCTTTTAACTTCTGAAGTTTTGTGGAGTGCTAGAGGAATGTGCCAATTTTACTTTTACAGTTTGTAGTTTTGAACGTGATAGCGTCACGTTGTAGCTATATTACGGTTGTAGCACAAATGGGTCACCTGGAACATGGAAACACCACACTCTCACAGGATACAAGCGTAAAATAGGAACTAGTCAAATACACGATTCAATAAAAAATATTATAATTTTTATTGAATAAAACAGAGTAACAGGTGTTCATCGAGCGAAGTTTAAGAACAGAATAACAATAAAATTGGATTACGACTTATATATAGTGTTTAGCAATGGGAACAAAACTTATTCTCATGAACGCCAGCATGATTTGTTCCAGAGAATCTTATTACGTATTTTACAATACTCAATATAATAATAACTTATAGCTATGCTTTGGTTTTGGCTGACAGAGCATATTTCTACAGAGTTAGTATCCTTAACTAGCTCAATACGGCCGTGTTTCGTAAGATGAGTGTAGAGAAACTGAAACCCCTATTTACTGGATAGGAGGCCTTCTATCTTGGTCCTCAGGGGTGACAATCGCATTTGGATTCCTAATCAAAGATAGATGTAGATGTCTATGGGTCACAGTATCCACTTACAATCAGGTTGGCTGTGTGGTCGTTTATCAATCTTCTTTAAAAAATGTAAATGTTTAGCATCAGGCCAAGGAAGGAGAAAATGAGATCTCTATTCAGGAACAAAAAGAAGCTATACTAGTTATTTGACTAGAAAGAGTCAGTAATTCCTTCATGAGAACAACCAAAATTGCTAAATAAAATTGATGATACTCGGACTACTAAAGGCTACATGAATATTTTAAAACCCTGGGAATGTGGAGATCATTACCATGCTGCATCTATGTTACATATGTCGTATTTATTTTATATCATATTATATTTCCGAACCAGTGGTAAATGCATGAATAATTTTCAATAGGTATTTTTGTTATCTTCTATAAAAATAATACCAATAAAATAATAAAAATATTCTATTGTCCGCCGGGCAATGTCTCATGTCCGATTAGCAACCTCATGCTCTATGTTTTCAACTGTTTCGATTCTATATATAGAGTCATTCTGAAACTTCGATAGTGTTCGATAGTGTAGCTTGATTAGAGGTTGTAACGAATGAATAAATATATCGCGGTACACGCACTGATGAATGACGGACAAACTGATCGCGTAAAACATTATCTGTTGTAAAATCACAATGCAGTACTCAAGGGCAGGACCGTTATTTAGCCATCACCGTGGCTGTTGCTTACAAAAAAGGCGTAGTAAAAAACTTATCATAACTTAATTACGTAGTAATCGTAACAATTTATATTCACACACACACACACACACACACACACACACACACACACACATATATATATATATATATATATATATATATATATATATATATATATATATATATATATATATATAGACTAAATATACGCAATTGGTAAATTATAATGTTTCTTACAACTTAACAAATATTTAAAAAAATATTATGACTAGGTAGTCGAAATATTTGGCTTAGGTAAACACTAAACATACTCGTAGACAACTTTGAGCGTAGTGATACAGCAACTATCAACATATGTGTGACATCGACACTACACATGACCTTTGTTTTGTCCATGTTCATTTTAAGACCTATCCGTTGGAAGACACACAGTACCTATGTATACACATACTGTTTAGGTCCTCCGGCGATTCTGCGATAAGGACTATATCCGTAACCTGTATCCTATTCTTCCTATCCAGTAACTTGTAAATGTCTGTACTCAGATAGCCATATTGGCCCTACTGTACAAACTCTTCAGCACCTCCATATATACCGGCAATCAACTTCGCTGAAGAGGCTAGTAGCACTGCCCAAATTTCAACAGGGCAGGGCATATATCTCGAAAAGCCGATAACTGATGGGGAATGAAGGTTTTGAGTGGCTCTCGTATCTGTAAGAAAAATTTAGGGCGGAACCTCACCAGGTGGCTTGATGGTAAGGTATCGCAGGAAGTCTATGGATGCAGGAGGCACAGGAAAGTTTTTTGTGGCGTTCTTAAGGGAAGCCTAACCTCAGCTGTGAACTTGTGAAAGGCTGTAATGATGATGAGGATGATTACGATCACGTTGAATTTTGACCGTGACGTTTATCACACACGTCTATGCAGCAGTTGTTTAGCAGTACATACTTCATATTTGCAAACATTTAATGCGAAATAAATGAAGTTTTACAATAAAACCTTGTAAAATTCACACGACCTAATCCCAAATCCAGCCATTTCAAACGCCAATTATTAATTTATAGACTGTATTTGGCAACCATTTTGTTGAAACTTAAATAAATTAAAGATGAAGATTTGAGCCTAAATAAACTAATACTATTTGAGTAAGAGTATTTAAGACTATAAAGGAAGCACAACAAATCACTTAAGACAATACTTACAAAATAAAATTAAAAACTATATCGAATCTTATACCTTAAATCACATAGACATAAGGACGGGAACCTCTTGCGTATTTTGAATTCCCAATTAGAATAATTATCTCTAGAAAAATATTTATGCCTATAATAAGAATGTCATTATATTTGAGAGCAGCTTAAAGTTAGTTTTGACGTGAAGTAGGTACGTTGTTTCGATAGACACGAATCCAGGCTGAAGACGATGGTCGCCTCACGTGTCGGCCACGGACTGATTTGAGCGAGACGGAGCGAGCCGTCCCACGCCTCCTCCTTTTGCAACGCGGCTTGACGTTTCTTCTCTCTGGCGAGCGTGAGATGACGCTCCTCAGCGCGCTCCTAGCGCGCCGTGCTGAGGCGCACGCCCAGCGCACCCGTCACCCGCCAGCGCCATGCAAGTCTCTAGATACTGTCTATATGGTTGTAGAAATTCGGAGCGTTTCTTGGCTTTATTGCGGGACTCCAGAGTTGCCGCGTGTAGAATCCGACACCGTGCGAGCGGACGTTGAGTTCACAACACTTTTGTAGCAATTTTAGCGCTGCTGAACACGATCAACGCGTGCATGTCGTCCACCCACTTGATATCGAACCCGTCGTCTTTACATTCACTGAAGACAGATAGCAGATCGTTCGTCTTGAACTCGCTGATGAAGTCGTAGACTTCCACCACATGGGCGAACGTCTCATTATACGGCCCGTTGAACAACGCCTGCCCTTTTGTCTGATACTGTTCATAACTGTTCTTCGCACACACACACAGCTCGAATCGGTCGATTTGACTAGAGAAGGACCGCACTCGCACATAATATAAACTTAAAATAGCAGCCTGTTGTATCCTATTGTGATGTGTATTGTGTTTTTTCGTATGGTGAGTGTAGAGAACCGCTCCTCCAGTCACGCTCTAATAATAACTGAAGCATGGATCTACCACGTATATATATATATATATATATATATATATATATATATATATATATATATATATATATATATATATATATATATATTAATGGAAATATCTTAGTTCAATTGCGAACTTCAAGAGGCTGTTGTAAAGTAATTGTTTGCTTCACCACCGAGTGCGTGGTAAATCAGCATGTAGCAACCAATATCAATGGTGCCGGTGGGGATCGAACCCAGGTTTCTCGCGTGTAATGGTGATGTCTTAGCCCCTGAGCTACCGATGCTCTATTTATCGAGAACTTACAGATATTTGATGCAAAGAACATTTTTATTCCTCGCAATATTAATATAACGTTTTTGTCTAACCGAACAGCGAGATTCTGCAATAATCGTCAGAAATAGCTTTGATGTCTGCCCACGCATCTCGATAATACTTTGTGCGGAAATTTTTTTAGCAATATAATATTAAGAAATTGGATAAGATATTTTCATCTTTTTATTACTTGTGTATAAAACATTTCATTTTACTCTTAATACTAGGTTTTTTTTGTAGTTACGCATATTGCCTGTGTAAGAAGATCCCAGGAGATAGGTAGCAGTCTATTCATGATTAGAATGAATATCCCAAAAGTGTTCAATGTGCCTAAATAAGGTTACACTTCAAAAATATTTATTCGTATATATGTAAGTCCGTCAACATGCATTGAGCATTGCGGTGGATAAGTCATTGCCCTAAAAGTCTCTCGTCGTTATATTTGAGGTAAGAAATTGTGTGGATGAATTGCATTGATGAGTTATTAGAAAGATGCTACTGCTCGTCTTCTGATTCATTTTCCCTTCGTCGTCCCTTACGACACCTACGCTATGGAACGTTATAGGCTGGCTTTACTCTCACACCGATCGTCAGCGCTGACGTCCGCGCGTAGCTTGTCAGCGCCGACCTGTCAGCTCGAGTCGTTTTCGTCTCACGCCAATTACCGCCAGGTATAGTCACGATGTTGGTTGTGAAAATTATTGTTGCGTATTATTTATGGGAAAAAAGACAACCTAAAAGAAGGCAATATGTTCATCCGTTTCTTGCTCAGAGATACTTAGTGGAACATTTATCTCATTATATGTAGAGTTGAGCTCCGATTAGCCTTTATTCGTGCATCTTTGTTATTTATAAAACTGGTCCGAAGCATCCCATAAACATCTTTTTAATCTTACTTCATCGATTACATGGCACATATTTCGATTTTGCGACATAGCAGTACTCATCGGTGCGTACTTTCGGTGTGACAATGCAACGCTCACTGATTTGTGCAGGCGCATCAGCGCTCAGCTCTCAGCAGCACCGACGGTAGATGGGTGCGGCCGCGCGTGGCTCGGCGCTGACGCATGGCCCTCCTTTCTGCCAAGGAGGGTCGCGTTCGTATACGGCTTAGAGATCTCTAGTCAGATCGTTAAGCCAATTCCTAAAAGGTTGGGTTTAGTGGGTAAAAGTCGCCACATAACCACGCAGCCGGCTGCGTGGTATGCTATGATCATTCCCAACCTCCCTCCCCCGCTTTCCGGAGGGTTGCCCATATTTGCTTCGGGCGCAAAAAAAAAAACTGACTGGTCAGCGTGAGTCTAAAACCAACCATAACGTGATAGATATTTTTTTCACCGCCACTACACACTGGTAGACAATCTATTTATTTGAAACATTAAAGATTTTTAACATTGATATGGTCACTATAAGATGTTGTTAGGTTAGCTAATTACGTAATAACTTAAAACAGAAGGATCCTTAAGTACTACTTCTTCTTCACAACTTTTTACGGTAGAAGAACTGAGTTGCGAGACTTGTTTTTTTACAAGTTATATTTTTGATGGCATATATTGAATTCACCACATCTAATATTAAGCACGTGATTACCAGTGTGCTTTAAAATGGGGAGAAGCTGAGCCCTGTTGAATATTTTTTCTTGGAATTAAAGTTGGCGCGAAGCATCAACGGGGCTTTCATATATCTAAACTAGCTAGCAAACTTAGTTAAAAAGTTAGATTAGTAAAAAAAGATTAGAGGTCTTACATGTGTTGAAACAGATAGGTTAGTTTATTTTCGTTACGTAGAAAATTTTAAAGAAATATTTACTTTGACATCTCAATATGTTTATGGAATTTAATTGGTGTACACTAAAACAAAAATAATTTTATTAAAAATAGTGATGTACATTCTGTAAATACTAGAAACAGGCAAAAGTTAGTTATACTAGTTACTGGAAACCAAGAAGTTGGTAATTCCTTCATTGTGCAATGTATATGCTTTCACAACAAAGTCCCAGCAAATATGCAAGCCTTATTTATCAATAGGTTCAAAATATTTACTAAGCAATAATTGTTTAGTAAGGGTTATTATACTAATAAAGAGTGCGTAATTGATAATAACCCCCTGGGAATGAAGTGATCGCTACCAAGGTGTTTGTAAATGTTTTCATAAGAATTGTATAAATATTATATTGTAAATTATGCTAAAAAAAGTCTGGTTATTGTGCTGGTTCTTCCCAGGACAGAGGTTTTTTTTTTCCTTAACCGGTGCAGTGCCCCCTATTTTCGCGAATACTTCCTCTATGCATGGCATAGGATATTTGTCGATTAGTTTTAGGTATTTTTTAATGTTATTCTTTATTTTACCGTTCTCCTTTAATACGAGTACGATAGGGGTCGCATATTTAGAGTAATTTACCGGAATCAGAATTCCCGCACGTGTTAATCTTATATTTCTTCATTTACTTTGTCTTTCAGAGCAAAAGGCACAGTTCGCGGTTTAAAAATTTTTGTTACCGCCATTATCTATAAGGTGCAAAATTAAAATTTTAATTTAAAATTTATTAAAATTTTAAATTTATTAAACGCTCAAAGTTCTTTACTCCACAAGTCCGCGTACGTATTTAATAAATTTTGAACTTCACTTTCATAGCTGTCCACTATAATGTTATTATTATTAACTGTTGTCAACTAAATGTTAAATTTAGACATAAAATCACGCCCTAAATGTGGTAGCCCACCATTTTTAATAACAAAGATATTTAATTGTTTCGTGAAATCGTTATATTTTACCTTTGTACAGAAATAACCTAAAGGCGTAATTTTGTGACCGTTATAAACATTCTGATATGACATTTATAATTTAAAATGTGACGGTAGAAAAATGTTGCAAAAAATTGTTAAATAATTTAAAGAAATACTGTCGCTATAGAGCGCTATATAAATAATTAAAATAGATTTGGCTGGTGTTGTTAGCACATCTCGCCCACGCTTTCCCGTAGCCCGTAAGTTCAGTAAACTCTGGTAGCTTATTTTTTTTTATAGAATAGGGGGCAAACGAGCATGCGGCTCACCTGATGTTAAGTGACTACCGCCGCCCATGATCAACCACAACACCAGGAGAATTGCGGGTGCGTTGCCGGCCCTTTAGAAAGGAGTAAGCTCTTTTCTTGAACCGGTGGTAAACTATTCCACAGAGAGGTTGTACGTGGAAGAAAACTCCTTGTGAAACGTACAGTGGTGGACCGCCAAGCATCCAGATGGTGTGGATGGTATCGGGACGTTTGCCGTGTAGTGCGTTCACGTAATTTGGCGGCTGGGATTAATCCGAACAATTCCTCAGAGCACTCCCCGTGATAGATGCGATAAAATACGCAAAGAGATGCAACATCTCTTCGCAGCGCCAGTGAATCGAGCCGATCGGAAAGCACTCGGTCGTCGACGATTCAAGCCGCTCTGCGCTGGATGCGGTCAAGTGGAAGGAGCTGGTACTGGGGAGCCCCAGCCCAGAGATGGGAACGGTATTCCATGTGCGGCCGAACCTGCGCCTGGTAAAGTTGCAGGCGGTGTGCCGGCATGAAATACTGTACCGCTCTGCTGAGCACGCCAAGCTTTTTAGAGGCCAATTTGGCCTTCCCTTCCAAGTGACCACGAAACTGCACGTCACTCGATATGTCGACGCCGAGGATTCCGATACTGGCTGAGGCAACAAGGGGAGTGCCTTGAAACTGAGGGCATACGACAAAGGGGTTCTTTTTAGCGGTTAACGCTCAAACTTTTGTCTTCTGGGGTTAAACTGGACTAGATTTAGTCGTCCCCAATCCGAGACTCTGTTCAGCAAAGACTCGACTTCAGACACAAGTTTGTCCCGGCACTCGGAGACGTTTTCCCGAGAAATATTGGCTCGGCCGGTGTAAAGAGCATCACCAGTGCTGTCATCTGCATAGCAATGAATGTTACGGGTATGCAACATATCATTGATATGCAGAAGAAACAGCGTTGGCGATAGCACGCAGCCCTGTGGAACACCAGCATTAATATGCTTGCAATCAGAGCTTGCACCGTCTACAACGACCTTGATACTCCGATCTGCAAGAAAACTGGTGATCCAATCGCACAATTTCTCGGGAAACCCATAGGAAGGGAGCTTCGAAAGAAGCGCTTTGTGCCAAACCCGATCGAAGGCCTTCGCAATGTCCAAACTAACGGCCAATGCCTCCCCCTTGAACTCTACTGCCTCCGCCCATCTGTGAGTGAGGTAGACCAGAAGATCACCAGCTGACCGACCACGGCGAAAACCGTATTGGCGGTCACTAATCAGCTGGTGATCCTCAAGGTACCTCATGAGCTGGCAGTTTACAATGGACTCCATTGTTTTGGAGAACAATGAGGTGAAGGCGATTGGCCGGTAGTTGGACGGGTCTGAGCGGTCGCCTTTTTTAGGGATCGGGTGGACGAAAGCCGTCTTCCATGATTTTGGGACTACGCCTAGGGAGTAGGAGTACCGGAAAAGACGCGTTAAAACCGGTGCCAACTCTGGAGCACACGTCCTCAGCAGAATTGGGGGGATTTCGTCTGACCCACTCGACTTGTGGATGTCCAGGGAGAGGAGTGCTTTGCGAACCGAGCGCTGTGTGAACTGCACTTCCGGCATGGAGCACTCACACCACGGGATGGTCGGCGGCGTACTCCCCCCGTCATCGATAGTCGAGTTAGACGCAAAGAAAGAGCCTAGAAGATCGGCTTTCTCCTTTGGAGTATGGGCCAGTGAATCGTCCTTGTGTGGTGACAGCCTTGGCGAGAGACCAGAATGCACGGGTTCCAGAAGGAAGGCGAACTATCTCGCCAATTCTGCCTATGTGCTCTGACTTTGCCTTGGTAATGACTCTTTTAAAGGACCTAGAGGCGGAATTATATTTCTTTTTTAGAGCGCTGGTGTTTACATCCCGGGACGCTGATGCATCAACCCAGGCTTGGTAGCACTCCTGCTTATAGCATGATGCTTTTTTACAGGAGCGACCAAACCATTGCTGAGATTTGCCTCCAATGGGCAGCACTGAGGAAGGAATAAAAAGTTCCATACTCTGAAGTACCACATCAGTAACAGAATCCGCAACAACGTTGGGATCATCCGGCGAGAAGCAAACCCGCCCCCAAGGGTAGGTTGCAAAGAAAGACCGCATCCCATCCCAATCGGCTGACCTATAGTGCCAAACACGGCGGCAGCCTGCAGAATGCAACCGCGATTTCAGCGTGAGTGGCACAACACTCCGGACCAGACAATGGTCCGAGGAGCCTAAAGGGGCGTCGACGGAAATCTGATATCCGTCCGGGTGAGAGGTCAGCAGAAGGTCCAACAGGGAAGGTGCATGATCCTCCACATCTGGAATCCGCGTCGGCGAAGTAACCAGTTGTGTCAGACCATATGCCAAGGCAAAATCATGAACATATCTCCCCGCATGATCGGTTGAACGTGAACCAAGCCATTCGGCGTGATGGGCGTTAAAGTCGCCGAGGATCACGATCTCTGCGGAGGGGATCTGCTGTAGCAACGAATCTGCAGCCATTTGGACGTGGTCGAAGAGTCGGTCTGTTTCGACATTACCGCTATGGGACCTATAGAGGCACCCGTAGACGCGCGGATGGTCGTCGCTATCTACGCGTAACCAAAGGATGGACAGGTCCGAACCTTCAAGTCTGCCGAGGCGTCGAGAACAGATGTCCTCTCTGACGTAAACGCAAACTCCAGCCCGAGGCACAAAGGAGTGTTCCAGTTTGTACCCCGGGTAGGAGAGATACGAAACATCAGCCGGAGAGGACACCTGCATCTCGGTCAGAAAGAGCAGAGCCGACCTTGCCGTCTCGAGATGGTAGTGGACGGCGTTTAGGTTAGAGTGAAGTCCCCTGATATTGCAGAAATTCACGGACAGCGTGGCAGGGGTCGCCTTGGTCTTGTTGCTCCGTTTGCCCCGAGCAGTTGTAGTCTTGAGCGAAATTTTGCCCCCCCCGAATACGCGGGGCAGCCTGAGCACCCACGCTCAGAAGTAGAGAAACATGGTCGTGGATGCTCAGCGAGGGATTCTCCAGGGGTGCTGGTACCCTCCTGGGGTAGTCTATCATTATTTAATTCCGCTACCATGTTGATGGGGGGGGGGGGATTTGGGCCTCCGGCCACCTGCACTCACCAGACGAAACGCGGAAGCAGAGCTTCCACTTCACGCCGGTATTCTGTGAGGTCGTGGTACCACCC
This sequence comes from Parnassius smintheus behrii, assembly GCA_036936625.1. Classification (NCBI taxonomy): domain Eukaryota; kingdom Metazoa; phylum Arthropoda; class Insecta; order Lepidoptera; family Papilionidae; genus Parnassius; species Parnassius smintheus. The sequence continues at coordinate 13,312,498 of JAUPFT010000030.1, read as the reverse complement.
CGGTTTGAGGCGGCCCATACGTGCAACAGCAAAGCTGCCGCGTGGCTCTACCACTTATTTTCCCACCACTTATTTCTTCTGTGGTTCTTAGTATTCTTCGTGTGGTTTCATTAATTTGGTCCTTAGTTGATAAAAAAAACTCTCACATCATTGTTGTGATCTAGTGATTTTACAGGTGACAATAATTCAAACAATTTGTTAGTAAAGATTGTAAATTTAACTAAAAGAAGTATCTGCCAGTATGGTCGATGCATTCTTGCCATTTTATTTAAAGTTCATTAATGACTATATCAATTCATCCCAGTCCACAAATAAATCGTCCGATTTCGCTCTTTGTACTTCTGAAACAATTTATTACAGTGATTGTATATGATCTATGATTTTAAAGCTTCAAGCAAACTGTATGTAGATGGAGTAGGTGTGAGTAGAAATTCGAATAAGTATGTAAGTCATTCAAAAAGGGTATTAATAACTTTCTTGAAGAACAAAACGTATAATGCCCTTCTGGCTTCGGACATAACTGAAATGCCTTATCCCAAATCCACTTTCATAAAGAATTTTTTATTGCTAATATTCACTACCATAGTAATAGGAGCGAAAGTCTCATACCTCATATTATGCAAACGGCACGCCATGCAGTCCTCACAGTCCCCGTCTGATTCAGTTTCCTTTGTAACGGTATTTATGTTGTATACGCAAACTTTACACATTTTTTAAATGACCCTTAACACAGAACTTTTGACACCGATAGGTCCTGTAACGGCACTTTTGAGATACACTCGCTCTGCCACTGCCACCGCTTCCGCTGTCATCGGTGCCACGTACATGCATGCCCCCACTGCTTCTCCAATGGCTGCCGTTACTCCGACGACTAGTTTAGACAGCTGAGTACTATATCTGCTCATCCTTGATGCTTATACTTATTTCACTGCTTACTTGGCCTTGGCCCATCTCGTATAAGCTGCCTGTTCAGCTATTTCCAAAGCCTTTGCAAAAGATGGACTTGATTTATCTTGCTCAAATAGTCTATCCCGCTCGGGGCCCGTCCCCAAGCCTAGGACGAAACGATCCAGTAGAACCGTTTCTAAAGCAGTACCAAAGTTGCAATAACTTGCAAGACTTCGTAGTTGCGCCGCCCATTCTCCTAATGGCTCGCCCGGGTTCTTGTCGCTCCGTAGAATCTCGCTTTGTCTACGAAAGAACTGTGTTTTGGCTCAAAGTGCTTATCGAGTAACTCCACCAGTTCTCTGTAACTTAGCGTTGATATTTCGTACGGGTACGCTAGGTTACGTACGAGTCGATAGGTTTCATCCGAGAAGTTTGCTATAAGTATTGCACTTTTATTGTCTTCACTGATGTTATTGACTTTGAGAAATTGCGTCAATTTTCCTTTAAAAATCGACCACTTACTATTTTTATAGTCAAAGTTCGATACATTTCCGATGTAAGCCTTATTTTTTTGGTAGGTACTTGTACACACTTCTTCGCCAAATGTAGTGTATGCGATCAAAATGAAACGACCGTACTGCCAGAGAATTGTTTTATTACTGACTCATTATTTCTAAGTATCTGTGTGCATATACATCATTTTTCTAATAAACAAAAAATAATATACTAATAATTCGTACTTTTAAGCCGTGCAGTGGCGGTTGAGAATATCGACTACCCGTGGGTGTCGTAAAGGGCGACAGAGGAAGACAGGGAGAAGATACCAGCATCTTACAGCAATTATACAATAAAAAAACTGTGATTGCCAACCCACTCGCCAATCCTGGCAAATAAGACAAACATCCTCCCATGAGCAACGACACCACCAAACGGCCCTCAGTTATTCCTGGCCACGGTGGCGACCATTGTAACGGGGCGGCCGGGGTTCTAAGAGTCTCCGGTGGAGGTTTGGTTGCCACTTTAGACCTTTAAACGTATAATACACGCACCCTGAGGACTGACAAGAAGATCCAGGAGCTAGAAGAGGAGGTACACACGTTGCGCTGGCATACCTGGGTGGATTGAAAAGTACTCGGCCTAACACAGATCCATTCAATTCTAAAAATCAAATCTACCCACATTATTTAGTTCAGTTCAGACTAGTTCATTGTGTGAAGTTCGAAACGTGTGCGATAATTAGTTGTGATTTTATAAATTTATTAACAAAGTAATCGGACATAATTTCCGCGAATGGAGCAAATCGAGCAGCGTGCCGTCATTAAGTACCTCCATAAGAAGGGGCTATCATCAAAAGCCATCCACGATATGGTCAGTACATTAGGCGATTTTGCTCTGTCATAGTCATCCGTCAAAAAATGGATAGCAGAATTTAAGCGTGGTAGAGAGAGTGTGAAAGATGAACCCCGCTCTGGAAGGCCTTCGACGTCGACTACTGACGAAAGTATTAAAAAAGTACTTGATTTAATAATGGGAGACCGCAGATTAAAAATTAGAGAGATAGCCGAGATTATAGGCATCTCTTATGAACGAACTCAAAACATCATTGTCAACGAGTTGGGTTTCCACAAGGTGTCTGCGAGGTGGGTTCCGCGACTGCTTTCAGTTGAACAAAAAAGGACGCGATTGACTATTTCACGCGACTGTTTGGAGTTATTTGAAGCCGATGCAGATGATTTTTTGAATCGTTTTGTTACTATGGACGAAACATGGGTTCATTACTGTACACCGGAAACAAAACAACAATCAAAACAGTGGATAAGACCTCGTTCACCACCCCCTAAAAAGGCTAAGTCGATTTTGTCGGCAAATAAGGTGATGGCTTCAGTATTCTGGGACTCGAAAGGTGTGATTATGATTGATTATCTTGAAAGGGGTCAGACTATAAACTCTGATTACTACTGCACCTTACTACGTCATTTACAAGAGGAAATAAAAGAAAAACGTCGAGGAATGCTCAGAAGAAAAGTCCTGTTTCTTCAAGATAATGCCCGTGTTCACACGTCAGTACAGTCAATGGATGAAATTCACAACTGTGGCTTTGAACTGTTACCGCATTCGCTGTATTCACCTGATCTGGCACCATCAGACTTCTTTCTGTTCCCTAACCTAAAAAAGCACTTGGGAGGTCAAAGATTTTCGACAAACGACGAGGTCAAAGCAGCTGTAGACGCATATTTTGACACTAAGGAAGAATCATTTTTTTTCAACGGTCTACATGCTTGGAAGGGGAGGTGGCAAAAGTGTATTGAACTTGATGGTGATTATGTAGAAAAATAAAAATATAACTGATTTAGTATGTGTTTATTTTCTTGGTTAGGCCGAGTACTTTTCAATCCACCCTCGTATTATAGGATTATTCGATGTCCGAAGAGAGGGGGCGGACACGGTAATCCTCGAATCCAGCAACTTGTTCTATCATCTGGACGGTGACCATCTGTCCCAAGGAGGTATCGGATTTATCATCCACAAGTCTCTCGTCAGCAACGTTTTAAAGGTGGAGAATGTGTCGACGAGGGCTGTGTACGTGATATTCACAATCACCAAATAGTATTCACTGAAGATCATACAGGTTCACGCTCCAACCTGAGCATATCCTGATGATGAGGTGGAAGAAATGTATAAGGATATCTCCAGAGCCATGCATTCCACCAAAATTCACTATACGGTGTTTATGGGTGACTTCAACGTAAAACTAGGCAAAATAGAAAGCGGTGAGCTGAAGGCAGGGAAATTTGGAATAGGACAACGAACCCGAAGGCCAAAAGCTGACCAACTTCATGGAGAAAGGGGGACTCTTTGTGATGAACTCTTTCTTCCAGAAGCGACCCCAAAGGAAGTGGACTTGGTTGAGCCCCGACGGTTGGACAAAATAAGATTAACTTCATTACGACAAACAGACGACAACTGTTCAGCAATGTGTTAGTGATCGCAAGGGTGAAAACTGGCAGCGATCACGCAATGGTTACAGACAGACTAAACCTAACGTCAAGTTGGAGAGGTCTCAACTAATAAAGTCAACGCTCCGTCCCCATCGTAAGCTAATACGGGGTCCCAAAAACTTTCAGCTTGAATAGCAAAACCATATTTAAATGCATAGAAGAATGCAATACAGTGGACGATATGAATGACAAACTCGTGGAAACTGTCATTGCGGCTAAGTTCTCCAAGATCGCTGCAGAAGAACACAAAAACTCTCCGATTACACTCTTAATCTCATGACTGTTAGACGGGAAAGAAAGCAGCAGATTTGACATCATACAGGCAACTGAACAGACAGATCTCCCAATGTATGCGGCGACTTCAATACAGCTCGTATTGAAGAAGCGATTAAGCGGAACCAGGATTCCAAAATTTTTTTTCTTTGTCAGAGATCTGTCTGCCAGAAAGAGCCAATTGTTGAAGCTGAAGACCTAGTGTGGCAGCATCGTTTCTGGGACACCTAAGATTTTGAGTGAGATTGAGAGGTGAGGGCAACTGTACATGTCATCGTTGTAGCTACACGTAAGTGTGAGTAACTCTCCAAGAGCAAGTCTTATCCGACACTATTGCGATGATATCCCGGACATCTCGTTGATTAGAATGGCTCTCTAGCACCTTAAAAACGGCAAATTCCTTGGCGAGTGTGGAATTAAAGCGGAGCGTCTGGAAGCGGGTGGAAAACTGGAAAACTGCGGCCGTCGAGGTCTTCAAGAAAGGTGACAACGCTCTCTTGAAGAACTGAAGAACTACAGACCGATTTCCCTTCTGAGCCGCGTCTACGTGACGTACGTACTCCCGAACAAGCCGGTTTCCAAAAAGGCTTCATTATCTATAGTATATATATATATATATATATATATATATATATATATATATATATATATATATATATATATATATATATATATATATATATATATATATATGTATATATATTTTAGTAAATAAAATAAAATGAGTACCATAGACCATATACACACCCTTCTGCAAAATGTACATAAGACCGAAGAGTACAATCAGTTATTTTGTGTGGCGTACGTATCTATGAGAAAGCCTTCAAAACCGTAGAAATTTGGGCAATGCTACAGTCCCTACAGCGGTGCGAAGTTGACTGTCAGTATATCAAAGTGCTTATATGTTTTTACGAGGACTACGATAGCTATCCAAGTACGAATACAGAGTACGAAGCCTATCCAACTGCAAGGGGCCTATCCAACGTGGACGTGTCAAGCTCAGTGATGATCCCCGTCAAGGTCATCCAAAAACTGCAGTCACCCAAGAAAACGTTGATGGTGTGAGTAAGCTGATTGAGGAAGATCGACATGTCACATACCGCGAAATTCAGGCAACTTTAGACATTGGCATGAGTCAAATACAAATAATCCTGCATAAACAATTAGTTGTAAAAAAGTTGTTTTCCCGATGGATACCGCATACGCTCTGTGAAGGGCAAAAAGTAGCTCGCGTTACTTGGTGCGTCAGAACTCTCGAAACATTCCACGCAGGATCCTCAAATGCTGTATACAATATCGTATCAGGTAACGAATCCTGGATATACGCGTACGAACCCGAAACAAAAAACCAGTCACGTGTTTGTGTGTTCGAAAATGAGTTAAAGCCAACAAAAATTGTTCGTTCACGGAGTGTTGCAAAAAAAAATGGTGGCCACGTTTGTCTCCAAAACCGGCCATGTTACGACTATTCCTCTTGAGGGACAAAGAACGGTTAATGCAGAATGGTATGCTAGCGTTTGTTTGCCACAGGTCGTTTCGGAACTCCATAAAGAGAACTGCAACCGCCGCATCATCCTCCATCACGACAATGCGAGTTCTCACACCGCACACAGAACAAAAGAGTTTTTAGAGCAAGAAAACATAGAATTATTAGACCATCCGCCGTACAACCCTGACTTAAGCCCTTATGATTTCTATACTTTACCTAAAATAAAGAATAAATTGCGTGGACAGAGATTTTCATCGCCTGAAGAGGCTGTGGGCGCCTACAAAACGGCCATTTTGGAGACCCCAACTTCCTAATGGAATGCTTGCTTTAATGATTGGTTCCATCGTATGGAAAAATGTGTCAAATTTCGCGGAGAATACTTCAAAAAGTAATAAATACATTTTAAATAGTAATGTTGTGTCACTTCCTTGATTCCCGAAATTTTCAGTGCCGCCCTCGTATGCTCAATGACCTCAATAGTGCCTCCCAACGGATGGTTTTTAGACCAACATGGACAAAACAAAGATCGTGTGTAACGTCCATATAACACCTATATATAGTATATATATATACGAGTAGTATACCTATATAGTACGAGTAGTTGTTGGGAGCACTAAGTTCAAAATTGTTGACGAGTTTACCTGGGATAAATAATCCGACTGGGTAGGTCAAACTTCGGCCACTAGATGGAGAGACAACCTGGTAAGACATGCAGGAAGTCGATGGATGCAGGTAGCTCAGTAACGTGCTTTGTGGATTCCTTGGGGGATACCTATGTTCAGCAGTAGATTTGCGAGGGGCTGTAATGATGATGATGGTGATGATTTTTAGTAACAATATAAATTTAAATTTGTAATTTAAATTAGTAATATCTTTAATAAAATAAATTTATTTTTAATTTATTTTATTTATTTATTTATTTATTTATTCACAAATTGCGTTACATGTGACTTAGAGACTAAACAAAACATGCAAGTTCTAACAATCACGTGCACCTCGAAAGGCATAGCAATGAACAGGAGAGGGGCAGACACTTAAAAATTCTTTTCCTCAATGTATTCATTAATTGAATAATAACTTTTTTTAATAAGTATCTCTTTTAAAGATCTTATGAATTTTTTAATTTATAATTTGTTTAGTTAAATATTACCACTATCAAATAAAAAATAAAAATTGTGCGGTAACCAGCCAGCTGTATTGGGTTTTAATATAGTATCTTAGTAAAGTACATTGCTTTTATATAAATAAAGTTTATAATAATAAGTGAATAATAAGTTTATAATAATACCTATTTTTTTTTTAAAGTAGGTTTGACGGTCGGACACACACACGTTCATATGGTAAGTGGATAGTGTAACATATAGACACGTACTGCTATTATTATTATAAATCTAAATGCAGATGCACTGTCACCCCTTGCAACTATGATGGAATGCTTCTTTACTCTAAAAAGTGTGTCTGGTTCTTGTCACGTACTATACGCAACATTGCAGCTTAATGCTGCTATTTCAATTTGTCATGCCGACCCATTCATACAGTAGCATAATACAACAAACTCTTTAGAACAGACTTGAAAAGTTTGCTATATCCAATGTTATATCCATTAGTATAAGATAAGTTAACAATTTATTCTCTTTTCTTTTTTTTTCTGATTTCTTAAATAAGAACATACGTCAGAGTTAATAAATCAGTCTTCAATCTTCTATCAGAAAACATATTATCTGAAATTAACGATCAAAATAAATTTATCTATTATGACATGTATAAAATTAAAAAATGTAATTATGATTAAAATTGCCTGTACCTTCCTATACCTCTCATTAAGTCTGTACAATGCAAATAATTAGTTATCCTTTGTATACCAAAATACTGAATAGGAGTAGAAGAACAATTTCAAATTATGTACAACTGAAGTGGCAATGAACTACTGAATGAATGATCAATCCTTGGTGAAGAAAGGTTCTCGAATGGTAGTCTCATCCCAGTAAGCGAGGTACATTAGCGGTGCCCCACTATGGAGCGATGACCCAATAAGAGGCCAATGTTCAGCAGTGGAATTTTGAGAGGTTTTATTTTACCCAATTTTCGACTACTATAATTTTAAGCCTAATAGTATAGTTTTGTTATCTCCTAAACAAAGATCACATTTAGCCAATGAATCACGGACTTTCACACGGCTTTTCACAAGTTTTAACTTCCGTTTGCAGAATAAAATAAATGAACTTGTCTTATTGAGAATCTATCTTTATACAGCAGCATTTTGGAAACATTACATGCAGGAATAAAAAGTTATACTAAAGTAGTAGAAGACATACACTTGGCCAGTCTACAGGTATATTATGGTTACAGCAAAAGTTGGTCGGCGCGACCAGGAAAGTGCCGCGCTCTCACATAATATCAGCACTGCTGTTTCATATAAGAGTGTAGAAACCCAAAAACTCTATCAACTGGTAAAAAGGCATTCTATCTTAGTTTTCAAGGGTGACCACGTGTATATAATATTTTCTTAATAGAGAGTAAATGTAGGTGTGTACAGGTGAACTTTGCGCCCGTTCGTCCCTCTTATTATAAGAGTATAAAGTAATCAATATATAAAACAAATAAAGTCTTTGAAAAGAGTGGGGTTTTGGTACGTAGTAGAGCCACGTTGCAGCTATATTATGGTTTTAGCCAGAACGAGACCTATAAATCAGGTATTCTGTGAGAGCGTGGTCCTAACCACGCTCTCACAGAATAACAGCGTAAAATAGCAGCTTAATGCTGCTGTGTTTCTTATGGTAACGATTATTTATTATTCGTTTGTAACGTTGTAAGGATACGGAGATTCGTTGAACTGGAAACGAAGCATTCCTTCTAGATACTTAAGGGTTACAACGCATCTACATTTTGATTCTTAATTGTATATAAATGTAGATGTATGTGTGCCACAGCACCGACTTACCATCAGGTGCACTGTATATACGTTTGTCACCCTTATTCTATAAAGAAAGAAATATATGGTAGTGGCGGCGCTGTCGTCGCGCCACAAAGAAACACACCGAAACCTAAATCGCGCTATCAAAAGTTCCGAATCATAAACAGTATAGTACCTGGATGACCGGTTTCACTTCGGACACGGTTTATATATCCTATACCTTTAAACGAGCAATTCTTATATATATATATATATATATATATATATATATATATATATATATATATATATATATATATATATATATATAATCGGAATCTCGGAAACGGCTCCAACGATTTTCATAAAATTTTGTGTGCAGGTAGTTTTGGGGACGATAAATCGATCTAGCTAGGATTTATTTTTAGAAAATGTCTTTTTGTCCGTGTTTTTAGGCAATGAAAAACTGCTACAATATCGTTAGAATAAGAAGGTAAATTTTGACTGTTTATTAATGATTACAAATAGCTTAATTGGTATATTGGGCGGTCACATAATCGTAATACCATGGTCCGAGCCCAGACCGACCGACTGATTTTTAATTTTTTTTTTTTCAAGATCCTTTCTTTTTGAGAAAATCTATTTTTTCGAGCCCTTTTTTTTAGTATTTTTTAAAAACACGAAAATTTAAATTAAACTAATTGCACTCATGATTTTTTATTCAAATAACCAGTTCAGTTTTTTCTATTATGTCGCTACGATCAAAAAAATATTATTCGTATTTCATCAGTATGTAATTTGTATCTAAATATAATTTCCAAAACACACGAATTAAAAAAAAAGAGCGAAAAATACCGAGCAAAGCTCGGTCAACCGGGTGCTATATATATATATATATATATATATATATATATATATATATATATATATATATATATATATATACAACACCTTGCCCGGCGGGAGATCTCCCCTTTTACTTCTATGGCCACATGGTGAAGAATCGAATCTGTGGTGTTATTTAATTTAATCATCAAAGACTATTTATTTTATTAAGTTTTCGATTTGACGAAAATAATCTTAACGTTTATTGTGTATAATGTAGACTTCTAGATTATTTTTACATTGCTCTCAATTTGTTCGTGAACTTTCATCACAATCGGTTCAGCCAATCCTGACATACAGACAGACAAATGTTTAAAAAACATCTTGTCTCAGTGTCATGCAAATAACCCCCTGAACATAATATCCAGATAAAACGCAGTTATTATATTGTTACAGACAGACATGACAGGAATAGAATGAGAACAGTTATTATATTGTTACAGACAGACATGACAGGAATAGAATGAGAACAGTTATTATATTGTTACAGACAGACATGACAGGAATAGAATGAGAACAGTTATTATATTGTTACAGACAGACATGACAGGAATAGAATGAGAACAATTATTGTTACAGACAGACATGACAGGAATAGAATGAGAACAGTTATTATATTGTTACAGACAGACGTGACAGGAATAGAATGAGAAATATGAATTCATATAAAATCCAATAAAACGCAGTGCATATCCTTATCTCATTTTAATGTTCCGTGCCAGCGAAAAACAAATCTTTCATATCATCTGATCGTTATCTGGCTGTCTGTTTTTCTTCTTCACATATTATAAGCCGTTTTTCTATGAGTGTTTCACGTAGATTATTGATTATTTTAACAGTTATAAAATTCAGTAACTCAAATAAGGATGAGAGGTTAAAATTAAAATTTTTGAATTTTAGTCACACCTTATTTAGAGGAGCCAAAAACCCTCAAAACAAATTGATAGCAAGTATTACTAACTTGTTCTGCATAGTATTAATTTTAACTCATTATCTACTTTCTTTATCTTACTTAGTGTGGTCACAAGTGCCCTAATTAATTATAATTGTCTCCGTTTTCATTATCATCGGGCAGTAAAAGTCCGCTTCTGGGCGTGGGCTTCTCCTGTTGTAAGGATGATATAACTTAATCAACACGCATACTAAGTGCCCGCTATCAAATTTCATAGTCTGCAAGCTTACCATGTTCGATCCCCGCCAGCACCAATGAAGTACTTGTAGTTAGGTGCTAATAATATTTAGTGCTCATTTACTTAGAGTATTTGATGAATATTCTATTTGTCATATTTGTCACTAGTTAAAGTTATTTTAAGCTACAGTGAAATGAAGAAATAAATACAAAATTGCTAACACAACCTTATTTACCGGTTCGCTCCACAGCTTGTCTAAACAATTAAAGTGAACACAGGTTTTAAACATTATTCGATTTATATGGGCACCGAAGCATTCACACGTGCACGATAATTAAGAAAGGCTTAAATTCAAATTATAATTTTGTGTTTCTACTTAATCTTAGGGCCTTTACAAACTCGACACCAGGCAACACCTGTTTCTATTGTTTTGATTATGATGATGTGAGACGCAAGTCGTCTCACACCTTTGACGTTTTTTCCCGTTGCCGATCACTATATGTGAAGGTAGGTGTAAACAAGATAGTCAGCTATCGGAAGCCGTAAAATCTTTCTGAGGTTTTTCATAGTCGCCTCGTATCACCCACGGAATGACGTGTTGTCATTTCTGGGGATTAAGATGGAATGCCTTGCGGCTAGTAATTATGCAAGCTCTTTATACCCCTCAGACCGGAATACAGCAGTGCCAGCGGCGGTACTAGTGGAAAACACGCTAATATTTGGAACTACTACGAGTAGTCCAATTTGAAGAATTCTTTTTGTATATTGTAGAATACACATATACACCTCTCATATAGCCTTAAATAGTTATAGTAGGGGAGCCCAAGCGGAGATTTCGGGATTTATTCGAGCTCGGCAGAATAACATGAGAGGGAAACCTTGCACTCTATTAAGTACCCCCACCAAATGTCAGCTCTTTACATAGGGACGTGCGCTTAGGGCAGCCGATCAGAATCGTAAAAAATTCGAAAGGTTGAAAAACTCGAGCGCGTTAGATTAAGGCAAGGTGAGTTAACTACATGCAGAAAAGTGTGTATTTCAATAATCTGACGATTTGCACTTGACGTAAGGAAGTAGGGGAGTCACAAAGTTGTAAAAAAAAACGACACTTGGATTTACTCGAGCGCGGTTAATTTTATTTTTATTTTTAAGGGAACCATTCAGGGAACACTAAAATAATATGATCTGAAAATTTCCACAAGCCGAAGTAGTTAAAATCCTCAATATAGTGTGGTGCGTGCAGATGCTGAGAACTATGTATTTCCCACTCTGCGCCTCTCTTCCTTTCTCACTCTTTCTCGATCTCTCGACGATGATTCAAGTGCCGATGAAGATTAAAAATTATTTTCAACGTTTTTTTTTTCATTATATAAGACCGATATATATATTGGACTGATTCAAAAAAATCTACTTTTTTTTGTTTGAAATCCCGCATTGAAAGATCATCAGAATACCGAAAAAATACGCCTGTGAAAACCAGAGCTATTAATTTTGATACCCATTTAGAGGTTACGCATAGCAGACTTTTATCTCTCGTTTAATTAACAATGGAAATTTTTTTTAGAATATACTACCTCACAAACTAAACAACGGATTTTTATGTGCGATAAATATTTTTGTAGGAAATCAAACGCTCTAAAAAAATGTCTGTCATTTTTTGATAAATCCATCTGTTCAAAAGTTATTTGAGTTTGAAGTCTAATTTATAGTAAATTTTGAGATCTCTGAGGTCTGTATATTAATCTGACGCGCTCGAGTATTTCTGAGTCACAATTTTCTTTTGCATTTTCAAAAATTTGCCAAGAGTTTTGGCCGCGTCCGTATTGTCATCCATGCCTATTTGTTATACATAAGCAACAATAAGGTATTTTGTGACAAAAATTATTTAAAATAAAATGTGATTTATAACTGTAATTATTAGGCATGGCATATTAATTCTTACGAACAAAAATTCATCGTCAAGACAATTTTATAGAGATAAAATTTACTTCTTATTGCATGATATTTTTTCGGACATAATTTAAGAGACAATGAAAAATTAAACAAATTGGGGCGTGCACTTAGCTCCTGAATCTGAACGTGTAATCATTCTTCTTTAATTAATTCTAGGTATATGCCTAAACGGTTTGACAAACGCGGTGATTTTATCAAATCTTTCCTACCATGAGAAAGGTTTATGTTTATTTGTGGGCTTGCTGAGGAAATAAGAAGTTTATTTATTCATAAAAATTACAAAATACAAAAATATTACCATGTAGTGGCCGTGTAAGAATATTCACTAACTCATATCGTCTCATGGGTGTCGTGAAAGGCGACACTGAGGGAAACTGAAACAGAAGGTGGGCAACAGATTTCTGATAGCAAGTTAAAATAAAAAAATGTAGTCTGACCTGCCAGGCAAGCGTGGCAACTATGGCAAAATCCCTCCTACATATACATCCTAAATCCCTTCTTTTACACGTGGCTGAGCAACGCTGCAGCTATTTTATGGTTGTAGCACGAATGGGTCGGCTTGACCGGGGAAGGACCTTGTTCTCACAGAATACCAGCGTAAAATAGCAGCTTAATACTGCCGTGTTTCGTATGGTGAGTGTCGTGATCCGGAGACCCATTTTTACTGGAAACGAGGCATTCCATCTTAGTCCTCAGGGGTGACAACGCATCTGTGTTTTGATTGTTAATCGAGGATAAATGTAGATGTCTATGGGTCACAGCATCGCTTATGCTTGTTCGTCACCCCTATTCTATAAAAAACAAAGAAGTCTGTGGGAGAGGCCTATGTCCAGCTGTGGGCTTTTGATGGGCTGTAACGTTATGGGACTTTAAGCGTAATGGTAGGATGGATAGATAGCACTCTCTGTCTCTTTTCCTGACGATTAAGCACGTGATGATGAACTCATTTTATTTTTGGTTTCTTGTTTATGTACTATTTTGACACCCTTTTTCAAAAAGGTGACATACACTCTTGTCGCTTACTTCCGCCATTTTTCGCGGTCCTGCCTCCAGATTTTGACCTGAGACCGAAAGCTGCACAACTTAGTTTCAGTCAGGTAGCGCTCTATTTACGTGTTCTTACTTGCCCCTTTCTGAGCGTATAGAATGTCTGCCACTGAAAGTGGTCAACTAAGCCAATACCTTAGTAGAGATCATTCAGCGACCACCCGCAAGGGTTCTCGTCTTGTAGCGGGGAAGATTAGTAGCCGTGGTTAGTCACACATGGTGAAATAAGAGGACACCACATAGATCGCCCGAGTTGGCCGAGCTTGTGTTACCAAGTACTCGTTTTTCCTGGCCCCATGGCCTCCAAATTTTGGGCTGAAGGTGACCGTTGTGCAGTTAACATAAGAAGCTGTGAAGGTAGACGCATCTTGTGTTCTGGTGCTCAGGTAATTTAAAAAATCTCTTTTTCAGGGATCCTGAGAAAAGAAGGAGCAGTTGTAATGTCCCGAAGGGAGACTGCTAGTGGAGTCACAATTGTTTACGAAAGTGTTCCCGTGGTCTTGTCAATTTGCAGCGAAGGTGTACTATTGAGTTTTAGTTAATGTGAGTCCGACGTAACCCGTCCATGCATTCACTTGCATAAGACATCCTTCAGCGAAGCTTGTGGCGTAGCGAAGCATTTGGTATTTATTTTATTGATCGCTACTTATCACACTATAATAGAAGAAGATAAATTGTTTGACTTACTCGGCGAACACTCTGTCCTGCCAGATGCTTTCCACAATGATCTACACTTCGGCTATTGTTTAAGCTATTTTACGATCTATTGTTTAAGCAATCTGTTGTTTAATTGTTTAGTTCCTATTTGTATGATTGTTATTGTTACGCGCTCCAATCGACGATATACTAGCGCCATCTAGTGTCGGGAACGAGAGCGAGGGGAGCTTTGCAGAGAATGACATCACAGATCTCTCAACCGAAAGCGCCACCCGAAGAACTAAGTTTCTAGAAAATCTACACTCGAATACTCGGTACCTTGCGCGTGTTTACTTGAACATTCCGGATATTTTGCTAATTTAAATAAATAGGTGGCGCAAGATGCGATCGAGACAGAGTTGAACTCGGCGACGCAAGCGAAACTTCGGAGCGGAATTAAGTGAATTAGTGTGTTTAATTATTAGTGTTTTTAACTTTAATTTGTGTAAAGTAAATTAAAGTGTTAATTTAGGTAATTTTATCGGCAATTTTTATTGTCACGAACCTCAAGCTCGTAACAATTGGTGTCAGAAGTGGGATAAAATCATGCTGATTTTACCTAAGGAGGAAACGGAGGGTGTCCGTACCCGAAGTCAACGCCAGCAGGAGACGGACCAACGAAGATTTGGTGGTGCAACGCCGCAGACGTCGGAGGGCCAGCGGCCGGCAACGGAGGCCGGTCCGTCAGTAGCTCCTGCCTCTGCAGCACCTGATTTAGGCGCCCTGATGGTGATGCTGCAGGAACAGGCTCGTCGGTTCGAAGAGCAGCTGAAACGCGGACAGGAGGAACAGGCCAGTCAGTTGAAAGAGCTGCAGGAGGAACAGGCCCGCCGACAGGAGGAACAGGCCCGTCGGCTGGAAGATCAGCAGGCGGAACAGGCTCGTCGGTCGGAAGAGCAGATGCTCCTCATGAAGGACCTTCACGCTACCTTTGGGAAAGAGATAAGGCAGGTGAAGGATAGGGTTGCTCAGCACGACAACCGTCTGTCGGAAGCTGAAACCCGAATCGAAGAACATGAAACCCGAATCAACCATGTGAACCATCGGGTTGACAACGTGATGGCTGACGTGAAGAAAACGCTGAACGACCTAAAACTTGGGGATGGAACTGCAGCCCCCGCAGTAGCTACTACACCTTCGCTACGTGGGTTCAAGGTGCCACCATTCGACGGGACTTCTTCCTGGTCAGCCTACAAAATCCGGTTCGAAGCTGTTATGAAGGCGAACGGCTGGAATAAAAATCAGGCCATGACTGCTCTCACACTAGGCCTGCGTGACCAGGCCTTAACAGTTCTGGAAGCTCTCGGTGAGGAAGTGACTTATGAGCAACTCCTTGAGGCATTGGAGGCGAGGTATGGCTACGCTCACCTGGAACACGTCTTTCGTGCGCAGCTTAAAGATCGTGTGCAGCGCATCAACGAAAACCTGCAGCAGTGGGCTCTAGAAGTGGAGAAGCTGGTGCGAAAAGCATACCGGTCTGTACCTGCGCTCATTGAAGGGAACCTGGTGCAGACATTCATCGACGGCATCCGCGACCTGGAAGTCAGAGCTGCTGTGAGGCTCGGGCACCACGAGACGCTTAAGGACGCCTTGGCCCATGCACTGGAAGTGGAAGCCGTGCGGCAGGATCACCGTTCCCATCGCGTCAGGGAGGTTGCAGCAGCTATAGTTCGCGACCGCAACAGAGGATACAGCCCTAGGTGCTATGGCTGTGGGGAAAAGGGCCATCTTCGATCCAGCTGCCCTAAGCGAACCGTGGAAAGGAGAGTTGATCGATCTCGAGAGGGTAGTGCAGCTAACGGCACTGCCTGGCGGCGACAGGATCATCGTTCACCTCACGCTAGGGAGGTTACAGCAGTTACGGTTCGCGACCACAATAAAAGATACAGCCCTAGGTGCTATGGCTGTGGGGAAAGTGGCCATCTTCAATCCAGCTGCCCTAAGCGCACCCTAAGAAGGGAAGGTGAACGGTCTCAGAAAGGAAGTGCGGCTAACAGCACCGCCCAACAGCGGCAGGAATACGACTTTACTATCAGACGCTGCAGCGGGAAATCTCACGGCAACGCAGATGCATTGTCAAGAAGACCTTGTCCTGAAGATTGCAACCATTGTAGTAGGCAAGAGAGTAAGGAAGTGGTATCCGTGAGGATGCTCAGGACAGACCACCTCAGCAACGGGTGGAAGGACAGCCTACGTCATGCACAGCAGGAAGATCCGGACATCAAGCCGATTCTGGGATGGATGAAGGCCCGTGCTACCAAGCCTAAGTGGAGGGACGTCTCAGCGATGAGTTCAACCACGAAAAGCTATTGGGCCCAATGGGACAGCTTGCTGCTTCAGGATGGAGTCCTGTGCCGTAAATGGGACAATGGTCGAAGAGACAGCTGTCGTTTCAGGAAGCGGATACTAGGGACAAATATCACACGAGGGTAGCCGAAAAGCTTAACACCATCGATGGCAGGAAAGAATGTGTGGAGAGAACATGGCAGAACCTTAGGGATGGAATGGTAAGTGCGGCGGAAGAAGTATGTGGAACGACAAAAAGAGGTAGTAGTAAAAGAAGAGATGCATGGTGGAATGATGAAGTGAGAGAAGCTGTAAAAAAGAAGAAAAAAGCATGGTTAGACTACTTGGCCTCTAGTTACGATAAGGATATGAGAGAGAAGATGATAGAAAGATATAAGCTGCAGAAAGTTCATGCGAAAACATTGATGGGGGAAGTACGTGAAAGGTGTAGAATAGAAGCGGACGAGAGGTTGTCGCACAACTTTAGGGAAAACTCCAAACTCTTCTGGAAAGAGGTTGGAAGGTCCCGGAGTGGTGCAACAGCCTTAAGAATGAACAAAGTGCTTTCGAGAACCAATGACGTCCTCTCAGAAAAACCGGACGTCATGCAGCGATGGAGTGAATTTTATAGAGAAATGTATGCGTGTCATGATCTTAGTGAAGGATCCGGGGGTGACGCCGTGACTGGCACGCCAGACACAGGCCTCGATGACACTGAGGTCATCAGCATGAAAGAGATTGAACGTGCGATTCGAAGTTTGAAATGTGGTAAAGCTGCGGGACAGAGTCACTACTGAAATGGTTAAGTACAGTGGGCCTCGCGTCTGGGACAGCTTTCATCTGCTGTGCAATTTGTGCTGGCGGACGGGAGATGTCCCGTATAGGATGATTATGATTTTTGGTGTTGACGAAATATTTTTAATTTCTTTATGGTAACTTTTTTCTATTTTTACATGTACATGGTCTGAAATCTCTTTATCTTTGGGTTCATTTTCAATTCTGTATTCATGTGTTATACCCGTATTAGTAGAATTCATATATGTAAGTTTTTGCAAATAATTTCGGAAGCGTTCAGTGGTGATATTCTAGGCGTCTTAGTTTGCAAATAAATCATTTTTTTTTTTTGCTTAATGGAATGGGTGTTCGCTTTGCAATGGGTGTGCAATCTTATCATCACCTGTGAGGTTTTTTAAGCAGTGTATAGTTCTGTCTTTCTCTTGTAATTTTAAATTCAATAATTGAATCTGCGAATTTAGTTCTGCAATTTCATTGTGCGCTGATTCTAGTTCCGTTTTTACTGAGGACAATTGTAGGCTTAACTCATCGACAGTTGATTTATTTAGGGCGTGGATTAAGTGGTCACTGTGACCAGTTGTATCAAACAGAGTGTAATTTGTTAACGACTGACTCATTTGGAAGTTCTCAGGATCGTCAGAGAAAGTTCTCTTTCTTCTTCTCATTGTAATGTTTTCCATAATTTTATTCGATTTTATTAAATGTCAATTACCTAATAACCTTACAATGCAAAATAAAAATTAAACAAATATCAAATTAAAAAAAAAACAAATAAAAAATTAAATAAATAACAAAAGTCATGTTCAAAATTATACAAAGTACAACAAAACAATAAAAGGTAAATTAAATAAATTAAGACTAAAATATAAATTTTAAATTACTACGACATTAAACAACTACTAAAAACTAAGTCTGATAAAAAAAAGTTATAAACTAATTAGGCCGGTTTAGAACTCAGATTTCTTGAATTCGTTCGATAACCATATGAGTTACAATCCATTACACCAAGCTAGTACATTATATTACAGTCAAAATAACGTTCTAGTTATCAAAACTTTCGTTAAACGTGGAAATAATGAGTGTATTTGAAATTTAGTAACACCGTCTTTACAATATTATTACAATTATCACAACAATCATTTCACACAAATTTTCCAATTTCAAATTTTGTTTTCACTCACAGTTTTAGAAAATGTCAATAAAGTTAATTAATATTTGATAAGTTAGTAATTAATTGTTTTTGAACACTTGAAAGGTGTTTATAATCACGTTAGTTTTAGAATGATATTTAAAATATTGCTTAATTATAATGCAAAATAACACTCTCACTTCTTTACTGTTATGTTTACTTCGTACTGAATTAATTAATTTTTAGATTAATGATCTGGAAATAATTTTAAATTGTAAAAATATACGGTGTCGATTCTACAACCGCGAGCACTTGTGGGTGCTCTTATTATCTCTAAACCAAAAAAGCAGTCAACAACAAACAGAACGTCTTGTAAAAGGTACACTAAAATATCCATTCCATATTTAACACCCTTAGCGATGGATTTTTTAACGAATTTTTGACAATTTCGCATGGGACCTGAAGCCTACTCAATACAAATCTTTTGAATCGCTTGAACCCTATCCAAGCAATCGGCGCTTATACATAAAAATATACGCGTTGAATGTATTTCCTCCTTCTCTATTTGAAGTTGTTTAAACATTATACTGTAATCGACGCTTATAAAGCTCTATATAAATGAAATTCCCTGCAATCGGAAATGTTTGACAGAGTCTCTCCGAACCGGATATTGCGTGCGTTGGAGTGTAATCGTATCTATTTCTATTTTCCGTTTATCGAACCAGTTCAAGAGCAATTGTTGGAATCAGAATGATATATTTAACAAACGAGGTAAAATTACCTGAAAGAAAATTCTATAATAAATAACTTGTGTGACAATTTTACTTTGTTGTAGTCTCACCTGTAAACAAAAGACCCTATGCCTGTTCTATGACTATTTTTGATTGAAATAAAGAATAACTAATTAACTCAAAAAATTGTAATCTTGATTGCTACTTTCTTACCTCCTCCTTCCTGTCTCTTAATATCAATGGATTGGTGGAGCGATGGCTAAGCATTTGACTACCACACTGAAGGACCGCGGGTTCTATACTTGCACGTAAAAATGTGTTTCTTTAGCTCTGAATGCTAGTCTTACAACTTATCTGTGTTAAATATTTACAAAATATAGAGTAATTTCCAATATGAACGAAACGTATTTCAATATGATTCAATTATTTAAGAACATTATCTTAAGTAATTGAATCGTATTGAAATATACTGATAAAATTTGTCATTGGTTACAATCTAAAATATTTTTTCACTTGACAGGCAAATATTTCCAGACCACTGAATATATTTCTGATCAAAAAAGATAGAAGAAAAGTAAATATAAGTTGATAGGTAAAAGGTAACCGTACGTATCTAGACTCTAGATACGCTACATACGCCTAGTGGCGGGTTTTCTACACTACTCTCTAGATGTTGCATAATAAACAATGTTACTATCCACGGATTCTGTGACGCATCATCTCGAGCTTACGTGGCAGGTTCCTACCTAAGATTTAGAACAGGAGGCGGTGAAGTGAAGTCCAATTGCTGAGATGCTAGCAATGGATGGAACTGAATGGCATTTCATTCCCGCCTATAGCCCCCACACATGGGTGGACTGTGGTGAGTCAGAATCAAATCGATGAAAAACCATTTGAAACGGATAATGACCTCTCACGTACGTTCACTCGTACTAAGATATGAGCACCTTGTTATGTCAAATTGAATCTTGCCTCAACTCACGACCGCTTAACATATTAAGAGACACGGACACAGACAACATCCAACCATTAACGCCTGGCCATTTCCTTGTAGGTGAAACGCCTATTATGGTTATGACACCAGACTTCCAAGACAATCCTAATAAGTCATTTATCAAGATGGCAGTACCAACAAAGATTGTTGACGGACTTCTGGCGTCGAAGACAACAAGAATACCTGTTGGGAATGCAACAGTGTCCAAAATGGCAAAGGAAGGTCAAGGAATTTGACACAGGTCACATTATACTCATAAAATCAGATTGCTTCCAGGTAAATGGATGATGGGACGTATTGTAAAAAAAACCGGGTTTTAACGGTGTTTAAACGGTGGTTTAAAGATCTGTAAATAAGCTGTGTTACTCACCTACCAATAGACATTAAATTATGATTTATTTTATTTATAACTAAGGCGAATTGTGTCTATCTATATTCTATATGTATATTTTAATTAATTGTGTACTGATATTTGTGTCTTTGTTTTTTTTTTTGTGTTATTTTTGAGTGTGATGTAACCATTAACGATATCCCCTTAACAAATTGATAATAAATTTGTTAAAGGGTTCTTTCTCCTTTGGTAGGTGGTGTGTTCGGATAGAATGATAGCATGTTTGAGTAAGTTTAATAATTAAAGGCATAATTTGTTCAATTCAATCAGTTGCAAATAAATCATCACATAGGAATTTGTGGTAACTGAAAGACGTGTAAACACGTCTAATGTAAATTCCTACAATGAAAAATGATCCTTACCATCTATTACAAAAGCAAAAACAACGGATTATTAATAATAATAACTGTGTTGACAGATTGAGTGAATTTGCAAATTATATACTTTTGATGGATGTTCACAATCATTATTAAAAAAGGAAATCGTTTCAATTTTAATGCATATTTATTTGTGTATAGTGTGCAAACTAATTGCAAATACGATGGCAGTAAGTGTTGTTTTTTCTTATTGTAAATAAAAAGTTTACGAACACGTATAAGATGCGTAATATCATATTATATTGTGCGTTTAAGCAAACTGTAGTATATAATGGTATCACAGCTAGGGATGTACTCGTACTCTTGCTTAGTGATTTACTGGTAATCGGTAACCACCATACCAGACTCCTAAACTACATAACCGATTTTAATCAAATTTGCACACCGTGTGCAGTTTGGCCCAACTTTAGAGAAAGAATAGTTTTTTTGCCCATGAGTGAACCACAATTCTTTTTATTTAGGATTTTTAATAGGGCATGACAAAGTGTCATCGAAAAGGTTGTCTTTTTTCATTGCATTTAAAAAATTAAATATTTTAAATGCAATGAAAAACGTATTTTGTATGCTCCAAATACGCGATTCTTTGTAAATTTTACGCTACTATAAAACCAAAATTATTTTTAAAAATTATACACATATATATATATATATATATATATATATATATATATATATATATATATATATATATATATATATATATATATATATATATATATATATATATATATATATATACTAAACACGTTGTTATATATTTTAATGATTTCAATTTAAAAATTTTCTTCAGAAAATAGAAGACAAAAACATAATCCGCTACCAAAATGTATTGCAGTAAGAAATCCATACTTTTATATTTGAATGCGAATATCTGTCTAGCTTTCAGGACTAAACTGCTAAATTGATTTTAAATAATATTAAAAAGGTAAGTAAATTGTACAGCTCAAAAAGCTTTATAAACTTGGTTGTTATTGACCGTTAAACCGCGAACTTGTGGAAAAAAAGCTATGAATGTGTTCTTCATTTTTTTTTGCGCCCGAAGCAAATATGGGTTGGGAATGCTCATAGCATACCACGCAGCCGGCTGCGTGGTTATGTGGCGACTTTTACCCACTAAACCCAACCTTTTAGGAATTGGCTTAACGATCTGACTAGAGATCTCTAAGCCGTATACGAACGCGACCCATTTGGCAGAAAAGAGAGCGCAGTGTGTTCTTCATATAGCTGAAAACATTAAAAAGGCTAGGCTACCTTTTATCCTCAAAATTTACTATAGAGAACGCGGTATGAAGGACTTCCATGCGGACGAAAGCTAGTATTTATATTATTCTTTGAGTCGGTATTTCCTTATTATTGGTTGCCTATAAAATGAGTTGACCTGTTTGCTTACGTTGTTTAACATCCACAAATTGCAATAAGTTGCAAAGTATACAAAGTGACTAACATTATTATTTGTCTATAAAGGCGGTACTTACGACGTTTAATAAATTAAATGTTATTTACAGAATAATAAAATTTATTAAAGATTTTGTGTTATACTAATCATTAAACAATGTAATACATTATCTTGTATTACATTGTACTTTAGTGTACTAATCATTAAACAATGTAATACATTATCTTAGCCAACTTTTATGTTTGCCGAAAATTTTCCAAGCATGTTTTTCATATTTTCTATAAATTAATTTTAAAAAGTTTTTTCATTAACCTTGGAAAATATATATATATATACATATATATATATATATATATATATATATATATATATATATATATATATATATATATATATATATATATATATATAACAATTGCCGTTTGCTATTTTTAGCAACTCAGATTTCCAATTAGAAATTGTATCGAATACTGATATATTTTTCAAATATATGTTTTATATATTTTTATATATTTCTTATAGGATATTCCATTTGGTCAAATATAATCTCTAGAAAGAGTTAATACAGCCTACGTGTGATTACCACGTCGCACTGTCATCGTTTTTTTCGAGCCATCACATTTTCAGATGTTGAATTAATACTTTTCATAGGATCACACTTATCGGTGCTAATACACGTAAAAAGTTGTATATATGTATATATACAATTTCCTTGTCTTTCAAATATTGTTTGTGATGTTTGGATAAGAAAACAGTTTAAAAAAATTATGAGTTAAGCCTTCCTACTAACCATATTTTTTATGTTCGTATCTCCAGGAAAACTGTAAAAATGGTTTATGTAAATAAAAATATATCTTATCTTATCTAAAACAGTACCAATAGTATTGAATGGTATAGCATTGGTAAGCGAACAACGGGAAAGAGCAAACTCGAAATAAAAAGTATGAAAATTATATTTTTTTAAAGAATAAAGGTAACAAACGGGCACTCAGTCCACCTGATGGTAAGTGGATGCTGTGGCCCGTAGACATCTATTAAAAATCGATTAAGAATCAAAACACAGATGCGTTGTCACCTCTGAGGACTAAGATGGAATGCCTCGTTTCCAGTAAAAAAGGGTATCCGGATGTCTACACTCACCATACGAAACACAGCAGTATTAAGCTGCTATTTTACGCTGGTATTCTGTGAGAGCGTGGTAATTCCCGTTCGTGCCGACCCATTCTTGCTACAACAATGATATAGCTGTAGCGTGGCTCTACCACGTAACAAAACGTATGTTTTTACTTTTAACATAAAATTGGACTACCCAATTCTTTTTCGGCGATTGAGCATGAAGTGAACATACAGTATACAATATGTAACAAAAACCCTGTGGTTCCCGTTAAGTGCATTATCAGAATCAGTTTTCAAACGTATAGATATAACTTTACGTCAGAAAACTCGACATAAAAATAATCAAATTAAATTTTAATTAAATAATATTTGTAAATTTAATGTGGATTGATTACCTCTGCCTGGAATTATCGCCAGCGGCGGGTGGCGGCCGGCGGTGACGTAGGTACATCAAAGACGGGGCGCGCGCGCGCGCATCTTACCTACACTAACTGCACACTGAGGTCGTGACCTCGTCACATTACAGCTGTTATAGTCAAACACTAATTTATCACTATGTCTACTTGACGACCACGAAGATGTTGTTCAATATGTCCACCTTGTACCTCTATACATTTGTGACACCGACTTATATTGTCTGAACGCACGCGTTGCATAACAGACATTTCGGACTTTATTTTTTCAAACGCTGCTACTATACGCATACGCATTTATGCCTCGGTATCGCATGCTTATTAGAATACAGTCTGCTTAATCGTACCCCAGACGTAAAAATCTAAAGGTGTGAGATCAGGTGATCGTGCCGGCCAGTTGACCGGTCCACCGTGGCTAATCCATCTTTCACCGAATTCAGTATCCAAAAAACTTCTTACACAACGGGAGAAATGCGGTGGAGCACCATTGTGTTGATACCACATGCGACGAACGAGGTCTAAATTTATTTCTTCAAGTTCATTGCTTAGTTCTTCTCGCAAAAAACGTCCGTAGTTTTCACCACTCATTGTGTGGTCTAGGAAATACGAACCAATAATTTTGTCGCCTATAATTCCCACCCACACATTGATTTTCCATCGGTGTTGAAAGTGGCTTGATTTATACGAATGCGGATTTGTCGTTGACCATACGTGTTCATTATGAGCGTTAAATACACCTGTTCTTACAAAAGAGCATTCATCTGTAAAAAGTACGTGGTTCAAAAACTCAGGATCTCCTTCAACCTTATCAAGTAACCATCTACAGTAATCCATTCTCGGCTCGTAGTCATTGGGAAAACCTATGAACTCGACGATAATGATACGGGTGCTGGCCATCATCTTTGAGGGCTCTCCAAACGCGCATATGGTTCACACCTAGTTCACGTGCCACCGAGCGCATGCTCCGCGTCGCAACTTCCTCAAACATGTCGATAATGTGCTCCTCGATGTGGTCGTCGTACATCCTCGGTCTTTCTGATTCTTTACGTTGTTGATCACGGCCATGCACACTGCCAGTATTGTACATACGAATGTGAATTCATTGGAACGTCATCGCCGATGGCAATTGTATATTTCTTGGAGTAGCAAAACACTCCCCGTAAAGTCTTCGTGCTGCTGCATAATTGCAGTTACATAACGCGGTACTGGTGCTTGATGCTTGTTTGTTTGCATAGACGTGGCAAAGCTACTGTACTCTATAACATAATTTTGATATTTTCTAAATCGATAAAAAATTCGTGGTTTTTATGTTATTTTTTAATAATAGTTATTATTTATTTATTTATTTCAGACAGCGTCCGTAAGTGTTATTAAGAAATTAAATTATAGCTAGGATTAGTAAAAATACATTAAAACACTTTTATAACAAGAAACATTTAAAAAATTGTGTTATAAATCCACACAATAACAAATATTTAAACTATTATGCTGCTGTGTTTTAAGTGCATAAAGTGCATTCATAAAATGGACGCTACTTTTAATCACTGGAAGAGTGGAGTTTTTTGGGTTTTTCCTAGTACCTAAGTCCTTCGTCGGCTTTCGCTTTTGAGTTCAAAGAAGGCGCAAAACGCCGCGTATATTACCTATTAATTTTGTTTTGTTTGTTATATTCTAGCAATAAACGATAATATGAATTTATTTAAAAAAATGATTACAACCTACTACATATATACATACACATACTTTATCGAATAATATTTCATATGAAAAATACATACTAAATTTCTCCTAGAAATGGTTGCAAATTTGGAATTAATCACGATATTTTATGCATGAAATAACCTTTTTAAATATTTTCATAGATCTATTTAGCAATAAAGTGGAAATTTACAACATAAGTATTCAAATACTATGTGAAGGTTGAAATAATATCCATTTCATTATAATTTCTATTATTTTAAAATTAAAGTTTTAAAATAAAGTACACGAAACTCGAAAAAATTAAAAACCTAATGAAATAAATGAAATGCCTACGCATACCCGCCTAGCGGGGGCAAGGACGGGTTATGTCGGACTCGCACCGACTAAAACCCCATGGTGTTCCACCTTTTTCATTTATTGGCAGGGCCACGGGAACGCTTTTGCACACATCCGCAGCCCCACCAGCGCCTGCCGCCCCATGGCAGCACCTCCTAGGGAGAGGAATATTCCTCCCCGTTCTCCTTCACAGGTAAGGCGCACCAGAACACATGGCGCGCCTTCCTCCACGGCCTCCAATTACATCTGCGCATCAGACGCCCCCGCGTCCGATGCACGAAGGCCATGGGGCCAGGAAAAACCAGCACATAGAAGTACTAGCCTTCCCGACCTCAGCGATGGATCTGGTCTACGGCTCCACCGTCAACCAAGATTCGCCTGCGGAGGATAGGGAGAGCGGCGCCTCGCAATACCGACAATCCTCTCCCCCCGCAGCCCCATCACCACCGCATCAACGGTGCGGCCCCATTTGAGTCGCCGAGGATAGGGCGAGTGGCGCATCGCCATACCAACACTCTTCTTCCTCCGCGACTCCACCTCGGCTGCAGCGGTAAGTGGTGAGGACACCCCTCTCACCGCAGTCCACCAACACACATCCAAAGTGGGCTCCCCAAGCCCACTCGGCCACCTCAGGCCGGCCCTTCACCTCGGGCCAGCCATGTGGGTTCCTCTTTGTTTCGCCGTGGCTGACCAAGCCACGGCTTCTAAGCCCCCCCCCCGCCACGACAAGGCGGGAACCCGTTCAGGGGGGAACCTAACCTAACCTAACCTTTTTTTTGCATGGGGAAATGCCTACGCATACCCGCCTCGCGGGGGCAAGGACGGGTTATGTCGGACTCGCACCGACTAAAACCCCTTGGTGTTCCACCTTCGTCGCATATTGGCAGGGCTATGGGAACGCTTTCGCACACTTCCGCGGCCCTACCAGCGCCTGCCGCCCCATGGCAGCACCTCCTCGGGAGAGGAATATTCCTCCCCGTTCTCCATCCCAGGTAAGGCGCACCAGAACACATTGCGCGCCTTCCTCCACGGCCTCCAATTAAATACGCGCATCAGACGCCCCCGCGTCCGATGCGTGAAGGCCATGGGGCCAGGAAAAACGAGCACTTAGAAGTACTAGCCTTCCCGACCCCAGCGGCGGATCTGGTCTATGGCTCCGCCGCCAACCAAGATTCGGCTGCGGAGGATAGGGAGAGCGGCGCCTCGCAATACCGACAGTCCTCTCCCCCCGCAGCCCCATCACCGCCGCATCAACGGTGCGGCCCCGTTTGAGTCGCGGAGGATAGGGCGAGTGGCGCATCGCCATATCAACACTCATCTTCCTCCGCGACTCCACCTCGGCTGCAGCGGTAGAGGGTGCGGACACCCCTCTCGCCGCAGTCCACCAACACACATCCGAAGTGGGCTTCCCAAGCCCACTCGGAGTGGCCACCTCGGGCCGGCCCTTCACCTCGGGCCAGCCAAGTGGGTTCCTCTTTGTTCACCGCGGGAGACCAAGCCACGGCTACTAAGCTCCCCCGCCACGACAAGGCGGGGCTTAACTTTCCAATATGGACCATCGATTTCAAAGCCCATATTTTTTTTGTAGATAGTACTCACTAAAAGAAAGCGTTCTGCAAAGTTTTAGGTTGCGGAAACTTAAGGTTCATGAGATATATTTTTTTAAACTTTTCATACAAATTGGTAAATAACACGCAATTACTAAATAAATTTGACAAATGATTGATGTTAAACGTCAGTTAGTGCAGGGTTCCGAATATTTTGAAAGTATCGATACCTACTCGATACCAAGTATCGTATCAAAAATATCAATACTACTTGGTATCGAGTACATTTCGTTAATTTTGGAGACGAAAAATTATGACAAACCAATTAGATGCATAGGAAGAGCTGATAAGTGCAATTATAGATGTATATAAAGTAGAATAAAGTTTACTCTATTTAAGTTCCACCTTAGTACTTGTATTTCATTGTTTGCAACTTGTTTGTATATCTTAATTAGTACAGCTTTTGTACTTTTATTTTATTGTTTGCAACTTTCTGTATTATCTAATTCTTACTACAATAAAGTGTTTACTGACTTATTGACTTACTTATTTAATATTCAAAAAGTACCCAAAACCGAATCAGAGCACCCCACTATCCACGTGGTCTTGTCTGCCCTACCCCTAGAGTGTATATAAGAGCCCGGAGGCGCGGAGGGAGAGCAGTGCCCGCCCGCCGTAGGGAAGCGCAGGCACCGAGATCGCCGTAGCGGCTGAGGCTGGTCGCCGAAGGCGACCAAAAAGCCGAAGCTGCGAAGGCGAGCCCAGGTGCCTGTGCTTCCCTACGCTAGGGCGGAGGCACTGCTCATCCCGCAGCGCCGGAGCTGCCGCGGAGCGCCGGAGCACAACTTCCCGGCTTCTTACCCCCCCTAGTCTCTAAAATTAACGAAATGTACTCGATACCAAGTAGTAGTGATACTTTTGATACGATACTTGGTATCGAGTACGTATCGATACTTTCAAAATATTCGGAACCCTACACTAATTGACGTTTGACATCAATGATTTGTCAAATTCATTTTGTAATTGGTGTAATTGCGTGTTATTTGCCAATTTGTATAAAAATTTAAAAAAATATATCTCATGAACCGTAAGTTTCCGCAACCTAAAACTTTGCAAACCGCTTTCTTTTAGTGAGTACTATCTACAAAAAAAATATGGGCTTTGAAATCGATGGTCCATATTGGAAAGTTTAACCCAAGGCGGGAACCCGTTCGGGGGGGAACCTAACCTAACCTAACCTTACCTATAAATTTGCTAATAACTTTCCTAAAATTGGTATTTTTCGTAAAATAAAACTCACGAAATTCGAAAAAATTAAAAATGAGTCTAGATAGGTGTTAAGATTTACACAAAAACCTTGGGGAAGCACGCGCCGCTTAGCGGCTTGCTTTGAGTCCGCCGTGTCAGTGACCTCATATCGGCCGTAGACTATTATTTATTCTGTGACGTAGATAATATTATGTCGGCACGTGTCGGTAAGTTCAGAAGCAAATAACATTTTTAGAAATTTAATATTTCTTAAGTTATCTTATTAGAAACCCCAATTAAGGCAACGAAAAAAATTTTCATTATCATAATTGCCATGCCTATGTGTACACCTATACGTCCCTGAAACGACCAACAGGCTTTTCGTTATATACTGTATAGTATTAATACGAAATCATAAAATTGTATCTAAAACTTTATTGAAAATTTTCAATGATACCTATAGAGGGAACAAAATTACAATTAAATAAAAAAACTTTACAACAATTTATTCGTAGGTCATTAAGTTACTAATTTCCACCGTATTTGATCGCATCTATTTAATTTGTTACTATACCAAGTACAATTTTAAAAGCAACAATATTTCTCGGTTTACCGGTATCGGTAAAATTTTGTTACATCTCTAGGTTTGTACTATCTCTAGTAGGTACTGTTGTTTTTACACATAAATAATTATTTATATTTGATTCTAATATTTACAAAAATAAAAAATTCCGACTAACTGGTGAAAGGATATAATATTTTTATTCAAATTCCACATCCGGCTGTTTTTCCGATACGTAATTATGGTACAAATCAGTGTTTTTGAAATAAATTGCACCAAGCAACGCTTGACACAAAAATTGGGCAACAACTGTGTCGTCAAAAAATTTGTTGACATTTATGGGTGTGAATTGACATATTAGTGGCTATACGGGCACTGCTCTCTCCCCATTCTATGGTGTATGTATGTATTATAGTATTAAGTTTGACAAAAAAATCATAAGCCGCTAGCCTTATTTGAGATTTATCCATAAACAGGGACTTACTCTTGGACGTACTTAATTCGTAAAATTTTTAATGCATATTAAGCAAGCTGTATTACACTTTCAACTTCACATTAAAACACAGAAATCTCATTTACAAAATATATAATAAATGTTTTTTCCTTGACTTAGATTTTCCACAGATAATTAAAATGGAAAATTTGAAATCACGAAACTAAATTATAATTATTTGTCGCAAAATTTTAAAATTCTTTGGCAACAATTGTTACTCTGTGCGACTGTTTAAACACAGACCATTATATGTTTGACATTGACGTTAACATGTCCGGTCATGCATTGAGTGTTGCTGCCATATATGCTGGTGCTGCATAATGCTAGCTAGCCCGGACTCAATGGACAAGCGTGGTAAGAGAATTATAGGTTATACTAATATATTAGAACCAATCTTACAGGTCTCAAGCATAGGCGCAAAGTAGCCAGCCTTTTGCTTTTCTACCGGAGTCTGAAAATTAGTGGAATAATTTGCCAACAACTGTCTTTCAATTCGATTATAATGTGAATGTCTACAAGGCAAGAGTGAATAGGCTTATGTTAAGCTTAGTCAGTATGCTTAACTGTCTTTGGCTGCATCACAACTTACCAGCAGGTGAGAAAGTAGTCAAGCACTGGTTCAGCAATGGACTTTTACGGGTTTTCATGAAAAAAAATTTCTTCGTTTTTAAAAGCAAACAAAAGGTAACGATTTATTCCTAAATCAATTATCAAAAAAAATCAGTGCATTAAATCTGAACTTGTGGTAAAAATACGCATGTCACTGACACTACATTTTATATCATCGTTTGCATGGGAAGCGGCTTAAAAACTCCCTTCACAGAAATATATTTCCATTAACATTTTATCTTTATCTCATAACGATCTTCCCAAGAAATATAGTTGAATTAATCCAAGGTTGTCAGATGAATAAAAAGAATAATTAAGAGGAGTAATTTTTCCTTAAGTGAACGTCGCATAACTTTCGCGTTGACTTAATATGGTAAGGGTTAATTACATTTTTTTACTTATTTATTTAAAACTTACTTACGGACTTAATGGCTAAGGCATTCTCTACCAGTCTACCTTGGGGTGATGCAGAGATAGTATGAAGTATGTGTAGTAAAAAGTAAATATGAGAACAATAAACTAAAATAAGAAAAACTATGTAATACATGGAAATAAAATACATAAGATATAAATGGTATGGCACAAAAAAATCAATAAAACAAAAAAATATTAAGATAATAAAAAGGTATAATACATAACTACATATTATAACGTCGGATATACATCCGATTTTATATACATAAACTCATAAAGATATATATACAAATTTTGAAATAAATTTACATAAATATATTAATATATACACATATATGTATTTAAAATATAATATACACAGTAAGAATATTTATATACAAACTGGCACTATGATTATTCTGCCAATTTATTAAGGAGGTGTTTCCGAACCTTCATTTTGAACGCATTACGATTACTAGCCATCCTGATTTCAAGAGGGAGTGCGTTCCAAAGAAGAATAGATTGAATGTGGAAAGAAGAATGAACAAGTCCATAGCTATGGAAAGGACATAGGAGAAGGAGGTTATTCGTAAAGCGGAGGTTTCTCTCGTAACTAGCGCTAAGCAACTGAAAGTAAGGAGATAAGTAGGAAGGGGAAGTTTGAGACATCAGGATATAATAAAGGGTGGTGAGTGCGTGCAAACTGCGGCGTTGACGAATCGGTAACCATTTTAATTGAGATCGATATGTGGATACATGATCATACTTTCGAAGATTGAAATTAAATTGAATGCAATTATTCAGAAGACGGTCATATTTGTTGAGATCTTTTTTTTATAGAAGAGGGGGCAAACGAGCATGCGCCTCACCTGATGTTAAGTAACTACCGCCGCCCATGATCCACTGCAACAACACCGCACCAGGGGAATTGCAGGTGCGTTGTCAGCCCTTTAGAAAGGAGTAAGCTCTTTTCTTGAAGGTCCCCAGATCGTATTGGTCCGGAAAAATCGCCGGTGGTAAACTATTCCACATAAAGGTTGTACGCGGAAGAAAACACCTTTTGAAACGTACAGTGGTGGACCGCCAAGCATCCAGATGGTGTGAATGGTATTGAGACGTTTGCCGCGTAGTGCTTTCACGAAATATGGCGGCTGCGATTAATCTGAACAATTCCTCAGAGCACTCTCCACGGTATATGCGAAAGAAAATGCAAAGAGATGCAACATCTCTTCGCAGTGCCAGTGAATCGAGCTGATCGGAAAGCACTCGGTCGTCGACGGTTCGAGCCGCTCTGCGCTGGATGCGGTCAAGTGGAAGGAGCTGGTACTGGGGAGCCCCAGCCCAGAGATGGGAACAGTATTCCATGTGCGGCCGAACCTGCGCCTTGTAAAGTTGCAGGCGGTGTGCCGGCATGAAATACTATCCCGCTCTGCTGAGCACGCCAAGCATTTTAGAGGCCAATTTGGCCTTCTCTTCCAAGTGACTACGAAACTGCACGTCACTTGATATGTCGACGCCGAGGATTCCGATACTGGCTGAGGTAACAAGGCACTCCGCCTTGAAACTGAGGACATACGACAAAGGGGTTCTTTTTAGCGGTTAACCCGCAAACTTGTACTTCTGGGGGTTAAACTGGACTAGATTTAGTCACCCATAATCCGAGACTCTGTTCAGCAAAGACTCGACTTGAGACACAAGTTTGTCCCGGCACTCGGAGACGTTTTCCCGAGAAATATTGGCTCGGCCGGTGTAAAGATCATCACCAGTGCTGTCATCTGCATAGCAATGAATGTTACGGGTTTGCAACATATCATTGATATGCAGAAGAAATAGCGTTGGCGATAGCACGTAGCCTTGTGGAACACCAGCATTAATAGGCTTGCAATTGGAGCTTGCACCGTCTACAACGACCTTGATGCTCTGATCTGCAAGAAAGCTGGTGATCCAATCGCACAATTTCTCGGGAAGCCCATAGGCAGGGAGCTTCGAAAGAAGCGCTTTGTGCCAAACCCGATCGAAGATCTCCATTCAGGTCGAAATAGCACACACATATCACCATATTCAAAGTGCAAAGTTTAATTTTTCCGTTAATCGACATTAGCGGAAAAATTAAACTTTGCACAAGCACTGTCTTGATTTCGGATGGTAGAAAAATTTTTAGGCGATATAGAGAACACAGGGTACCGGTAACTTTCTGGCTAACGGTTGTTGCTTGGGCTTTCTAACTCAAAATGCAATTAATTAATGAACCTAGATCCTTCGCAGTAGAACACAATTGAATATCAGTACTATTAAAAAAGATAGGAAGTAGAGATATTGTTTGCAATTTTCGGATCATCCGAGGGTTACCAATTGTATGGACTGATACTTTGAAGGGTTGATCATTAGGCCAAACCAATCAGATCAGTTCTTGATGTACTCAAGGTTTCCATTAATGACATCCACCTCTATCGAAATATCTTCTATACTCTTTTATATGTACAATTGCCAGACATCGGCATACAGATGATACGCAGACTGAAGGTTTTGGGTAATGAGATTAGTAAATATAGAAATCAACAGAGGAGCTTTGCCAAAAACAGTTTGCCGAGACTTTTTCAAGAACTCCTTTACTGAAACTGGAGAACCTTTCAGTTTGGACTTCGCGCTCCATACTGATGACCTGAAGTTAAGGCTAACGAATCTTACTAGGATTGGTCGGAGATGATTTTTGGTGGCTACTCCAATTCTGTGGCAGACACTAATGCAAGATGCTGTGATGTCCTTAAACTCCATTTTGTGGATTATACTTAGAACTATAGCCTTGCAATCCTCCTTATCCTCTTCAGCAACACCCAAGAAAAGGAGAGCCTTTCGTCAGTGTCTGGTCTCAATAGCGTCCACCATATGGGAGCACTCATTGATTTGCTTACGGTGCATACCAAGCATAGAAAACATGTGTTCGCGGAAGGTTCAAAACTCCTCAGCCACCTTCGCAACAGTGTCCTTTGCGGATACCCCCTGTGTAACTGTGCTTTCAGTTCAGCCATCCTTCCATTCTTTTTGAAAATTCGATCCTTTTTGAAAAACATTCTCTAATCTCATCGAGTTTGGACATTGTGTTGTGCCAAGATATATTTTTATGCTGACAGTTGGTGTATTTAGACGGAATGAATTCACGTATACACAGTTGTACAAATTTGATTACCAATAAAATTGTGTTATTTTTATTTTTTATTACTTATTAGCACTCAAATATGTAATAAACTATGTAGAATAGAGTATTATTTAATTTCAATACAAATTAAAATTTTACGTATGTGTTAACTTTTATTTACCTACCGCCGAAAAAGTTTTTATTTAAACTGAAATGACAAATTTGTTTATTTATTTTTATTTATTTATTTAATTAATTACAACGGTTTTTAATTCAATTACAGTAATTAATAATTTCAAAAGGAACATGAGTATAAACAATGCTAAGAGAAATAATACAAATTTCATATCATTACTTTCGCAAAATCGTAAACAAGCTGACGATAGCACATTCAAACTAACCACAAATATATTATAGTCGAGTGCAGCAAATATTTTATTGTCAATAGTCCACTGGTGGACTCTGCCAATACCATGTTGGAAATGACTATGATTCACATTTTCATTTATTTAGAGTACCAGTTTTAAATCGTCTGCGTAAAGTAAGCATTTAGCATCTTGAACGACGCTAATAAGATCGTTTATATATTAATAAGAATAAGAAATAGGAGTGGCTCGATTACCGAGCCCTGACTAGCTCCTGAGCGAGTATGGTATGACTGGGTTAGGTAACAACCATGGGTAACATATTGGCGTTGCTTACGACGGTGACTTAAAAAAAGGGAAAATAGTTTCAGCGTAAATCTTATAGAATAACATAATATTATTAAAGTTGTGATCTATAGCACATAACTTTAATAACATTTTATCATTATCCACTTCATCTAACGCCTTTTTAAAATCAAGGTATAGCACATCTACCTGCCTACCTTTATCTAGACTCCTCTGCGAAATGGAAGCCACTGACATTTAACTGTTTGTAAATAACCTTATGTATAATAATATGTCCAAAAACATTGGCAGGACATGACAGAATCGCAAAGGGTCGATAATATTCAACAGAGGACCTTTTACTAGTTTTTTGAATGGTTGGAATGGGGGTGATATGAGATAGCTTCCACTGTTCGGGATAAGTGCCACTGTGCAGAGCCAGGTTAAATATATGACAAAGGGAGGGTGCAATACGTTCCTTACGTCATTTTTGTATATATGTAGGAACTTTGTTGGGATCAACAAAACTACTGGGTTTTAATTTATTGATGCCTGCTTTGACTTCTGATAATATAAAGTTGTGTATATTTACAAATCCCCCATGTGGTGCGATGTTGGCAGTAGATACTTGATTGGGATCTAGAATGGGGTTATTTGGAGGAATTCAGTGCAGGAGAATTTTTTGTTCTTCTAGATCACTATTGGTTCAAAACTGCCCTTGGATTTCAGATGACGGCGAATGTGTTGGCAAAACTTTTTCAGGTGAGCCTTAATATCATTGTTATTGTTGACGACGCTCACGTTGCTTCTCGAACACCTGAAATATAAATAAGTAATATTAATCAATAAAAAATAAAATATGTAAAATATATACTCATAAAACATTGTTACTTACCTTATGTACTTGCTGTTTTTCTATAATAAATAAGTACGTGTGCATACGGGGACGGCGGCACTTACCGCGATTTTTATCAGTAGGGTGAAGGTATATTTGCAACAACGGTGTTGCACCGCTGAGTACATGATCCCGCGTTTCGAGTTAGTTGCACTAGAACATCATACGAGGTGACACCTATGTCTCCCTCCCCGCGGATGTACACGCGCTCACCAAATTTTTTATGTATATTTTTCTCCCAGACGACACCAGCGGCCTACATCATCAACATAGTGGTCCTTCGGCCGAATCCTTACGTCGTCTGCAAAAAATATAATAATAATAAGTACCAGTTATGTTCCACGCGCTGGCTACGCCGCAAAAAAAGCGACGACCACGTGGCACCGCTGCAAAATCGGAGTGCAAGAACAACCAAGATGTGTTACCATCGTTCAGCTTAAAGGATGAAGTGCTGGAAAAACCTGGAAATGCGCTAAGTGCCTCTAGTAAGAGTAAAAAGTCATCAAAGACCGCAGGCACGTCGTCAAGTACGGCACGCAAACGGCAATTGGAATACGAAACCGCTAAAGCTATGGCTCTCGTGGAAATACAAGCAGCGGAAGCTGAAGTGCAAGCAGCGGAAGCTGAAGCAGAAGCCAAAGTTAAGAGTGCTCAGGCAGAAGCTGCCAAGCTTAAGGCAAATATTCAGTCGAAGCTGCTAAACAAACAGCTTGCAGCTGAGATGGCAGAATTGGAGTCTCATTCACGCTCTTCCCACAAGTCGGCTATGAAATCTTCGACCAGCAAAGTTGAAAATTGGCTGAATGCTCCAGGAAACCAGCATGAGGAGAACCGAGAAGAGTACTCTTGTGAAAAAATCGGCCTAGAAAAGCTAGCACATGCCTTGAATGATGCAGTGGCTGCCTCATCATATAAAATACAGAACCAGGAGCTCTTAACAAGATTAGCAACGTCTAAAGACCTGCCTTTATTTTTTGGAGATCCAATGGAGTGGTTGCAGTTTAAACAGGCGTACCAAGAATCTACCCAATTATGCAAATATAGTGACACAGAGAATTTATGGCGGCTACGTAAGTGTCTTCGTGGCGATGCTAAAGAAGCAGTGACTTCACTCTTGATTGGTGGAACTACACCCGATTTAATAATTGACACCTTAGAACTTCGATTTGGCAAACCAGAAACAATTATGAGTAAAATAGTTTTACAGCTTAAAAAACTATGTCCGTTGCCGTTAACTTATCATAATGATATCATTAATTTTGCAATAAAAATAAAGAACTATGTGGCTGCTGCCAAAGCAATGCAACAAAGTGATTATCTTCGCAGCCCGGAGTTAGTATCGATTGTCGTATCTAAGCTTCCAACTTTGCTTGTCGCAAAATGGACCGACTACGTTTATGAACAGCGAGAGTGTAATTTACCGAAGCTAGAATTGCTTAGTGAATTTTTATATGAGGAAGCCACTAAAACAGCTGCATCAGGAGTAAGTCATATTCACGCTCAATATAATTTAAAGAAGCCCGATGAACGTAAACACCGTTCACACTCGTTGTTGTACACAAATAGTAATCAATTACAAAACGCGGAAAAGTGTAAATTTTGCCGAAAATGGGCTCATGGTGTCGCAGATTGTTCACAGTTTAAGCGCGCCTTACGCAAAGATCGCTGGCGATTTGTACGCGTAAATAAACTTTGCTTCAAATGTCTTGCCCCCCGCCATACGAATGGTATGTCTTGTATTGGCAGTAATTGCGACATTGACGGCTGCAATCAACCGCATCATCGTTTACTGCACTGGATAAAACCATTGGAAGAAAGCTTAAAAACTGTGGAGCGAAGTGAGGATGAGCATCCCAGCACCAATGAAACAGTGACTCATACGGTGGCATCCCACTGTCACAAGGTGCTTTTGAAAGTGGTGCCGCTCACTCTTCACGGACCGAATGGCAGTTTGCATACGCATGCACTACTGGATGATGGAGCTACCGTGACGGTGATATCCTCTGATATCGCAGATGAGCTCGGATTACACGGTGCAAACGTGATATTGCGCGCGCGCAGCGCATGGGACTCGGGCGAGCTTGTGTGTGAATCTCAAGTAGTGAGTGTTAGTGTTACTAATTCGTATAACGAAATGTTTACTTTCCGTGCGCGTAAAATTAAAGAATTAAATTTACCAACACAAAAAGTGCCGAATATGGACTTTAATAATTATGGATTGTTAAGTGAAGATCTTATGTTATGTAATTGTAACGCTAAGCCAAAATTATTAATAGGTCAGGACAACCATCATTTAATTTCTCCCATTCGTTGTGTTCGTGGTAAGCAGCGTGAGCCGTACATAACTCAAACTGCGCTTGGATGGTGTGTGCACGGACATATGGTAAGTGATGTTAATTGCACTGATCGCTTTGTCTCTTTCATTAATAGTTGCAGCGAAAAGGCGGGACAGTCGCAGTGTATCTTTCACTTACACACGGTAGAATCGATTGCTAGCGATTTCTCTCTCGATAACGATAACGGTGAATGCACCTGCGCGCAATTGCACGATGCGGTTCGTAGATCCTTCGCGTTAGAGTCTATTGGTGTAGGTTCGAAGCCGCGCCGCAACCCAGACGAAATACGCGCTTTACAAATTTTAGATGACACTGCAGAATTAGTAAATGGTCAATGGAATGTCGGCTTACCGTGGAAATACGATGAATTACATTTACCCGACTCTTACCCTAACGCTTTTAATCGTCTAAAGTCAATAGAAAGAAAATTTTTGCTCAACAAAGAGTATGCAACTCGTTATTGTGAAAGAATGAGATACTTATTTTCTAATGGTTATGCTAGAGAACTTAATGAGACCGATGAAAACTCTAATAAACGTATAATATGGTATTTGCCGCACTTTGGTGTAGATAATCCAAATAAGAAAAAACTGCGTTTAGTTTATGACGCGGCAGCAAAGTCGAACGGTTATTCTTTAAATGATTTTCTTTTACAAGGCCCTGATTTGTTACAATCGTTATTAGGAATAATGTTACGATTTAGAGAAAACCGCGTAGGTATCATAGGGGACATAAAAGATATGTTTTTAAGGATTAATGTACGAAAAGAAGATGTTAATTCTTTGCGTTTTTTGTGGAAAGATATCTATTTAAGCAATGAAAATGAACAATTAGGCTTCGGAAGTAGTAACAAAGGTTCAAAATTACCTATACAACATCCTGTTAAGAAATATGTTATGACGTCATTAATTTTTGGCGCTAACTGCTCCCCATTTATAGCACAATATATTAACCAAAATAAAAACACATTGCGCTTTCAGAATAAAATGCCGGATGCAGTTAATGCAATTAGGAAAAATCAATATATGGACGATTTTATCGATAGTTTACCAGACGTCGCTACTGCTACAAAAATGATAAAAGATGTTTCATATATTAATCAGCAAGGTGGTTTCGTGATGCGTAACTGGTTAAGTAACAAGTCAGATGTTCTTAATGATATGCCAAAAGAGACTTTAAATGACATGGCGATACGGTTTAATGTTGAATCCCAGCCGGAACGAACGCTTGGGCTTTTGTGGTTTCCCGCGAGTGATATGTTCGGGTTCGATCTTTCGTTAAAGCGTATACCGAGTGATATTTTACAACTATCACGAAAACCGACTAAGCGTGAAGTTCTTCGTATTATAATGTCTGTATATGATATTCATGGTTTTTTAGCACCTTTTACGATAAAATCCAAAATTTTAATGCGCGAAATATGGAATGTATAAAGTGGGATCAGGAAATGACAGATAGTTTATTTGTTTTATTTAAAGATTGGATTTCGCAGTTACAAGAAATGAGTTACGTTCGAATCCCGCGGTGGTATTTCTATAGCAACGATTCTGTCGGTGTGAATGAGAAGAGCGGCCACACCGTAAACGACGATGAGACGTCGTTGCAATTGCATATTTTTTGTGATGCATCTCCATTCGCATACGCATGTGTTGCTTATTGACGTAAACAAGACAGCAACGGCGTGCAGGTGTCATTCATTGCGAGTAAAAGTCGCGTTGCGCCGTTAAAACCGTTAACTATGCCTAAACTCGAACTTCAAGGCGCGCTATTAGCATGTCGCTTGGCAGAGACTATAAAAAAGGAGCATAGAATTAAACCGTCACGTGTTTTTTATTGGACTGATTCAATGATTGTTATTTATTGGATACGTAACGAGCATAGAAATTACAAAGTTTTTATTGCAAATAGGTTAGGTGAAATTGATGAGTTAAGTAAAATTGATGAGTGGCATTATGTGCCGACAAATTTAAATATAGCCGAAGCATTAAACAAAGGAGTTTCCTGGCAGTTTATACCACCAGCCAGTCCTCATATGGGGGGAGCTTGGGAGCGTCTGATTAGAAGTGTGAAAACGGCACTGAAAGTCGTTCTTAGAGAGAGGGCTCCTCGAGAAGAAGTTTTATTAACGCTTCTCGCTGAAGTCGAAAATATAATTAATAGTAGACCGCTTACCCATGTTTCGGTGGACCCTCAAAGTAAAGAGGCATTAACTCCAAATCATTTTTTACTAGGATCTTCGTCGAACTTACCTGTACCTGGGGTCTTTGATGATGGCGACATGTATGTTAGACGACAGTGGCGTATTGCCCAACGGTTGACAGACTTATTTTGGAGCAGATGGGTAAAAGAGTTTTTGCCAGAGCTAATTCCTCGTCGTAAATGGGATAGGGAAGGTCCGCAATTAAAAGTAGGAGATCTTGTAGTAGTAGTCGATCCATCATTATTTCGAAACTGTTGGCCAATAGGTATTATTGAAAAGGTTTATCCAGGTTCAGACGGCAGAGTCAGAGTAGTTGACGTTAGGACTAAGTCAGGAGTGATGAAGCGATCAGCTGCTCGCGTGGCCTTTCTCCAGCTTGATAATGAGTGTCGGCGAACCGACACTTGGGGGGAGGATGTTGACGACGCTCACGTTGCTTCTCGAACACCTGAAATATAAATAAGTAATATTAATCAATAAAAAATAAAATATGTAAAATATATACTCATAAAACATTGTTACTTACCTTATGTACTTGCTGTTTTTCTATAATAAATAAGTACGTGTGCATACGGGGACGGCGGCACTTACCGCGATTTTTATCAGTAGGGTGAAGGTATATTTGCAACAACGGTGTTGCACCGCTGAGTACATGATCCCGCGTTTCGAGTTAGTTGCACTAGAACATCATACGAGGTGACACCTATGTCTCCCTCCCCGCGGATGTACACGCGCTCACCAAATTTTTTTTTGTATATTTTTCTCCCAGACGACACCAGCGGCCTACATCATCAACAGTTATTATACATTGTATTTGATTTATAGGCTAACTCAATGCAGTACTTTAAATTTGAACGTTATCTAGAGAAATCTTTATAGACACATAAGTCACTTTATAGACAAACAAGCAGTCATGTTTTTTCACTGGCATGAAGTCTTATTTTCGATTGATATCCTTTATGATATCAGAAGAAAACCAGACTGGTTAACGTTTGCAATTTAGTTTAGATCTCAGTTTTTGAGTGCACAAACATCACAGACATTGTAAAAAGTATTTTGTAAAATTCAGCTGTTGCCCAAACAACATTATCTGCGTGAATGACGTTACACCAATCTTCCTTATCCATCTGATCATACAGTAAAAGAAAATCAGCTTTATTAAAGTCTCAGTCAGTTTTTGGATCAAAGTTACTGAGTACAATATGATAATAAGTGAATTTAGTTGTATCTCTACGTCTAGCGGTGGATGATAGGGGTCAATATTAACAATACTACCTGACTCAGCGACATTTACTTGCACCGCACGATCAACATCCCTTGAAAGTTATAAAGGTTAACCTCTAAATTTATTAAAAACACAATTCCCTACAAAATTACACAAAAGTAGCTATTACTGTTACAAAAGTAACAATAATAGCTACAAACATTTTTTGAGGCACTATTTAGGTTAAGTTCACCAAGAATTAATATTTAAGGTGATACCTCGGAAATTCGGTGGTTTTTTCTGTTTCTCATTTTTTTTAGTTTTATAAAAAATATTTTTGGTATATGATTTTTGACCTTATGACCTTGGAGTTCATAAAAGGAAAACACGATAACATCTAGTTTTCTCGATAGAAAATAATTATTTTAATTCTCAAATACTTACATTTCTCCATAATAAAACAATATTTTGTTATTTTAGGTTTATGGAATTATTTTTAAGGCATAGTAAATAATCATATATAAGTTCTCATAAACTATTTTAAACCATAACAAAGTTTTGTTAAAAAAATTAAAAACGTTGTTTGGCGCTTACTTGTTTTTTTCCGAGTACGTGCTCGGTATAGCTATCTTATAATTTGCGTATTATGAAGTCATTGCATCACTTTCATTTTGACACTCCCGCAGTCGTCCGTGAGCTTCACCGACAAAGGGATAAGCCACGCTTCCAAAACTACGATTCATTTTCAAGGCATCCTCTTAAGGTCATTTATAAAGCTTTCAACCTTGTAGAACCAATCAAAATAGACTGCATCCGTAGGCCTAGGTGGCATGTGTACGACACAAACATATGCACTATGTCATGAAAATAAATTTAATATAAATGTCTTCGCATTAAGGGTTTCTAAAATATGTCGTCTGACAGGCGTGATACCAGCTTAAGTTCTTCTGTCACTTCGTATTATACTACATCCCCCACATACAACCTCAGAGTCTTCCACGGATGAATCTAAGAAAGTCTCAGTGGCAGCGACAAGGGTATGCTCTAGGATTAGGAGATTGGTTTTCCATATATGCAGTTTCATTTTAATACCACGGACGTTTTTCGTTGTACAAAAAGAAAAGCAAAAGTTTATTTCGTGCGTTATCCGATCGAATTTCGATAGATAGCTGTCATAGAAAGCAATCGGTAGACGAAGTTTGTACGATCTATAGTCTCCTTTTGTTTTAATTTCCTCATCGGTTCATTTTCCATGAGTACAAAATTATTGCAGTTAAACCGAAGTCTCCTCAGGTCCCGATTCCATATTCCATAAATGTACAAATTTCCTTTCCTCAACAGCTTTTATGGTTGAGATAATAGTACCGCCTGTGCATCGGATGGAGGTTTTTCTTTTATTTTATTTCTTATTGGTCACTATATCCCAGGGGTGAATGTTAGTAATAAAGATTTACATCGCTTTTAATTGACTGGAGGCTAATAGGACACTCAGTGGGAGCAGGTTTTTCAGTTCAGTTTTAGTTGATTTGTTTACTATGTTGTTGTCTAAATAAAATTAACTCAAAATAGTCACGTTAAAATAAATCTAATCAATTAATAAGTCATATCAATAATGTCCGTATTAAGAAGTATACACAGTTACGTACCACCTGAAGGTAAGTGGCTACTCCAATCAACAAAAATCTGCAGCGAATTCGAAGCAAATAAGGCCGCGGATGCGTTATCACCTCTGAGGACCAACACGGAATTCATCACAGCCTGTAAATGTACTATAAATGTACTATATATATATATATATATATATATATATATATATATATATATATATATATATATATATATATCTTCAGAACGTAATACAATAACATTTTAAAATAATTGACTTGTGGAATTAGAACTGTTTTCCAAGCACAGCGCTGAAACGACATACATTTTCCTTCCAGATAACAAAGTTATGGGTTGATGAACGTTCGATATTGGCTATTAGTTTTCAGTATTACGTTACAATACTCATTATTATTCAATTTCGTGTGTAGGTGTATAGCTGCTTGTTAGGACTTCGACCAAACTTCAAACACGATAGTATAGTGATATAATATTCAAAAAATAGCGCTATTTACAATTTTTGTTTAGTGTTGCTTTTTAATAACTCAACACAAAATAGTTTGAGTTATTAAAAAAAATTAAGTAAGTATGTTCGCACCCGATAGTGTCTATATATTTCGTTTTTGTATTTTTTCCGGTTTTCTTTATCGTACAATTTCTTATCGGCTACTATGCTTGTACAGCTAAAGTTCAAAAATGAATTTGCAGTCGCAAGCGGTAACACCTCTACTATGTGAAGCTATTCAAACATTTTAAAAGTTTAATATCTATCCACTGGTAGTTTTTCTTAGGGCAAATGTGTAATAATTTACTGTTTACATAAATATATTTACTGTATACATAAATGTATTATTACCGTGTAGTGGCGGTTGAGAATATCCACTACCCCATACCTTCCCTCTGTCGCCTCTTACGACGCGATAGAGGGACACAGAAAGGAAATGGGCAGCAGCATCTTCCTAAAAACAAGAATAACATAATAAAAAACTGCGGTTGCCAACCCGATCGCCAAGCGTGGCAACTATGGCAAATATCCCCCCATGAACAACGACGCAAATAAACGGCCCCCAGTCCCCGGCGGCCCCGCTATTCCTGACTACGGTGGCGACCATGGTAACGGCAGGGCAGGGGGTGCTAAGAATCTCCGGTGGAGGTTCGGTTGCCACCTACGACGACTCGACCTGACAACGTATAACGCACGTACCCTGAGGACTGACGAGAAGATACTGGAGCTGGAAGAAGAGGTAGACAAGTTGCGCCGGCATATTATTGGATTATCTGAGGACCGAAGAGAGGGGGAGGACACGGTAATACTTGAGTCCGGCAACTTGTTCTATCACCGTGAGGGCGACCATCTGTCCCAAGGAGGTGTCGGATTTATCGTCCACAAGTCTCTCGTCAACAACGTTGTAAAGATTGGGAGTGTGTCGACGAGGGTCGCGTACCTGATACTCAGAATCACCAAACGGTATTCGCTGAAGGTCATACAGGTCTACGCACCAACCTCGGCATATCCCGATGAAGAGGTGGAGGAAATGTATGAGGATATTTCTAGAGCCATGCATTCCTCCAAAACCCACTACACGGTGTTGATGGGAGACTTCGATGCAAAACTAGGCACAAGAGAAGGCGGTGAGCTGAAGTTAGGAAAATTTGGAGTAGGGCAATGGAACCGTAGGGGCCAGCAGCTGGCTGACTATATGGAGAAAGAGGGACTCTTTATGATGAACTCTTTCTTCCAGAAGCGGCTCCACA
This sequence comes from Parnassius smintheus behrii, assembly GCA_036936625.1. NCBI lineage: Eukaryota > Metazoa > Arthropoda > Insecta > Lepidoptera > Papilionidae > Parnassius > Parnassius smintheus. Next base: position 13,267,947 of record JAUPFT010000030.1, on the reverse strand, counting down.
GGAAGTGGACCTGGTCGAGCCCCGACGGTTCGACAAAAAATGAGATTGACTTCATTATGACGACCAGACGCCAACTGTTCAGTGATTTCTCAGTGATCGCAAGGGTGAAAACCGGCAGCGATCACCGAATGGTTAGAGGCACACTGAACCTAAACGTTAAGTTGAAGAGGCCTCGTCTAATGAAGTCAACGCTCCGTCCCCCTCGTGCTCTAATCAAGAATCCCGAGACTTTTCAGCTCGAGTTACACAACCGCTTTCAGTGCCTAGAAGATTGCAATGCGGTGGACGATATGAATGACAAGCTCGTGGAAACTGTCCATGCGGTCGGAGCTAAGTTCTGCAAGACCCGCCGCAGAAGAACACAAAAACTCTCCGATCACACTCTTAATCTCATGGCTGTTAGACGGGAGATGAGGCTACAATCGTCAACAGATTTGACAGCATACAAGCAACTGAACAGACAGATTCCCAAATGCATGCGGCGAGACTTACGCAACTTTAATACTGCTCGTATTAAAGAAGCGATCGAGTGGAACCAGGGCTTCAAAGCCTTTGCCAGAGATCTGTCTGCCAGAAAGAGCCTACTGTCGAAGCTGAAGACTGAGTGTGGCAGCATCGTTTCCGAGACACCTGAGATTTTGAGTGAGATTGAGAGGTTCTATGGGCAGCTGTACACATCACCGTTGGAGCCACACGCAAGTGTGAGTAACGATCCAAGAGCAAGTCTTACCCGACACTATTCCGATGATATCCCGGACGTCAGTCTAAGCGAGATTAGAATGGCTCTCCAGCACCTTAAAAACGGCAGGGCCCCTGGCGAGGATGGAATTACAGCGGAGCTTCTGAAAGCAGGTGGAACACCGGTACTTGAAGTCCTTCAGAAGCTCTTCAATTCCGTCCTCCATGGTGGCACTACTCCGGAGGCGTGGAGCAGAAGTGCGGTGGTCTTGTTCTTTAAGAAAGGCGACAAGGCTCTCTAGAAGAACTACAGACCGATTTCCTTTCTGAGCCGCGTTTACGTGCTGTTTACGAGAGTCATTACGAATCGTCTCGCACGCAGACTCGACGACTTCCAGCCTCCCGAACAAGCCGGTTTCCGAAAAGGCTTCAGTACCATAGACCACATACATACCCTGCGGCAGATTGTACAGAAGACCGAGGAGTACAATCTGCCACTTTGCCTGGCGTATGTGGACTATGAGAAAGCCTTTGATTCCGTCGAAATTTGGGCGGTGCTACAATCCCTTCAGCGGTGCCAAGTTGACTGTCGGTATATCGAAGTGCTGAAGTGTTTTTACAGTAGGGCTACGATGGCTATCCGAGTACAGAATCGGAGCTCGAAACCTATCCAACTGCAGAGAGGTGTAAGACAGGGTGACGTGATATCCCCGAAACTCTTCACCGCTGCATTGGAAGACGTTTTCAAGCTACTGGTCTGGAAAGGATACGGTATTTACATTAATGGCGAGTACATCACTCATCTTCGATTTGCCGACGATATAGTCCCAATGGCAGAATCGCTGGGGGACCTTAGCACTATGCGCAATGACCTCAATGGTGTCTCCCAACGGATAGGTCTTAAGATGAACATGGACAAAACAAAGATCATGTTTAATGTCCATGTCACACCTATGCCGGTAGTTGTTGGGAGCACTATGCTCGAAGTTGTTGACGAGTACGTTTACCTGGGACAAATAGTCCGACTAGGTAAGTCCAACTTCGACCGAGAGGTCAATCGACGGATTCAACTCGGATGGGCAGCGTTCGGGAAATTACGACACATCTTCTCGTCAGGTATGCCTCAATCTCTGAAAACTAAAGTGTACAACCAGTGCGTGTTGCCAGTGATAACCTACGGATCAGAGACGTGGTCCTTCACTGTTGGCCGTATGAGGACGCTCAAGGTCGCTCAGCGAGCTATGGAGAGGGCTATGCTCGGAGTTTCTCTGCGTGATAGACTCAGAAATAAGGATATCCGCAGTAAAACCAGAGTGACCGACATAGCCCAACGGATTAGTAAGCTGAAATGGCAATGGGCCGGCCATATAGCTCGAAGAACCGATAACCGATGGGAAAGAAAGGTTCTCGAGTGGCACCCTCGTACCGGTAGGCGTAGTGTAGGGTGACCCCCCACTAGATGGAGTGACGACCTGGTAAGACATGCAGGAAGTCGATGGATGCAGGTGGCTCAGGACCGTGCTTTGTGGCATTACTTGGGGGAGACCTATTTTCAGCAGTGGACTTGTGAAGGGCTGTAATGATGATGATGATGATGATAAATATATTCTATTCGTTATGTCCACTCAGCCAGTGACAGTCTCTCGCAAGCCAAAAAATTTTTTCTAGTTAAACAATTTTACTTTTCTTAATAAAAATTAACTGGTACTGTTAATTTATGGCCTTCATTACGGAGAGTGTGCGCAGGAATTAATTAATTACATTATTTTATTGATTTAATTTCCCCATTCCACCATTCAAACACCAGACAGTGTCTCCATCCCTTTGTTACTGATATTCCACGTATTCAAATCCAATGCTTTGTTTCGCTTTTATAATGCGTACAACAAAGCTGTGGAATTATTTGCTGACATCTTTCTTTCAGTCCGATTAACATCTAGGTGTCTTCGAGACAAGAGTGAATAAGGTTTTGTTACGTCTTTTTGTATTTCCATCTGCAAATCGCTGAATACTTGAACTATACAAAACTATGTCCATACCTGTTAAGTACCGGGCACTCTACAAGCAAAACATAGAGTACTCTCATAATCACTCTACTTCGCTTATTAACAGTTATGGGCTAAACGTGTCTAGTACTAACCACTAAACACCTTCATTATTTAAAAAAAAGTTGTAGTCCCTACTCGTATGACTATTATTATAAGTATCTTATAACACTATGAAATGTATTATTAAATTTGAATAGTTGCACTGTTGTGTAAACTTCATGATAGGAATATTACTGTGAAACCTGCTGCTAAAACAATAATACTTGAGTGATTTTTATTAAAACATGCACAAAATTTCCCTTTTATGAAAATGTATATGAGATTTTCAAGATCCGTGTGTTTTTAATGAAATTAAAGCATGTTGGTCGCTCCACAGGAGGAAAGCGAACTCTTAACAAAATTAGGCTTAAACTACTTTTACATAAAACGCTATTGAACTGAACTGTATTTTTTTTTAATATGTCGTGTTTTTTAATAAAAAAAATTGTCTTTTATAACAATTGATTCTGTAAATACTAGGAACAGACACAAGCTAGTAGTACCAGTTACTCGACTCCACCGAGTCAGTAATTCATTCTTGGGGCGATGTATACGCTTTTACAACAAAATCCCAGAAAATATACAAAATTTGTCATACCCGAAGTTCAAAAATGTCATTTAACTAAGTTTGTATAAAAAGGGTTATTATAATATTAAGGAATTTATGGATGATAATAACCCCTGGGAAGGGTGATCGCTACCAAGCCATTTCTAATTTGTATTGTGTTGTTTATTGTAAACATTATTGTAAGCTATTATTGGAAAAAAAAATAGTCCCGCTGGGTTTCTTGCTAGTTCTTCCCAGGACAGAGGTTTTTTTAGCGAACCAGTGGTAAATGAAAAAAGTTACTTTCAATAAGTATTGTTATAATCTACACTGAATAAAAAAGTTTCTGTTTCTGTTTCTGTTTCAATATAAGAACGTTTTTATCTACATATTCACAATGTGTTACTAAATTAAACAAAGCTATGTATTAAAAAAATTTTATAGAAAAACGGTGGCAAACGAGTAAACATGCCTTGGCATAGTTTTACGAGCTTGAGGTTCGTGACAATAAAAATTGCCGATAGAATTACCTAAATTAACACTTTAATTTACTTTATACAAATTAAAGTTAAAAACACTAATAATTAAACACACTAATTCACTTAATTCCGCTCCGAAGCTTCGCTTGTGTCGCCGAGTTCAACTCTGTCTCGATCGCATCTTGCAGCGCCTATTTATATAATTAGCAAAGAAGCGTCCCGAACTTTCAGGTAAATGCGCGCCAGGCAACGAGTATTCGAGTGTAGATTTTCCAGAAACTTAGTTCTTCGGGTGGCGCTGTCGGTCGAAAGATTTGTGATGTCATTTACTGCAAAGCTCCCCTCGCTCTCGTTCCTGACACTAGATGGCGCTAGTGCGCTGATTTGAGCGCGGCGTAACACTGCCCCCTCCTAAGACATGCTCGTCCCGAGCATTATCGGCCCCATAATAACGCGCTAGGCGATCCACATGGACGATCTTAGGAGTCCGCTTTGCGCCTTTCTGTAACGGCTCCGCAATGTCAAGGGATGTCCTATCCCGTGGTGCACCAACATTGTACAATGTCGATGCTCCTCTACTCCGTGTCTGAGGTCCCCTCACAGCCGCACAACTTGTACATGTACGACACCAATCTTCGACATCGTCACGATAATGGACCCAGTAAAACTGTTCTCGGACCTTCAGTAGAGTTCGTTTAACTCCCAAATGGACTCTTGAACGACCATTAAGGCACAGCTGTAGAACATTCGGCACTTTAGCTTTAGCCTCACGTATACCACTTCCTTACCTTGCCTACTACAATGGTTGCAATCTTCAGGACAAGGTCTTCTTGACAATGCATCTGCGTTGCCGTGAGATTTTCCGCTGCAGTGTCTGATAGTAAAGTCGTATTCCTGCTGCTGCTGGGCGGTGCTGTTAGCCGCAATTCCTTTCTGAGACCGTTCACCTTCCCTTCCTAGGGTGTGCTTAGGGCAGCTGGACCGAAGATGGCCCCTTTCCCCACAGCCATAGCACCTAGGGCTGTATCATTTATTGTGGTCGCGAACCGTAACTGCTGTAACCTCCCTAGCGTGAGGTGAACGATGATCCTGTCGCCACCAGGCAATGCCGTTAGCTGCACTACCCTCTCGAGATCGACCAACTCTCCTTCCCACGGTTCGCTTAGGGCAGCTGGATCGAAGATGGCCCCTTTCCCCACAGCAATAGCACCTTGGGCTGTATCCTTTGTTGCGGTCGCGAACTGTAGCTGCTGCAACCCCCCTGACGCGATGGGAACGATGATCCTGCCGCACGGCTTCCACTTCCAGTGCATGGGCCAAGGCGTCCTTAAGCGTCTCGTGGTGCCCGAGCCTCACAGCAGCTCTGACTTCCAGGTCGCGGATGCCGTCGATGAATGTCTGCACCAGGTTCCCTTCAATGAGCGCAGGTACAGACCGGTATGCTTTTCGCACCAGCTTCTCCACTTCTAGAGCCCACTGCTGCAGGTTTTCGTTGATGCGCTGCACACGATCTTTAAGCTGCGCACGAAAGACGTGTTCCAGGTGAGCGTCGCCATACCTCGCCTCTAATGCCTCAAGGAGTTGCTCATAAGTCACTTCCTCATCGAGAGCTTCCAGAACTGTCAAGGCCTGGTCACGCAGGCCTAGTGTGAGAGCAGTCATGGCCTGATTTTTATTCCAGCCGTTCGCCTTCATAACAGCTTCGAACTGGATTTTGTAGGCTGACCAGGAAGAGGTACGTGGCACCTTGAACCCACGTAGCGAAGGTGTTGTAGCTACTACGGGAGCTGTAGCTCCATCTCCAAGTTTGAGTTCGTCCAGTGATTTCTTCATGTCAGCCATCACGTTGTCAACCCGATGGTTCACATAGTTGATTCGGGTTTCATGTTCTTCGATTCGGGTTTCAGCTTCCGACAGACGGTTGTCGTGTTGAGCAACCCTATCCTTCACCTGCCTTATCTCTTTCCCAAAGGTAGCGTGAAGGTCCTTCATGAGGAGCATCTGCTCTTCCGACCGACGAGCCTGTTCCGCCTGCTGATCTTCCAACCGACGGGCCTGTTCCTCCTGTCGGCGAGCCTGTTCCTCCTGCAGCTCTTTCAACTGACTGGCCTGTTCCTCCTGTCCGCGCTTCAGCTGCTCTTCGAACCGACGAGCCTGTTCCTCCTGTCGGCGGGCCTGCTCCTGCAGCATCACCATCAGGGCGCCTAAATCAGGTGCTGCAGAGGCAGGAGCTACTGACGGACCGGCCTCCGTTGCCGGCCGCTGGCCCTCCGACGTCTGCGGCGTTGCACCACCAAATCTTCGTTGGTCCGTCTCCTGCTGGCGTTGACTTCGGGTACGGACACCCTCCGTTTCCTCCTTAGGTAAAATCGGCATTATTTTATCCCACCGCTGTCACCAATTGTTACGAGCTTGAGGTTCGTGACAATAAAAATTGCCGATAGAATTACCTAAATTAACACTTTAATTTACTTTATACAAATTAAAGTTAAAAACACTAATAATTAAACACACTAATTCACTTAATTCCGCTCCGAAGCTTCGCTTGTGTCGCCGAGTTCAACTCTGTCTCGATCGCATCTTGCAGCGCCTATTTATATAATTAGCAAAGAAGCGTCCCGAACATTCAGGTAAATGCGCGCCAGGCAACGAGTATTCGAGTATAGATTTTCCAGAAACTTAGTTCTTCGGGTGGCGCTGTCGGTCGAAAGATTTGTGATGTCATTTACTGCAAAGCTCCCCTCGCTCTCGTTCCTGACACTAGATGGCGCTAGTGCGCTGATTTGAGCGCGGCGTAACAATAGTAAGTGGAAACTTTAGGTGATAGATATATATCATCGATTAAAAATCAAAATGAAGATACCTTGTCACCCTGAGGACTAAGATGAAATATCTCCTTACCAGTGAAAATAATTTCCGTTTCGCTAAACTCACCATACAAAACACAGCATTAGTATGCTGTTTTACGCTGGTATTCAGTGAGAGCGTGGTCTTACTCCGATCTATTCCTGCCACGTAATTCCTATTTCATAAAGCAGTACTGTGATTCATCCAATTATTATTTCATGCCTCTACATATAATCAAATCATTTAATGCCCCTACATACTGGATGATTTTTTAGCGTCTTGAAAAAATAGGGTGTAATAGAAGAATGGAATAGAAGCCTATGACACTGATATTTTACGATATATTTTTTAATTTTACATTAACATATTGTGGCAGTGCCAGAATATGTTAATGTAAAATTTATATATCAATAAATACGTATACATACACCTAGCCTTGTAGTTGCAATGTGCTTGAAGTTGTGGTTGAAAATTATACAGATCGATTACAAGCGTAACGTACAGGATGAAAGATCCCTAATACTACAGTTATCAATTGGTCTTTCTAGTATATTGTTTACAGCGAGCGCTAACCATCTGAGAGCCGTGGTAGCTCAGATGGTTAGCGCTCGCTCTAAATATAACAGAACGCGAGAAACCCGGGTTCGATCCCCGACGGCACCAATGAAATTGTTAATTGCAATTTTAAGTGCTGATATATCACTCGCTTGGCGGTGAAGGAAAACATCGTGAGGAAATCTGCATGTCTGAGAAATAAGAAAAAAAATATTTCGAAGACATGTGAAGTTCGCCAACACGCAATGGGGCAGCGCGGCGGACACTTCCTTGCCCTAAAAACCCTCTCAGAAATGAGGGGAAGCCTGTGCCCAGCAGTGGGACGTATATAGGCTGTAACTTTACTTTACTTTAGTATATTGTTTACTACTGTAGCGTTGGCGTCGTCGCGCCAAAAGCAAAAACGCACCGAAGTCTAAATAGCTAAATACAATATCAAAGTTCCTACGTACTGCAATTAATATGGAGCAGCTGTGTACTATCCACAAGGAGCGTTAGTCGCTCCAGATTAGTTATCCAATCATCACTGTGTGGCGGGTGAACCGAGTGGTTACTTGGTTTCAATTATGTAATACCCACACACGTGCGAAAGTTCGCAAATCTGATAAATTTGATGATGATTATAAATCCCGCAACTATAAAAGAAGCCTATAATATATCAAAACCAATAAAAATGCGCTTAGACTCAATGTATAGAAGAATCAAAGCCCGCTTTCAAAATGTGTTGGAGCCGTGGCAGCTCAGATGGTTCGCGCTTGCACTGTGTTTATGTGGTATGGCCACGCTGCTGTTATATTATTAGTATAGTTGTAGCACGAATGGGTCGGCTCGACCGGGGAGGACCACGCTCTCACAGAATACCAGCGTGAAATAGTAGCTTAATGCTGCCGTGTTTCGTAGGGTGAGTGTAGAGAACCGGAGACCCTTTTTACTGGAAACGAGGCATTCCATCTTAGTCCTCACGGGTGACAACGCATCTGCATTTTGATTCGTAATCGAAGATAGATGTAGATGTATATGGGCCACATCTACCACTTACCATCAGGTGGAGTGTGTGCTCGTTTGTCACCTTATCCTATAAAGAAAAATAAAAAAATTCAAAGTACGCGAGCAAACCGGGTTCGATCCTCGCCGGTACCAATGAAATTGTTAATTGCTATTTTAAGTGCTAATTTACCACGTACTCGGCGATGACGGAAAACATCTTGAGAAAACCTGCATGTCTGAGAAATAAGAAAAAAATGTTTCGAACACATGTGAAGTTCGCCAACACGTATTGGGGCAGCGCGGCGAAAAATTTCTTGCTCTAAAACACAGTCAGAAATGAGCGGGAGGCCTGTGCCCAGCAGTGGGACGTACATAGGCTGTAACTTTAACATTTTTTAGAATGTGTTGCAATTTTTTTTATATTACTTCTTTGAAGACAGAAACTGTACTGAAAAAAGCAAATCGTTTAAATTTTAATACATATTTATTTGTTAATAGTGTGCTATCTAATTGCGAATACAATGGCAGTAACTATTGTATTTTTCTTATTGTAAATAAAAAGTTTATGAACACGTTTAATATGCGGAACATCATATTAGTTTGTACGTTTAAGCAATATATAATGGTATCATCACAGCTAGGGATGTACTCTTGCTTAGTGATTTACTGGTAATCGGTAATCACCATAAGTATTATATATATATATATATATATATATATATATATATATATATATATATATATATATATATATATATATATATATATATATATATATTGAAATATTTTAATAGCATTTGCTATTTTATGTTTTAAGAGTCGACAGCACTTCAATTACCTTTGTACAATCTTCTACTAAATGATAAATTCTAAAGTATTTACAGGTGTGTGCTCGTTTGTCACCCTATCCTATAAAAAAGCCAGCCCTTTGGTTTTCTACAGGAGCGAGAGAGTGCGAAAATTGGATTAATTTGCCAGCAACTGTCTTTCCATCCGATTATCATGTGGATATCTCCAAGGCAAGAGCGAATACGTTAAGCTAATTCAGTATGTTTAGCTGTCTTTGGCTGCATCACCACTTACCATCAGGTGATAAAGTAGTCAAGCACTGGCTTATAATATTAAAAAAAATAAACAGCGGGAGAGGCCATGTTCAGCAGCGGACTTTTACGGGTTTTCATAAAAAAATCCTTCGTGTTTAAAAAACAAACAAAAAGTTTACGATTTATTCCTAAATCAATTATAAAAAAAATCAGTACGTTAAATCTGAACTTGTGGTAAAAATACTCATGTTACTGACATTACATTTTATATCATCCGCTCTGCCATTAACAACGTTTGCGCGGGAAGCGGTTTAAAAACTCTCTTCACAGAAATATATTACCATTAAATGAATAAAACTATAACGGATTTTATCGTGTTTAATTAACTTAAGTTTAATTCCCGACGCGACGTTTCGGGTGCTTTACAGCACCAATGGTCACGGGGAAGGGCTGTGATGTTTGACGTCTCAATGTCATAGCCCGGCTGCCTTCAGTTTTTGAATATTAATTTTTGATAAAATCTAGTGTTCGCGTAAATTTAAGAAATCATTATATTTCCATTAAGATATTATCTTTATCTCAAAACGACCTTCTCAAGGAGGTTCCAAGGTTGTCAGATGAATAAAGAGAATAATTAAGGGGAGTAGTTCTTTAAGTGAACGTCGCATATCAGGTTGGCTTAATATAGTAACGGTTAATTGATTTTTTTAATTAAACTGAATTTACAAATTAAATTTATTTTTATTTATTTATTTAATTAATCGTAAACAAGCTGAAAACAGCACATTCCAACTATCCGCAAATATATTAAAATCGGGTGCAGTCCTCTGAAGAGAGTTGATTGAGGGAATAAGCGCGTGATAGAGTGCGCGATGACGTCATCGCGAATGCCGGTGGGATGGCATGTCGCAAGTAGTGTTCAGGCACACAGTTCTTGTATAAGGTATTATGAAGTTCGGGGGCATCTATTACGCTTCTTAGAATTTTAAGTGCAATGATAGGTAGGTTGCGAGAACGACGAACTGCAAGAGAATTATACCCTAAGTTACGCAACAGAAATTGTGTGTGATAAAAGTACGGATAGTATCCGTAATTTCTTTTATAATGGAAGCGTAAAAAAGCCTTTTGAACTTTTTCGATGGTCAGAATATATTTAGACTCATAAGGATTCCAAATACATCATGCCGCTGATTCCAATTTACTTTTCAATGAGGTATTTTAAAACTCGCGGGTATTGCGCGAAATGAATCCGAGGCGTTTATAACAGTCAACAGCCAAGGTGTGTGCGTGAAACGTACTACAATCGAAGGTCACACCACGATCTTTTACGTTTGTTACACGCGTTCGTGTAGTTTCTCCTAAAATGTAGGTGGCTTGTAGAGGCTGTAATTTGCGACTAAAGGTCATTAAATAACACTCACTCGTATTGAAAAACATTTTATTGTCAATACTCCTTTAGTGGACTCGATCAATATCATATTGGAAATGACTATGATTGGCATTTACATTTATTTCGAGTACCAGTTTTAAATCTTCTGCGTAAAATAAGTATTTAGTATGTTGAACGTTTAACGTCGCTAGGAAGATTTTTTTTATCATAATAAGAAGTAGGAGTGGCCCGATCACTGATCCCTGACTAAGTCCGGAGCGAGTATGGTTTGACCGAGGTAGGTAACAACTATTGGTAACATATTGGCGTCGGTTACAAAGGTAACTTAAAAAGGGAGATAATAGTTTCAATGTCAATCTTACAACACATAACTTTAATAACATTATCCCATTGTCCACTATATCAAACGCCTTTTTAAAATCGAGGCATAGCATATCTACCTGCCTGCCTACCTTTACTAGACTCTGCAAAATGTAATCCACAAGCGAAAAAAGATTAGTCTCTACTGAGCAAACAGGTCGAAACCCATGTTGTTCGTTACATATTATAAATTAAAATATGCATCTGCAAATTTAATCACAATGAAATGGTTGGTCACCCTATCATATGAGGAAACAGAAGAATAGTTGAAAACTCACTTTTACTAATTGATTCTATTTGTGAAATTTTTAGATTTTGAGTTTTGAGTTTTGAGCAGTTCTTTTATTGCTGTTTAGTGTAGGAATATTATGACAGATTGTCTGATAAGATGTATAAAATAATGCCTAGTGAACTTTGGCCTCAGGTTTCCTCGATACAGGCTTGCCTAGTGAGGAAACCAACAGATACTACCTATTGTATATATTTTTCTGTTAATAAAACATTTTTCGTTTTTTCACATAAATGGGACTTTAACTGTTTGTAAATAACCTTATGTACAATATGTTTAAACACGTTAGCAGGGAATGAAAGAATCGCAATGGGTCGATAATCCTCAACAGAGGACCTGTTATTGGTTTTTGGAATGAGGGTGACACGAGATAGCTTCCACTGCTTGAGATAAGTGTCACAATATATGTCCTTTTAATATTTAAGTAGGGACTTTATCGGGACTAACAGAACTACTGGGTTTCTACTAGAGAAAGCTTTATAAACACATAAGTCACTATATTTTTTTTCATTGGCGATGAAGTCTTATTTGATAATTTTTAGTGATATTGTGAAGTATTTTGTAAAATTTATCTGTTGCTGAAACAACATTATCTGCGTGAATAACGTTACACCAATTTGCCTTAGCCATCTGATCATACAGTAAAAGAAAATTAGCTTTATAAAGTCCCAGTTATTTTTGGATCAAAGTTACTGATTCCAACATATTCATTACTTTTAAGTGAATTTAGTTTTATCTCTACGTCTAGCGGGGGATTATAGAAGTCAATAAGTAGCAATAGCGCCTGCCTCAATAGTACTCAACACCACCTCAACAGTAATTGCACCGCATAATCAACAGCGCTTGAAACTACTACATCCAACTTACCTATAAATATGTTAGAAATACAATATGATAGAAAGTAACAATAATAGCTACCAACACTTTATGAGGCATTTTATGAGGTTATTATTTTGAATATATTCAAAGTGATTGGTTGTTAATTGTAATACCGTTTATATTCTTTATTATTCAAATTAATTGAAAAAAGTTCACTGTAAATTGGCTTAACACTATGTTGCATTGTTTTTGTACAAGTTTTTTTTTTATAGGATAGGGTGACAAACGAACACACAGTCCACCTGATGGTAAGTGGTTGCTGTGGCCCATAGACATCTACATCTATCCTCGATTACGAATCAAAATGCAGATGCGTTGTCACCCGTGAGGACTAAGATGGAATGCCTCGTTTCTACTATTTCACGCTGGTATTCTGTGAGAGCGTGGTCCTTCCCTGGTCGAGCCGACCCATTCGTGCTACAACTATACTACTAATATAACTGCAGCATGGCTCTACCACGTAATTTTATCGACACTTAGAAAATTAACTCGAAATATTAACTTTAAACTAGATTTAATCAATTTATAAATAATATCAATAGCGCCAATATCTCCGTTCAACTTTAACACCTCTACTATGTGAAGCTATTCAAACATTTTAAAAGCTTAGTATCTATCTACTAGTAGTCTTTCTTAGGACATAAGTGTAATAATTTGAATCTTTGTTATCTCCACTTAGCCAAAAATAGTCTCTTGCAGTCCAAAAAAACATTTTTCTAGATAAATAACTTTACTGTTCTTATTTTGAATATAAAGTCCTGTTGGCGACGCGCCTATAAGAATGTTTCAGTTTATTAAATCAACCGATGACGCATAGTTATAAAAAGCAAATTATCGAGCCACGACGCTCTGATAAGAAAATGCTTAGTTAAATCTTAAAGAAATGTCGAATTAATGATAAGAAGGTCTTGGGTTCGACTCCCAGGCCAGACTAGTTTGTTCGTTTTCCTAAGTAATATCGCTTAATAAATTCATAAGGAATTTAAGATATAAATTATATTACCGGATTTGTTCCCCGGTTGAAATCGTCTTTCCAATGATGTAAATTCAAAGGAATATTAAAGTGAAGTTAGGGATCGGATTGGTTCCCCGGTCGAGATGATCACTCTGTGCATAAACAGAATTAACGGAAGTTAATTGCATAAGTATTGTCTTGTATAAGTATGATATGTTTGTACGAAAACAAATGCCTATTTGTTATGATTGATTAATGAAAACATTCACTTGTATTGTTATCTGATAAGAAGCATGATAACGAATAAGAGTCTTATCAGAAATAGTTTCCTACTGTTTGAAAATTATGTAGAAGCACTCGTTTATTTAATATTGTTAAAATTAAGTGTATTTCAGACTTTCATTTTTCTGATAGTCGAGAGCCGTGCAAAGTTAGTTGTTCAAATAGTGTGAGTTCACGGAAGCACGCTGGCCACGCCCTTAGGAGGCCGAATATGTAAAAATGTAAAATGTTTGTAATTTCAGCAATTTATGTAAAAATGACTTGTAAAACATTTCAGGTTGATTGTACGTGCTAAAAAGGTGAATTCTGTGTTATTTTATGTGAAAATTCCTGTGCATAAGTGAAATAATGATAGTTTTGTATAAGAAATTTAAAAGTGTTTTAAATAGTGAAATAAATAGAGAAAATGTAAATTAAACTATTGTATTAGTTAACATATGTATAAATTCAAGTGGGAAACATTGTTTTAACTTTCTGTGTTAAATATTTAAGAAGTTTGGATTTTGGATTTGTGAGTAAAGTAGGCATATTTTGTTTTATAAATTAAAGGATTTTTGTAATACGGAAAAATAATGTATATCATGGTGTAGATATTGTTTTGTGCTATCTAAATAGATAACTTGTGTTTATGTGTGATTTATGTGAATAAAGAAATTAAGTGAAACGTGAGAGAGTAATAGTACAAATTCATGTTGTTAAGTTGCGCAGGCACGCGAATGGCGCGGCTCACTTTCGCGTATAGTTCTGGGGGTAGCTTAGTGAACGGGTTTTATTGCAATTCGTTCGGGGAAGAAAATAGTTCGGGGAAGAAAATAGTTCGGGGAAGAAAATAGTTCGGGGAAGAAAATAGTTCGGGGAAGAAAATAGTTCGGGGAAGAAAATAGTTCGGGGAAATAGTTCGGAAAAATAAGAAAATCCTTCGGGAAAAGTGAAAAACCAGCAGTCAAGAATAAGTGTAGGGAAGTGATAGGGAAAAGTGATTACTCTCTCACGGAACGGTTTGAAGATAATTGCTGTTTTATTCCCAAGTAATTCATCCCTAAAGTTATACAGTCCACATCGAAGAATTAAGGCGTCGGGACCGGGACGACTTCGGAAGACCCGTAATCCCCGTCTGAACCTACTTGCTGAAAAAGAACGAGGTTATCGCCCTAGTGTGTTACTCCGTTGCGGAGATCACATACGTTGTTCCCGAACCCAACGTAGGCATTATAGGAGGCCGGATCGAGAGAAGCCTCGATTCCTCCCTTCTGTTTTTTAATCGAAAGTCGAGTTCCGCTTGGTTCTTTTTCAATTGGTCCTTCGAGCCGGATTCTTTTTCAATTGGACCTTCGGAGCCGGATTAAAGACCACCCGAACCCCGCCAGCTGGATCAAGGAACCAGCTGTGGACTGCTGGTTGTGGAAAAAAGAAGACCTTCGGAGCCGAGTGAAGATCAGCAACCGAAGGAAGCCGGAGGTTTGAGCTGAAGCAATAGGACCAAAAACCAGAAGACCAGGACGTCAGCGCTGAAGGACGGGACCTGGAACTACCGGAAGAAAGAAAACCGGGATTGCGGCCGGGGGCGTGTGCTCGCATGGGGCACGTATCGCAGCCGGGCGCAGGTGTCTTGTGAAGGCACTCATCGTGGCCAAGCAGGGCTTGGCATTTTTCCTGTCGGACGACCGTGTCTGGCATTTTCCTGTCGGGCAAGCGTGCCCGGCATTTCCTGTCGGACGACCGTGTCCGGCATTTTCCTGTCGGATCATCAGGGTGCTGGACGAAGCATCCACCGTTGCTGCGGCCGGGCGAGGGTGCGCGTGGGCACCTGACTGCATCGCGGCCGGAGGAGGGCGCTTGGACGAGGCGTCACCGGCAACTGGGCGGCGAGCACAGCATACATCCCGACCATCTAACGGTGCCAAACGGTTGGGCTCTGGCACAACACCTTCGGGTGGAGCAGTTCTCTCGAGCGAGACTGCGCTTGCACTACCGCTCGACTGTTTCGTCATATTCCTTGGCGGGACAGTTCCTAAACCTTTCCTCCATTCCATTCCTGCACGACTCCATCCCTGGACGGCTCACCTCGGTAGGCCCCGTCCAGGATTGATAGGGCTGATAGGGCTGTTAGGGTGGTAGTAGGGTTGTAGGTTGGGAGATAAAGGGGGGGGAGGGGTAGTGGTGTTAGGTTGGGGTGTAGAAGGGTTGTAGGTAAGGGGTTGTAGGGACCGTAGGGACAGTTAGGGACCGTAGGCCAACAATCACCTTCCTGCAAGATGAAGAAGGCACAAGACCAGACAGGGAGAAGCGAAGGGAGCAGGACAAGGACAGGGCTCTCAAGAAAAGCTAAAGAAGCGGAACCATCTGGAGCGACCACAGCTACTGCGTCAAATGGAGCAACTCCTTCAAGTGGAGCCACCACCGACACGTCCACATGCACGTGGGACACAGGGACGTCCGTGGCAACGACAAGCAACAGGACGGACACCAGTGGTACGCAGGCCAGTACCGCACAACAATCCGTTATATCCAGGAGTGAAACGGTGGTCGAAAAAGTAGGTCAAAGGACCGAAGAAGCGGCATCGTCAAGGACAGTAATCGGGCACACTAGTGATAAAGGGTCACAAAGAGGTAGTAGGTCATCGCGATCGGCGAGGCTGAAAGCCGAATTAGAGGCGCGGATTAAATTCGAACGCTCAGAGCTCGAACGAGCACAGGCAGCTGCTGCCTTGGCCAAGTCTCAATTGGAGTTGGCACGACTCAACCGAGAAGAGGAGATCGACTCGAGTGAGGATGAAGAAGAGCGGAATACTCAGGTGGAACCTTTCGTAAGGAGTTGGGTTCAGCAGACCATAATGAGCGCGCCGGTTAGTGTAGCACAACCCGATGTTACTGATAAGGAAGCGTGTAAAGGATCACGCCGCAAAGGGGCGGAGATCGAGCGCAACCAAGGAAATGCACAGAAAACACACGCGAGTGAGGTGTCAGAATTGACCGAAGCGATTGTGAGTGCAATAAAAATAGCTGGTAAAGATAAGTCTTCCCAGCTTCATTTCCTCCAGGAATTACCGGTGTTCGATGGAGACCCGGGTGAATGGATAATTTTCAAAACGGTGTTTGAAGACACGAGAAGCCAATTTTCAGGGGTGCAAAATGTCGCACGCCTTAGGAGGGCATTAAAGGGCACCGCTAAGGAAGCGGTTAAGTCGTTGTTGTTTACTTTGTGTGAACCGGAAGAAATAATGAACGCTCTCGAAAGAAGATTCGGTAGGGTTGAGATGCTCATTCTAGCCGAAATCGAGAATGTAAAGCGTATGCCAAGATTGGCAGAAGATTGCCGGAATATAGGATCTTTTGCAAGTCGAATTACGAACGTGGTTGCCACGATACAAGCGTTGAATCAACCACAGTATTTGTACTCACCGGAGTTAGTGAGCCGCATAGTGGAGAAGCTCGGAACTATGATTAAATTTAAATGGTTTGAATATCGAGCTCAGTATCCTTTGGAGCCAGAGTTACAGAAGATGGCCAAGTTTTTAAATTTATTGAGTGAACAATTTGGAGCGTCCTTAAACAATGAAAATGCGCCTGAAAAAAGGAAGCGTCCTGAATTCAGGAAGCAAACTGTACACACTGCAAAGGGAGGTGTACGCAGATGTGCCGTGAGCGAGCGCTATATGCGCCGAAGTAAGTCGAGCGAGCGTCTAGAACGCCGAAATAGTAAAGGGCACAACCGACAGGTGGTTATGACAACCCAGGATAAGCCTGTAAGTCGGGTAACACATAAGTGTGTTATATGCAACAAGGAACACTCTATAGTGAGTTGTTACAAGTTTAAGGACATGAATATTCACGAGAAATGGGAAGCGGTCAAAAAGGCGAAAGTATGTTTCCAATGTTTGTCACCTAACCATAGGAGGTTAGAGTGCAAAGCGAAAAAATGTGGTGTAGAGGGATGTAGAATGTCACATCATCGAATGCTACACCGATACCCCAAAGAAAAAACCTCGCCACAAGGGGACGAGGGGGGTAAGGATGCTCAGATTACAACTGTTAGTACAGTGAATGCACTGGCATGTGCATACTTAAAGATTATACCGGTCGAGTTGTATGGACCTAGAGGAAAGGTCAAGACAACAGCTCTTCTGGATGAGGGATCGACCATGACACTCATAGAGGAGTGTATGGCTCAGAAATTAGCGCCTCGCGGACGTAAAGAGGGATTACGTATCGAAGCCGTGGGAGGTAAGCGAATTAACGACGACAGTTCGTATCGCTTAAACATTAAGATAAAAGGCATTTACTCGAGCGACTTAGAAGAGATAAGTGTACAAACAATTAAGTCACTTAACCTTTCTCCGCAGTCGGTAAGCCGAGAATTATTGCAACGGTGTTCTCATTTGACACCGATTAAGGATGAGTTGATGTATGAGAGGTCCAAACCTACCATATTAATTGGTCAGGACAATTGGCATCTCATAGTTACTCGTGAATTAATTTCAGGAGGTAAGAACCTACCTGTAGCATCGCTCACCAAACTTGGATGGGTTTTACATGGTCACATATCGGGTGGTATTAAACCGATCAAGATCGTTAACCACATTTCCACCAAGAAGGAGGAAGTGGGAGTGTCGGCTAGAAAGCCCGTGAACGACCCAGAAGAACGAGCTTTAAGTATTTTGAACAAAACGGTACGTCGTATACCTAATAATAGGTACGAGACTGCTTTGTTATGGCGCACAGACAATGAGTGCATGCCGTCGAATAGAGCGCAGGTTGAAAGTCGCCTGTTGAATATTGAAAAAGAGCTCGACAAAAATAGCGAGTTGAAAAAGGAATATGAGAAGCAAATTGAAGATTTATGGCCCAAACAAGTGGACACCATAAAAAGCTTAGAAACAGGTGAAGAAAAATCGCCAAAGGGCGTAAATGCGTTAAGAAAGCAAGAACCGTTAAGTCTACCCGACTACGGACGATTTAGCAGCTTTAAGAAATTCCTTGGGGCAACTGCACGCACCTTGCAAGCGGTAGAAAAATTCAAGAGTTTAAGAAAGTCGGTTAAAGGACCCGACGACGCAGCCGAAAAGTCGGTTATGTGTTCCAACAAAGTTTTAGCAAAGTCGGTTAAAGGACCCGACGACGCAGCCGAAAAGTCGGTTATGTGTTCCAACAAAGTTTTAGCAAAGTCGGTTAAAGGACCCGATGGCGCGTTGGACATAGCGCTCTTGAAAAAAGCGGAATTATTAATTTGGAAGTTCGTTCAAGACGAGTGTTTTTATTCGGAAATAAAGTGCTTGAAAGCAGGCAAAAGTGTTGAAAGAAGTTCACGCTTAAGTAAATTATCTATGGAAATAGGAGAAGATAACTTACTCCGTTTAAATGGACGTTTACCTTTCAAGTCTAATTTGACCGAGGAAAGTAGAAAACCTGTCATATTGGACGGTAAACACGAAATCGTTAAAATGATGATTAGAGAAGTTCATCATCATTTTGGACATGCCAATCACCAGACGGTGATGAATGAGGTGAACCAGAAATTTTATGTCTTGAACTTACGTAATGTAGTACGTAGTGTGTCACATCATTGCCAGTGGTGCAGGACATACAGATCCAA
The DNA here is from genome assembly GCA_036936625.1 of Parnassius smintheus behrii. Lineage (NCBI taxonomy): Eukaryota > Metazoa > Arthropoda > Insecta > Lepidoptera > Papilionidae > Parnassius > Parnassius smintheus. Next base: position 13,248,976 of record JAUPFT010000030.1, on the reverse strand, counting down.
ACCGCAGAACGTGCCACAAGGAAATATTCCTCTGGAGAGAATAGCTCATCATGAACCACCTTTTACATGCTCAGCTGTGGATTATTTCGGTCCTATGAGTGTAACTATAGGAAGGCGACACGAAAAACGTTGGGGTGTTTTATTCACGTGTCTGACTACCAGAGCAGTACATCTGGAATTAGCAGCCTCATTGACACCAGCGTCAATGATAATGGCGTTGAGGCGATTTATCGCCAGAAGAGGAAAACCGGCCGTTATATACAGCGATAACGGGACAAATTTCAAAGCTGCGAATAAGGAATTATTGAAAGCATGCGAAGAATGCCATGAGGGCATGAAAAATGAGTCATTTAAGAAATATATTAAATGGAAATTTATACCTCCGGGAGCACCGCACATGGGTGGCGCCTGGGAGAGGTTAGTAAGGTCGATTAAAATTGCGTTGACCGCTACGCTCAGGGAAAAGAGCCCACGAGAGGAGGTTCTACATACGTTACTTTTAGAAGCAGAGCACACAGTGAATTCCAGGCCTCTGGTAACATTCAGTATGGATAGTCCTGAAGAGGGTTTGACACCCAATCATTTTCTTCTGGGACGCTCATGTGGTGATCGACCACCTGGATTATTTCTAGAGCGGCATCTGACGGGTCAACTCAATTGGAAAGCTGCACAGAGGTTAGCCGACCATTTTTGGACAAGGTGGCTGAAGGAATACATGCCTACCTTAATACCGCGAACAGGTAATAACGGAAAGTTCATGGAACCTAAAGAAGGCGATATTGTTTTGATAATAGATCATTCGTTGCCACGAAATACGTGGCCGAAAGGCAAAATTAGTAGAACGTTACCGGGACCAGACGGTCACACCAGAGTGGTTGACGTCATTACTAGCACAGGTATCTTGAGGAGACCTACATCCAGAATAATAGTCCTGGTACCCGCGACGCCTCCCAAATGATGGTGCTAACGCACGGGGGGGAGATTGTTGGCGACGCGCCTATAAGAATGTTTCAGTTTATTAAATCAACCGATGACGCATAGTTATAAAAAGCAAATTATCGAGCCACGACGCTCTGATAAGAAAATGCTTAGTTAAATCTTAAAGAAATGTCGAATTAATGATAAGAAGGTCTTGGGTTCGACTCCCAGGCCAGACTAGTTTGTTCGTTTTCCTAAGTAATATCGCTTAATAAATTCATAAGGAATTTAAGATATAAATTATATTACCGGATTTGTTCCCCGGTTGAAATCGTCTTTCCAATGATGTAAATTCAAAGGAATATTAAAGTGAAGTTAGGGATCGGATTGGTTCCCCGGTCGAGATGATCACTCTGTGCATAAACAGAATTAACGGAAGTTAATTGCATAAGTATTGTCTTGTATAAGTATGATATGTTTGTACGAAAACAAATGCCTATTTGTTATGATTGATTAATGAAAACATTCACTTGTATTGTTATCTGATAAGAAGCATGATAACGAATAAGAGTCTTATCAGAAATAGTTTCCTACTGTTTGAAAATTATGTAGAAGCACTCGTTTATTTAATATTGTTAAAATTAAGTGTATTTCAGACTTTCATTTTTCTGATAGTCGAGAGCCGTGCAAAGTTAGTTGTTCAAATAGTGTGAGTTCACGGAAGCACGCTGGCCACGCCCTTAGGAGGCCGAATATGTAAAAATGTAAAATGTTTGTAATTTCAGCAATTTATGTAAAAATGACTTGTAAAACATTTCAGGTTGATTGTACGTGCTAAAAAGGTGAATTCTGTGTTATTTTATGTGAAAATTCCTGTGCATAAGTGAAATAATGATAGTTTTGTATAAGACATTTAAAAGTGTTTTAAATAGTGAAATAAATAGAGAAAATGTAAATTAAACTATTGTATTAGTTAACATATGTATAAATTCAAGTGGGAAACATTGTTTTAACTTTCTGTGTTAAATATTTAAGAAGTTTGGATTTTGGATTTGTGAGTAAAGTAGGCATATTTTGTTTTATAAATTAAAGGATTTTTGTAATACGGAAAAATAATGTATATCATGGTGTAGATATTGTTTTGTGCTATCTAAATAGATAACTTGTGTTTATGTGTGATTTATGTGAATAAAGAAATTAAGTGAAACGTGAGAGAGTAATAGTACAAATTCATGTTGTTAAGTTGCGCAGGCACGCGAATGGCGCGGCTCACTTTCGCGTATAGTTCTGGGGTTAGCTTAGTGAACGGGTTTTATTGCAATTCGTTCGGGGAAGAAAATAGTTCGGGGAAGAAAATAGTTCGGGGAAGAAAATAGTTCGGGGAAGAAAATAGTTCGGGGAAGAAAATAGTTCGGGGAAATAGTTCGGAAAAATAAGAAAATCCTTCGGGAAAAGTGAAAAACCAGCAGTCAAGAATAAGTGTAGGGAAGTGATAGGGAAAAGTGATTACTCTCTCACGGAACGGTTTGAAGATAATTGCTGTTTTATTCCCAAGTAATTCATCCCTAAAGTTATACAGTCCACATCGAAGAATTAAGGCGTCGGGACCGGGACGACTTCGGAAGACCCGTAATCCCCGTCTGAACCTACTTGCTGAAAAAGAACGAGGTTATCGCCCTAGTGTGTTACTCCGTTGCGGAGATCACATACGTTGTTCCCGAACCCAACGTAGGCATTATAGGAGGCCGGATCGAGAGAAGCCTCGATTCCTCCCTTCTGTTTTTTAATCGAAAGTCGAGTTCCGCTTGGTTCTTTTTCAAGTCCTTATATCAGGACAAAGACACCCCCATCCACTCATCTGGATCTTTTGGATCTGATAATTTCCGTTTAGTGGCATTGCTTCGTAAGAATATCCACTACCTCTTAACTGGTACTGTTAATTTATGGCCTTCATTACGGAGAGTGTGCGCAGGAATTAATTAATTACATTAGTTTATTGATTTAATTTCCCTATTCCACCATTGGAAAACCAGACTGGGTGTCCATCCCTTTATTGCCGATATTCCGTGTATTTAAATCGAGTGCTTTGTTTTGGGTTTATAATGCGTACAACAAAGGTGTGGAATTATTTTTCGACGTCTGTCATTCAGTCCGAATAAAATCTGGCTGTCTTCGATACTTGGCTTTTGTTTCGTCTTTTTGTTGTTCCATCTGCAAGCGCTAAACACTTGAACTATACAAAAATATGTCCAAATCTGTTTAGTATCGGGCACTCTACAAGCAAAACATAGTACGTCTACTTTGCTGATAAACTATCCCGTATCCCGTATATTTTAATATGGGTTAAACGTGAACCACTAAACACCTTTATTATCTAAGAAAGTTGTAATTCCCATCCGTATGACTATTATAATAAGTAACTAATCACTATGAAATGTATTATTAAATCCAAATCTTTGCTCTGTTGTCTTAAACTTCATGATAGGAATATTATTGTGGAACTTGCTACTAAGTAAAACAGTAATACTTAAGTGATTTTCTTCAAAACATGCACAAAATTTCCCTTTTATGAAAATGTGTATGAGATTAAGATCGTGTGTTTTTATGAAATTATAGCATGTACGTAGCTGCGTAGGAGTAAAGCGAACTCTTGTGAATGTACTTTTACATATAAGGCTATTGAACAGTCCCGTATATTTTAAAATAAGTTGTGTTTTTTTTAAATTGTCTATCATTACAACATTTAAAAAAATTATGTATAAACATATTCACAAGGTGTTAGGAAATTAAACAAATTTATACATAATTTTTTTATGTAATTAGGGTTACAAACGAGTATACATTCCTTGGCATGGTAAGTGGAAACTTTGGGCCATAGACATATATCATTGATTAAGAATCAAAATGCAGATATGTTGTCACCCCTGATGACTAAGATGAAATGTCTCGTTACCAGTAAAAATAATCTCATATTCGCTACACTCAACATACAAAACACAACATTAGTATGTTGTTTTACGCTGGTATTCTGTGAGAGTGCGGTACGGTCAGGCGGACTCATTTCTGCTACGTAATTCCTATTTTTAAAGCAATACTGTGATTCTTTATTCATTATTTCATGCCTCTTACATACCGGATGAATTTTTACCGTCTGAAAAAAAATGGGTGTAACAGGTGAACGGAATAGAAGCCTATGGCACTGATATTTTACAATTTTTTTTTAATTTTATATTAACATATTGATCTATCAAAAAATACATACGTAGGCGGTCCCATAATGAATTGGCCTAACTATGAACCAATGAAGGAAATGAAACGAAACCAATTTTATTTTTCAATATAATCACCATGAATACTAACACACTTCTGACATCTGTGAATCAACATCTCTAAACCTTTATAAAAATAATCACATTTTTTATCCTCAAAATGACTGAAGACGGCCGCCTGCAACTCTTCATCGCTTGAAAATTTTCTTCCTTTTAAGTCCCGCTTTAAATTTGGAAATAAATAATAGTCGGACGGGGACATGTCTGGACTGTAAGGTGGATGTTGAACTTCTGTGAACCCGCATTGACGAACTGCATCCTTCGAAACACCAGCGGTATGAACAGGGGCGTTGTCATGGTGCTACAGGACACCTTTAGACAGCTTGCCTCTTCGTTTTTCCTTTATCTTGTCTCGTAATTTATACATTAAAGAAGCATAATATTCGCCGTTCACGACTGTATTACGTTCTTTAAAATCAACCATCAAAATGCCTTGAAAATCCCAAAATATGGTGCACATCAGTTTTTTAGTCGATTGTTGCACCTTTGCCTTTCTAGGGGGCTTTTCACCCTTATAACGCCATTCCATTGACTCGCGCTTGCTTTGTGGATCATAATACAAGATCATAATTTCATCACCAGTCACTAGCCGCTCGATCACAGTCTTTGGATTTGCGCCACAAAGATCCAAAAACTCCGAAGCGCAGCGCACTCTTTCCTGTCTCTGTACCGCTGAAAGAAATTTCGGTACCCATCTTGCACTCACTTTTTTCATATGAAGATGTTCATGCATCGCGCGATGAACGGTACTCTTAGAGAGCCCAAGCCTTGCTGCAATTTCTCCAATCTTCAAACGGCGGTCACTCAGAACCTCCTCTTCGATAAGAGCAATCGTTTCGGGAGTGAGCACTTCCACAGGTCGACCGTCGTGGCCAAAGTCTTCGACGGTTTCTCTCCCGAGGCGAATTTCTTACACCCAATTTTTCACTGTGCTATAGGAGGGGGCAGACTCCTTATACACGCCATCCAATCGTTCTTTTACTTGGGCAGGGGATAAACCTTCTTTAAACAGAAACTTTATGACACTTCGATACTCAGTTTTCGACATTTTGAAAAAATGCGCGACGTTATTCAAATGCCTGTTAAACTAAGACTAAGCATTTCATGTCGATGCATGTTTCTTATGTTAAGTGCACGATAAACGTACTATTTAATGCAATACAACATGTAGCGACACGTCGCGTTGAACTATATCAGGCCAGTTAATTATAGGACCGCCTGGTATACATACGTTGTTTAAAACTACTTTTACGTATTTTATCGCGTTTAATTTTAATTTTAATTATTTTTATTTTTAATTCCCGGCGTTTCGGGTGCTTTCCAGCACCTATGGTTACGGGGGACTGAGGTGACTGACGTCCCGATGTCATTGTTAAACCCGGAGTGCTGGAAAGCACCCGAAGCGTCGGAATTAAAAATAAAAATAATTAAAATTAAACGCGATAAAATCCGTAAAAATAGTTTTAATCAATGTGTAGTGTTCGCGTAAATTATATACCTTGCCTTGCAGTTGCAATGTGCTTGAAGTAGTGGTTGAAAATCCTGCAGACCTACTACAAGCGCAACGTAAAAGATGAGAGATTTCTGACTCTATGGCCATCAATTGGTCTTTCGAGCATATTGTTTACTATTGTAGTGGCGGCGTCGTCGTCGCCCGGGTGCTAGAGTCGTACACCAATAAAAATGCGCTAAAACTTATTGTATAGAAGAATTAAAGCCCAACTTCAGAATATATTGGAGCCGTTGCAGCTCAGATGGTTAGCGCTCGCTGTAAATTTCAAAGTACGCGAGCAAACCGGGTTAGATCCTCGGTCGGGCGGCCTGTGCCCAGCAGTGGGACATATATAGGCTGTAACTTAATTTTATTCCTTTTATTCTTTGAAGACTGATTTTACGTTTACTAAGTTAGTTTTTACCCTTTAAGTGGAATTAGGAATATCACAATCTCAATGTCTTAATAGTTACACTAAAATTTATATTCCCTATTTTGCCAGATTTAAGCATAGAATTTATATTGAATCACTCTTGAAATATAATCTATTTATTTAAAAAAAAACTAACATCTGTACACAATTGACGAAGATATCGCATAATACACAAAATATACACATAAGCATGCTTGAAATGAGAACGTCCCCTTTTTTTTGAAGTCGACTAAAATAAGTCTTTTTTTTAAACTGCTTCTTATATGACAATGACCTCTAAATAAATAAATTTTGTTTCGTTATTTTTAACTTGTCTAGAATAAACAACTTAACCAGCAAAGCTTGTGGCTTGTGGTCAAAATATTTGATAATAAATTAAAACTTTTCCTCGTAAAAGAACTTTGCTTGAAATTTACAGAACTGATAAAGAGTTCTCTCTGGAGAAAATAATTTTTGAATTATTTTAGTTACGTGATGATTGAGATGTTAATCAAAGGATAGACTTTATATACTGTTGCGGTTTTTTTTAATTGCATGCAGTGCACCAGACTGTAAATAAAGACTTTAATATTTTAACTATAATTTCCTACCCGTTTACTTTTTTATCTATTTTCGTAAATGTAGGCAACAGGCTGGTGACAATGGTGCTTGGGGAAATATTGGTATTTTTCCTTTCACACCTTAATACAGTAAGTAAAGGTACTTACTTAATTAAGGGCTTACTTACGCCCCACGTCCGGGCGCAGATCTTTGCTTTCTGGGAGTGTTATGAAGTTATTTTTCTATACATTTTAAGGGGAATACAAGATCCAAGTGACCTCGAATTATGCACGCACAGAATTACACAATCAAGTGAACGCCACCTAACGACAGTGAGGTTAAACTAACGGATTAGCGAGGTTACGCCCGAGTGTTTAATACATCAGATAACAAGTAAGATATAGATCTACTAAACAAATAGATGAGGCAGTGAAATTATTTTAAGTGTTACATTTTTGTTACTTGATTTGAGTGTTACTTGAAACTTTAAGGATGTGGGTGATTTTTAAATAAAACTGATTTGAACTTAAAAACCAACATAAAAAACATTTTATTTAAGACCTCTAATAAAAAATGACACAAGATAGGTAATTTTGCATGTCGTTAATTTTTTTGTATTTGACTTTGAAAAATTGTTAAGCCACAAAAAAATTTACATTCAGGTATAATTATAATTACTATTTATTATAAACAAAACCAATAAAACTAAAATTCTTTCCTGTGATAAGTCATATCGCAATTTTCAGATGATTCTTTATTATCTTTAAGCCGCGGTTTTTTGACAAAAACATTAAGTATTTTTAAGGTTTTTTTATTGTTACTATAGCTTAGAAAAGTTGCAGGTACTTATGCATTAGAAATAACATCTGTGTTGATATTTTCAACTTTCCGTCTACTGTAAAAATAATTACATTTCAAACTTTTTATTTATTTATGAAAGTATTTAATAAATTTATCTAAATTATAAAAAACAAAAAACAAAATTTGACTTCACATTCCTGGAATCGAACCCGGGCACTCTCGAGTGCAAACTGCAAATCTATACATCCACCAAATAGATACACGTTTGTTGAATATTCAAAGATACTACTGTAATAAACTACTTGTCTAAATTTATAGGTTTAAAAATTATTACATTTCAATTTTTTATTAATAAAAGTATTTAGTAAAGTCTAAATATATAAAAGACAATTAATAAGATAATTTGACCTTATATTCCTGGAATCGAAACCGGGCACTGTCGAGTGCAAACTGCAAATGCATATCGCTATCAAATACGTGTAATGTAATAAGATAAGATAAGCTTATATGCTTTATTTGTTAGAATATGGTGCATCACTGTTGTTACAAAAGAATTTCGATCCTAAATATTTATAAGTAGAAGACTAAGACATTAATCTTTCTATAATATTAATCATTATGTAATATAAAAATACTTGCAGCAGTACTTATGGAAACTAAATCTATAATATACTACTAAATATATAATTATAAAACAAGAATATTTATACTTCATAATATTTTTAATTAAAACATTTCAAAAAATTTTATTCAATAATTTCAATTCGAGTCAAATTTATTATATATTATTTTAAGAAGTTTTATTATTAAAAACATTTATTGAAAAGAAATTGAAATAATTTACTTTTAGAGATTCTCATATTCATCTTTTTGAAACAAACAGGAAATTCGTTGTAAACATGTATTGCCATACAACGTATATTTTTGGGTAGAGTTGTATTCTTTGCTTTGGTACACACAATTTATGTATGTTTCTACTAGCCCTAATTACAACATCGTTGTGTTTTTCAAATAAATTACCATTTTTATGAACAAAGACACAGGCTTCATAAACGTATAATGCTAGAAGCGGTAATATTTTATGTTTGCAAAAAAGGGGAATACAACTGTTTAATTCGTGTGCTCCATGAAAATAAACTACTTTTCTAAAATTCATAGTGTGTATTGTTAAAAAAAATATTTAGTAATAGTAAAATATTTTTACCTTTAAACACCGTTCATATATTAGGCGTTTGATTCATATGAAAGTTTTTTACTCTTCGTAACGGGTTTCACTTTATGTCCCACATTTACAAATGATAATTATTAACAAGGTACCTTACTACGCCATTTTAACTAAAATATTTATGAAAAGAAAAATATTCATCAAACAATAAATTTAAAAATAAAATCGTACAAATACATTAAATAATCTTTACGTAAATACTGCGGCAAAAAGAGCAATACGTCTATATAGCAACAGGCCTCGGGCCGCAGTGTCTTTACACAGGCGTTTACGCACACATAGAAAAGTAAAGTTACAGTCTGTATACGTTCCACCGCTGGGCACAGGCCTCCGCTCATTTCTGAGGGTTTTAGGGCAAGGAATTGTCCGCCGCGCTGCCCCAATGCGTGTTGGCGAACTTCGCATGTTTTCGAAATATTTTTTTCTTATTTCTCTGACATGCAGGTTTTCTCACGATGTTTTCCTTCACCGCCGAGCACGTTGTAAATCAGCACTTAAAATTTCAATTAAAAATTTCATTGGTGATCGGGGATCGAACCCGGTTTGCTCGCGTACTGTGCAATTTACAGCGAGCGCTAACCATCTGAGCTACCACTGCTCTCATCCGTACGTATTATTTCAGAAATAAGAATATGCGATTTAAAAAGAATTAATTGGACTAAAAAATTAAAACACAATAACTTAATATGTAGCTTGTATAATATTCTGACGAAAAATCAGAATGATTGCATGTATATTGGTATGGTTTTGCTTGTTAAAAGAAATGTTTAGATTTAATGCATTGCCTTTTAATGGGAGTGGTATTATTATAATCGGGACCAAACTTCTACCAAATAAAACACCTTACTCCCCTAAATTACTGCCAAACGATTCTAAATTTCAAACAAATATTTTTTCCTTTTATATCTTTTAAAAATCTTCTATGCCGTGGAAGCATTTTATATTTATAAATTGCTCATGGATCGTGGATCAACTCGGGTTGCTCGCGTGCTACGAAATTTATGGTGAGCGCTTAGTCTCTGAGCTATTACAGCTCTTTATATGTATCTCTTATAGATGTTTCATCTCACGCAGGCGGGCGAACTTTACTCTGATGTTTAGTAAAGCATACATTTACAATTTCCTATCGTACAATTTTTTATTACCGCCTATCAAAAGACTCAATTGCCTCATAATATGGGGGATATTCGCCATAAGATACACACTTGGCAGGCGGGTTTACAGTTTCACAGTTTTTTATAGTTTAATTTTTATTAGGAAGACGCCGTTGCCCATTTCCTGGTCTGTTTCCATCTGTCGCATCATACAACCCCCACGGCATAGAATACATAATAGTACTACGTACCCACGAGACGATATGGGGTAGTGGATATTCTTACAATGCCACTTCACGGTCGACTAACATTATTTTATTACATCACTGCTACCATTTTTCCTCCTTACTTTTAACTCTTGCGCCAACGCACACTAAAACAATGTGCAAGTGTGCTCACACTACACAGAAGACTAACCCGCCATCGTGAGATAATGTATATTTCATTACGAGTGCGGAAAGCCTGTCATTGCAAAGAGTTCCGACAAAAGTCTACCCGAGCCGAAGCGCAGCCGAAGGTGAGGGTCGACAGTCGAAACAAGTTGCAATGACGGTTCCGCATGTGTATTGAACAGCTGTTTTTAATACAGTTGCGAAAAAATGAAGAAATTTGATAAAATAATAAAAACACAATAAACTCAACTAATCATTTATTTCTTATAAAAGTTATAATTCACATATACATTGAAATTGGTACAGTTTTTTATACTAACTGGGGAAGTTTTAGGTTACATGTTTACTATTTGAGACAAACTATTATTAATTTCGTATGATTGTTCATGTATATTTGTCAAAGGTGTTATACAATGGCGTTTGCTAGTTGATGGAATTGGATCTGATGAATTATCATTATCAACGAAAGTAGATGGACGAACGTTCTCTTCAGTATTGTCATGTGAAGGAGACGGACTGGACTTTATATTAATGGATTGTGTAATTTTTTCCCAGTTTCTAGTTTGTTGTTTAATGAATCAGCAATACTCGTATAGCCTTATGCAACTTTGTCTGACTTCCAACCACCTAGTCGCTTTAAGGACGTCAAATTTGCTCCTGAATCTGCCAATAATGTAGCAGAGGTTCTCCTGAAGCTGTGCCCAGTATGTTATGTTGGCATACTTCTCCGAACTCTCAGCAAAATTAAAACCTTCTACGTTAATGTCGAGGTTTTTGATGATAAAAATATACTGAAAATATTGAGGTATTACGTACTATGTACTAGAGGCGACACTGCATTCACTACTCTGTTCCACTCAACTGCGGTGCATACACCACACTTTAATCAGTCACTCGCTAGGCGCTTATAGAGTTGTCACGTGTTGTGTTTATTTTAAAAAAAAATCTCTTGATAAAAATATGGCATCGTGTGTACTTAGATATTGCACAAATAATTCAAGAAATGTCAGTAAAAACCAAGGAATTACTTTTCATCGGTTAATAAGATACTTAATCAATAAAAAAGTATTATAGATAAATAATGAAACAAATTATTCCTAAGACGCCATCTCGTGTATAGATGCGACATTTCTGTGAGTACTTAAGTATAGGACGAATATACTATTATACACATTTCTTTTGTAGAAACATATATAAGTTATTATAATTTGGCAAATTTTTTCATGTTTAAATATGCTTATTATTATTTTATTTCATTTTTAGGTTTCCACATCAAATTCAAAGTGGTAATTCGTTAATTTTTAACTCTCGCGTACCCAGCATTTATGACTGTAATTTAAATGTTATGTTAATGAGTTTTGTTAAACATACATTTAGTATGTTTTTTATATTTTACCTAGATACCTTTCAAAAATTCAGATAAAAATATCATTAAATGTAATTGTTATATAATATCATGTAATATTATATTAAATAAGCAAATATAATATACAAAATAAATGACAAAATTTAAATATTTTTCTCGATATACCTACGGGTCATTCTACCTATGTTTATTCTATCATAAAAAAAACAACCGCGTGAACACAGAGTAGCGCACATTTGTTGTTTGAGATAGCTGTTCTAGTACTTAAGTACATATTACTTCAATGTCATTAAATGATAAAATATCTCTTGACAATTATTAGCTCTTTTGAAATTCAGAACGAAACAAGGGAAATTTATTTCAACGATCGAATTAATTTTAAAAAAATAATTAACTTCGTTAAAATTTTGTTCAACGTGAATATCTGAGATTTCTTTTTCAAATTAGTGCCTGTGTTTGAAAAAATATTTTTTTAAAGTGCTGAGTTTTTAAGCGTTAAGTCTTATAAAGTTTTACTTTAGTACGCATTAAAGCTTATTAATTTAATACTTCTGTGCTTGAGAAACTTTTGATATTGGTTCAGCATTTGTAGATAAAATTTTCCAACTTAGTCCGAAGAATACATTTTTAATTTATTACACAATATCCATAGTCGTTTAGGTAGATAAATTATTTTATTTATTTTCAATTAAGAATCAATTCAAAGTATAAAAACTAATTTTAATAAATGAAATTTTAGTAGGCACATTAATTAAAATTGAAGAGAGGGTAAAGAAGCATGCGGCAAACCTGATGTTGAGTGACCGTCGTCCATGATCAACTTTAGCATAAGGGATATTACGGGTTTGAAGGCCACCCTTCAAAACGACATACGGGCTTTTCGAAGACCTTTCTTGATCCGGAAGGATTACTTGCGGTATTAAATAAAAAGTCATGCGAGGAAGAAAACCCCTCGTAAATCAGATAGTGGTGGCCGCTAAACATTCAGATGGGGTAAACGATGTCGCGGCTGGAATGAATCTGAACAATCCAACAACCCTCTGAGCACTTTTCGCGGTAAATGTGGTAGAAAACGCAGAGGGATGCAACATCTCCCCGTAACGCCATTGAATCGAGCCGATGTTTCCTTTAAAGGTGAACTTCGACTGCTCCAGCTCTAACTAGCAAGGCCTTCTAGAAATACTAATTAGGCGTTATCAGTATAATGAATAGTGAGGCGTGAGTTCAGTATTGAGAATCACGCTATTCACGCACGAATAGTTTTACAATATTTTTTTAATTAAGGGTGACAAACGAGCACACAGTCCGACTGATGGTGAAGTGAATGCCGTGGCCTATAGATATCGAAATATATTATCTATTAACCGAAATCCCGGGGACCAACATGAAATGCCTCTTTTCCAGTTAAACAGGTCTCCAGTTTCTACACTCAACATACGATACATAGCAGAATTAAGCTGCTATTTTATGATAGTGTTGTGTGAAAGCGTAGTACTTTCCTGGTTAAGCCGGCCCAGATTTAAAACCACCATAATATACCTGCAGCATGACTCTACCACAAGAAAAGGGTGTACGAAGTAGCGGTGAGATCAGCTTATATTTTTAGTGGCCGCCTACAATACAACAGCATGTAGAACGTTTTTAGGTGATAGAGCTATGCTGCAGTTATATTAGTAGTATAGTTGTAGCACGAATGGGTCGGCTCGACCGGGGAAGGACCACGCTCTCACAGAATTCCTGCGTAAAATAGTAGCTTAATGCTGCTGTGTTTCTTATGGTGAGTTTAGAGAACGGTAGACCATTTTTACTGGAAAGAAGCATTCTCTCTTAATCCTCATGGGTGACAACACATCTGAATTTTGATTCATAACCGAGGATAGATGTAGATGTCTATGGGCCACAGCAACCACTTACCATCAGGTGGACTATGTGTTTGTTTGTTACACCCCATCCCATAAAAAAACACTTTGACTCACTACATACTCGCCATTTGATGCTACAAAATACCGCATGACAGCTTTAGATGTTAAAAGATGCCTTTAAGCAACTAAAGCTTAAGGTAGCCTCAGTCTATTTTAAAACAGAAGTGAGAAACGAACTTACAGTTTACTTGACAGATAAGGGCTACTGCAGTCCATGAAAACCTGCATATGGATGCATAAAATTGGGTTTATACAAAGGCTACAGACGCGTTGTCACCCCTGACGACTTAGATGTGTCTCATAGCCTTTTGTTACACTGGCACACTATAACCTCTTGACTGGAACACAGCAATGAAAGCACTGCTAATTGGCAGCAGAAATATGTAAGAGATATATATGTTCCTACCCTGAGAGACTTGTAGGCAGGAAATGACTCCCTACCACATGGAAAAATCTGATTAATCCCATTTTTATCAACCTCGAGTATGGGCGCAAAATAACAAACTGCATTCTACAGGACATATTTTGGAGAGTGTGCGTGGGAATCCCATGAGATAATTACTCCCTATCCCTTTCAACATTGGACAATCCACTCGAGACACATCGCGCATAAGACACTCGATCAGTCTCCACTCGTTTAAAAGTTTTACACTTTAAGACTGTAAATGTATACGAAATATTAAAAACTATTTTGCAAATTTTTTTGGAAGTAGGCCTGTTTAAGCTTTCCGTAAAGACATCGATACGAGTCAAAGTTATTATGATAATAAAGTACTTTAGTGACCAGGCTTTGAAAGGCTTTAAAAAAAATCTGTTTACAAATCTAAACTTTTGTTGGTTTTCCGTTTGATTATAAATTAGAATTTATTATCTACTAGCTTTTTATTCGCCTCTTTGGTCGCGTGGACTTTAACTTAGAAACATCATTAATACTCCGTGCAAAATTAGCAAAATTTGATCACTCGTAAAGATACATCGGCATCTGTATATGCTACAGAAACACATAAGTTAGTTTATCAGAAGTGCATTAATATCATTCGTTTAGCGACAACTTTTTTATATCGGGCATGTCTATCGACGTGTTTTTATGAAGAGTAAAAATGAACTGGAATCAAATATGCGTTATTTACATAATATTCATAATTAAACTTGATACAGTTTTGACAAAATAATATTGGATTCCATGGTCTTTAATTAATAACAAGTGTATTAAAACGGCGTAGTGTTTATACGCGTTATTTAATTTAAATAATTGGCCCGATTGAATATTGATTGGCACCATAAACATGCATGCCAGTATTTTTTTACGTTCGAGTAGACTTGAAAATTTCATAAATTTAGTTCTATTGTTCGTGCGTGTCGTAATAGGTGACAGAGGAAAACTTAACACGAAATGGATGGCAAAATCTTCCTGAAAAAAGTAACAAAAAGCTGTAGTTGCCACCCCTCTTGCCAAGCGTCAATACTGCAAATATCCTGACTATTTGACAAACAATGGAGGAAGCCTATGGTCAGCAGTGAATATCGCTATTAATATTAACTTTTAGTTAAAAATTACCAGCCTAAGTACACCCCACTACTGGGCACTGGCTGCAGTAAGTTTTAGGACAAAAAATGTTTGCTTGAGTTGACTCCAACGCGGAAGGACCAACTTCACATATACCTACAAAAGTTAAAAGTTAAAGTTACAGTCTATATAGGTACTACTGCGGGGCACAGGCCCTCTCATTTCTGAGATGGTTTTCGCCTCGCTGCCCCAATGCGTGTTGGCGAACTTCACATGTCTTCGAAATACTTTTTTTCTTATTTCTCAGACTTGCAGGTTTTCTCACGGTGTTTTCCTTCACAGTTAAGCAAGTGGTAAATCAGCACATAAAATAGCAATAAACAACTACATAATATGTACCGGTGGGGATCTACCAGGGTTGCTCGTGTACTGTGATATTGCAATTAAAATATGAGTGGTGTCGGCACGGATCGCATTTTAGATTGCTTAATAATATAATCTGTGAAGAACTTGGGCTTAATTATTGACAATAGGTTGTCATGGGGTCCTCACATAATGGACTTAGGTAGAAAAGTTTATTATGCTTTCCACTCATTAAAACGTCTTCAAAGTTTTTTACCCTTATCAACGAAAATCTCTCTTGTTCAAACCCTTATTTTGCCTATCTTAGATTACGCTGATGTCTGTTTTTTGGATGCCATAGAGGAGCAATTAAACAAACTTGAGCGATTACAAAACCTTTGCATTCGGTATATCTTCGGACTTAAGAAGTTTGACCACGTCTCTAAATATAGAAAGCAACTCAAGTAGTTCCCGATCCGATTTCGCAGGAACACTCGTATACTTTGTCTCCTTTTTAACATCCTACACAGCCCAAATTTCCTTACATACCTCCGAAATCGATTTACCTTTCTTAAATCCCCAGATACAGTTTGTAGATCTCACCTTAAAACTCTCTTAAAATTCCCATCCTTTAATACTCATTCATATTCCCGTTCATTCTCCGTACAAGCAGTAAGACTCTGGAATTCGGATGGAATTCTTCCTACTGACATTCGAGAAATCAAAACAGTGACATTATTCAAAAAACGAGTGAAAGAACATTATTTATCACTGTCTTATGTGTAAGTCTCAAATCTCTGATATGTACTATACTGTTACAAATATATGCATGTACATATATGTACTTATGTGTGTGTGTGTATATATGTTTATATATTTATCACTTTATATTATATTTAGTATTTATGTATGTATTAATGTTTGTTTTAAATATGAATATATTCATGTATTTGTATGTATATATGTGTATATGTATATATATGTATATATATGTATATGTATGTATGTATGTGTGTATGTAAGTATTTGAGCTGACGTATATATTTATCTTATACCCATATGTGTTGTAAAATAACAAAGTGCACACCTTATAATCATTTAGTAATCATATGTGTTTCAAACTGGCCTACTGGAAGAAATCTCATTGTGAGATAAGTAGAGCCTTTGTACAAACTTTTTATTATGATGTATCCTCTCCCTAACTTGTGTGTACATAAATTGTGAAATAAATAAATAAATACTATGAAACTTACGTTTGAATGATTTTTCAAGTTTCTATCTATGCAGCTCTACTCAAAGTTAAAATTAAAATAATTTTGTGTTTAAAATTTGCTTCCTTTAATATATACAGTACCTCATAAACTTATGTGAAACCTGAAAAATATGCTATCATATAAAGCTATCTAATATATGATAAACTGTTATAAAAGTCTCATTAATAGTAAAATGTAAAGAAGCAGCTTACATACGTCTTACGACCAATATGAAAGCTATCTTAATATATGACAAACTGTTACAAAAGTCTCATTAATAGTAAAATGTAAAGAAGCAGCTTACATACGTCTTACGACCGTGCATAGGGCTTAATGTTAAATAGCGGTTTTCACATGTTCACGCATCTTTTTAAAACTAATCAGACATTAAGGTTTCCCCACGAATTTATTCTTCACCACTTCACTAAGCACGTGGAATTTAAACAAATAATTAGTTGTGGCGACGCTGTCGTCGCGTCGCAAGCGAAACACCGAAGCCTAAATCACGCTATCAAAATTCCGAATTATAAACAGTATATATAGAACATCTCCGAACTATCACATGGAGTGTTGGCCACTCCCCGGGCAGAACACCTTGCCCGGCGGGAGATCTCCCCTTTTCCCTAAACGGCTACAGTGGTGACCACTCGACGTGATCTAAACACGCAACCAACAATTAAAAAAGTACCCCATCCATTCGCTCCCGAGCAGATGTTGTCTGCAGTCTTCATATCCTGCAAGCCATCTAGCTTCACAAGGTTCATCGCAGCACTAAAGGCACAGTTTTGGTTTTCATGAAACTATGAAAACCAAAACATTAATACCTACTAATTTTTTTATAAATTAGAAATTAGACTTAGAAACATCTCAAATTTTATGATTTTCCATGAATGTCACTATCTACTTATCTATTTAAGTGGTATCTAGTAGTAATTTATTTATTTCTACTAAAATGAAATAACGAAACAACTAAAAATAAACGATTAAATTTTCCAATCAATCATGAATATGATTATTTAGAAATATAAATGTTAGTTATTTATATTAATTAGTCTACTAGTAACTGGAGGCCAAATGTTATTACATTTTGTATTTTAGACGTTAGATGTTAAAACGAATTTCAGGCTTTCTTTATAAACATTTTATTTATTTAAAAATACATATATATATATATATATATATATATATATATATATATATATATATATATATATATATATATATATATATATATATATATATATATATATATATATATTTATCCTCTCAGCAGTCCGGGCCAAAATAGCCGCTTTGGCGCATCTGTCAAACCCTAAACGAGTGATATATTGCCTACGTGGCGCGTGTCATTATAATGGAAATATCTTAACATTTATGTATGGGGAAACTTGGCCAAGCGGTTATCTCGCGATAGCAAAAGCTTTAAGTGTTTCTGATGAATGTTTGTTATGCAAGTATGTCAAAAAATGTTTACCCTCAAGTTCAAGAGGGTAATTCATTATGTTTAAGTGCACCATGACGAATTCTTTAATTTTTAGTTGAATCGGGTGATTTGAGCGACTAAGTTCACATTTTAAATTTGTGTGTTGTGAAAAGTTTACTGTAAGGTTATTCAATTATTGTGATCTTGTGTCTTAATTAAATAACTAAAGGTGCTTTAAAGCCAATAAAAATGCCATTAACACCAGCACAAGTTGCACAAGCAGTAGCATTAATTGACCAAGGGCTGACACAGCGTGAAGTTGCTATTGTGCTTAACGTACCACGGTCCTCAATGCAGTATTCACTGAAACGATACCAGGAGACAGGCCGCTACACCCGCAGGCCAGGCAGTGGGGGCGTAAGGTGCACATCGGCCCGGGACGATCGTTTTATTGTTATGGAGATTTTGAGAAACCGCTACCTGACCACTGTTGAGATACGCCAGCGGCTCCAAATCGCAAGAGGCGTTAATGTTAGTGAGCGTACGGTGAGAAGACGAATGGAGGAAGTGAATTTAAAAGCTCGTAGACCAGCACGAGGTCCAGAACTTCTCAGACAGCACCGAGTAGCCCGACTTCAGTTCGCAAGAGAACATGTCAATTGGACCCACGAGCAATGGGCTAGAGTGTTGTTCACAGATGAGTGTCGAATAGCTTTACGTGCTCCAGACGGTCGAGAACGAGTGTGGAGAAAAAGAGGAGAGAGGTTTCTACCCATTACCACCACCCAAACTGTGAGTTTCCATGGAGGCTCAATAATGGTATGGGGAGGTGTAAGTTCCGACGCACGTACAGAGTTGGTCATCGTCGATAATCGGCTTACAGCTACTCGATACATCGAGGAAGTTCTTCAGGAGCACGTAATGCCTTATTCGGGATTCATTGGACACGACCAATTCCTCCTCATGCACGATAATGCACGCCCGCACGTCGCACATTGTGTAGAGGTATATCTGGAAGAGGTTGGAATACAAAAATTACAGTGGCCAGCTCGTAGCCCGGACTTAAATCCAATTGAGCATGTATGGGGTATGCCCAAAAGAAAGATAAAGTCCAGCTCCAAACCGCTACAAACTCTAAATGAGCTCCGAAATGCAGCGCTGGCCGCTTGGGACAGCATACCGCAAGTTGATGTCAGAAACATCATTGAAAGCATGCCAGATCGAATGCAAGCGGTTATCAGGGCTAGAGGAGGAAACACCCGATATTAAAACTGATAGACAATAAAGAAACAGACTTAATTTTTAACTTTGTAGTGTTTTTAAAGTGACAATGGAAAGATGTTAATTTTAGTGAAAACATGTTATCTTGAAAAGAAAAATTTCGGTGAAGTAAACATTAAATTTCTATGTTCTAAAACCATTAGAGACACTTATTGAATGCATCTACCCTTAATTTACTGTTAAAAAAACGTTTCAGTGCAAATAATCAGCAAATTCACGAGTGGCCAAGTTTCCGTGCCGGTGAGTGTATATAATACGATATGTTGTTAGAATTAATGTAAATAAGCTAATAGAATATGTGTAAATGTGTACGTTCACCCTTTTGGTATGTTATAAATTCGATGGTAAAATTGCTAGAAGCGATTTTTTTCCAGTTTGTTGAATATAAAATGTAATCATTAAAAAATTAAGCAATTATTTCAATAAATATTTACTTCATTTACTATACAATAACACACTTTACAATAATGAATAAAAAAAACACAACTCTACGTACAGTTTTTTCACACTACAAGCTCGATAATAATGTGGGCCACTTAAGATGACCCGAAACAGGCACAAAAAAGGCACATTTTGTACTTCAATATCGACGATGCCTGAGGCACAATGGGCTTTAAATCTTAACTTATTCTATAGTATGGTCTTTGTTCTTAATATAAACAGTTTCAAATGTTACAACTATTTAGTTATTAAGAAATAAACGAGTTGTAACAATCACTTGAAAAAGTGACCCTAAAAAAATGCTTTCAAACTTTTGCATTTGTAACGAACAATTTTGTAATTTATTTATATGTGAATGTATATTCCTAAATTTAATAACATTTCCTAAGCTAAAAACAAAACAAAGAAGGCATCTTTCATACAAAATTATGTTAGAAATCATCAACTAAAAGTTACACATTCACTACAAAAAGCACCAAGTATGACGTAGTACCCAGCTATGCTAGTATGGAATACGCTCTGTGGTGACTTCTTTAATAATTGTAATCATGAACATAAAATTAAAACGAAATACAAATTAGTTATTTTTCTTTGATTTTTTTATATTTTTAATTAACATTTGAATGTTATTATAAAAAATGTTTGACAATTCTTTTTTGCTAAAATAAAGGTTTTTATTTTTGTTATTTTGATTTTTTTTAATTTTACTTAATTTGAAGTGACCCTAGCCTAGTGATAGCTTGCGTGCGAGATCCATTACAAAGGTTGCTGCATTGCTTGCACGCGTTAGCTTGCAACTGGATGGGTGACCGTTTCGTACTTTGAGGCTATTCCAACTATAGCACCGCAACGAGCTAAGGCTTATTGCTTAGCAATAAAAACTACTACGTACAAAAAGCAATCTCTTCCAGATAACCTTGGGCTAAGAGTGAAAACAAAAAGTGTTTCACTTGTCAATCAAGTGCATAAAAATATGATGACATGCACATACAAAAAGTAAAATAATTTACTGACTAAAAATGAAACAAAACAAATAAGAAAAACAAATAAAAATCCGCACCAAAAATTATCGTAAAAATATACCAACACTGGCATTCCCAAAATCGTATCAATACTATACAACCTGCTCTCTAAGATGGCGGATTTCGTGTAAATAACTTTACGACCCATGTCTGTCCACGACCGCCAGGTGGACGCAAGATTTAAGCAATTTGTTATTTTTAGTTTTATGAAATATTTAATCGAAACTATAGAATTGTAATTATTGTTATGTTTGTAAATAAGTATGTTAACGATATTAAAACAATTGGTAACGCCAGTTAACAATCTACTTTATCAACATTACATTACATATCGCATTGAGTTCGTCCTAAGTCATATCTACTTTATCAACATGACTAGTGCATATTTTTTGTTTCCTTCCTTCCTTCCCTTTCCTACCGCACGCGCTGCCGCCGAGGTGAAAAAGAGGATCTCGGCGCGCGTCAGTATACTAAGTGATATTACGCCATCCGCAACGCACGGCCACCCGTCGCGTCTTATGTACATTAACTGCAAACCGCGCAGGACGAACATTGAGTTCTCCTGTTTATGTTTAATATTCACCGCATCAGACATTGTGTCTTTGTAACTCATAAAAGTGTGAGACGCCCCCGTAAGGGCAAAGGTGGAGAGTGTGGGACTTCACGAGACTGTTCCGAGAGTGCGTGTGCGCCGAACCACGTGGCGAGCTCGCGGTATAGCAGACACTCCAGGAGGAAGGCGCGGCAGCCCTCATCAGGTCAGTGCGTGCTATCCCACCTATTTATTTTCCCCTTTGCCGTATGCACCAAAATTACAGTCCACTAAATCTTTATCGAAGATACCTTAAGTTACTGGCGTCTCCATTTTTTAATGGTCCTTCTCGCTGGATTGACCTTGACTTTCCATTTTTTAATGGTCACTTCTCGCTGGATTGACCTTGACTTTCCGCCCTTATTAGATCGTTATCGTAATAAGCGTTTATATAATTAATTATTTATATTTTAATCCGACTTCGGATTAACCCCGCCCTTATTAGAACACTAGAATAGGTCCTAATAGGTGACATTCATAGTAATTTTAAAACTATATTCATAGAATGAATAAGCATATAATTATCTATATAAATTATTTGTTGTATGTTCACATCACGTCATCAACTTTTAACTACATCTATAGATTATACTGTTAAATTACATTTATTATTTGCACATACATTTAAGCATTATATTCGTTATAAATAACTTCATAATTATTATAAAAGTTAACAATTAAAGTTCATCGTTAACAAAACTAATATTTAATAATTCAACCGCGTAGCGAGGTCGCTTACAGACTACCCGCTTATAATTATATTATTTTTGCCGCATAACTTAAGTTGTAATGCCGCCTAAAAAACAAATAGCATCGAATAATAGCGATTCCTCGGATAATGAGGGCACACCTGATGCTGAGTTGGTTTTATTGTTAGCTAAACGAGATGCTTTATTTGAAATAGTGCAAAAAATATATGATATGTCCTCGGACATCCACATAAACACTTCCACGATGGAGCGTTTTCTTGATGGAAGTTCTAATATTAATGCTTTACGTATTGAGTTTAAACAGGTCTTAGATAATTATAATTCACATTTATTAAAAATAAACCCTATTGCTAAACCTGATTATAACAGCCTCATTGCGTTTGAGTCTCTTTGCGGTAGAATAAATAGGCTTTATTTACAATATTCGCAATCTAATTTACAAAGTACTAGTACACCATCTAAAGCCAGATTCACACTTCCGCCTATCGAACTTATGCCATTTTCGGGTGACATTCGCTCATGGCCTTTATTTTATGCTAGCTTTAAATCAACCGTCCATGACAACACATCGCTTACCGACGCTGAAAAGTTATACTATTTGCTAGGTAAACTAACGGGCAAAGCCCTATCTGTATGCTCAAGTATAACTCCTTGCGCTGAAAATTATAAAATTTTATTGCAAGCACTCGTTGACAAATATGAAGACCGGCGTATGCTAGCATCTACATATATTAATCAGATGTTCGAATTTAAGCCATTGCAATCGGCCACCGCAAATAATTTTGATTTATTTACTGATAACTTTATAAGTGCAGTGCGCGCTTTACAAAACTTAAAGTTAGATAATCTCGCGGACTTAATTGTTCTTCATATCGCGCTTAAGAAGCTGGACCCGGATACCATTCGCTCTTTCGAATATAGTCATAACTCGATGGTACCTACCTTTGATGATTTAGTAAATTTTATTAAGACCCGCTCCAAAGTTTTGCAACGCACCGATTCTAGTACAAATTCTAACAGCGCACCAAACAATCGACGAGGTAACGGTAATAATCGTCGCTGTAATAATACTTCGTCGCCGAAGTATCAGACGTACGTAAGCACGACGACTAGTTGCTCAAGGTGTCTGTGCGATAATATTGTGCATCAACACCTATTTAAGTGTGCAGACTTTAATAAAATGACGCCGCAGGAACGATTTAAATGCGTAAAGAGTAACAATGCATGTGTGAATTGTCTCAGTTTAAGTCATCGAGTGTCTAGTTGCTCTTCAAATTATAGTTGTCGAGTTTGTAAATTTAAACATCACACATTGTTGCACTTCCACCGCAGAAGCGATAATGCTTCCCCTGCGCTGGCGCGTTCTCCACCGCTTCAGCCAGTTACACTGAAGTCTACAACCCCCGCGCCCGCACACTCGTCACCCCTCACCGCAGGTGCGCGTTCAGACGTCGCGCTGTGTACTTCGTTCAAGAATGTTTCTCAACGTTCACCGCCTCCCGCGCGCGCAAGTCGTTCGCAGAGAACTGTTTTATTATCAACCGCTCAAGTATTTACTTACGATGCTAAGGGAGAGAAACAAATTATTCGTATATTATTAGACTCCGCGGCTCAAAGCCATTTTATGACTAAAGAGTGCTGTCATCGTTTAGGCGTTCAACAACACGATACCGAATGTACTGTAGTAAAAGGATTCGGTGGAGTTGAAAAAATTGTAAAATCGAAATCGATTGATATTAAAATTTTCTCACGATTCGACTCGAATATTAACTTCAATATTTCAACGCTAGTTGTTGATCAAATCACCGACCTTTTGCCCACCGCTGTGGTAGACACATCTGTCTTATCACACTTCCATGGCATAAGACTCGCTGATGAATGTTATAGCATGCCTAATAAAATTGATGTTTTGATAGGCGCATCCCTTTTCCCGCACTTACTATGTCCAGACGTAATTTATTCGTCTAACGACTTGTCCGGGCCCTCGGCTTTGAATACGGTATTTGGTTACGTTATTATGGGCTCAGTGCCGACACTTCAGGTAAATCATTCTTTAACGTGCTGCTCAGTTCTAGAGTCTCCTATCGTTGACAAATTAGTGCAACGATTTTGGGAGCTTGAACAGCCACCCTCCGCACCGCCCATTCAGTGTCCTTCAGACATTGAATGTGAAGAGTTTTATAAATCTACGACATCCCGCGATCCTTTTACTGGTAGATATATTATTGGCCTGCCATTTAAAGATGACGTTTACTCTCTCGGAGATTCTTATGAAACCTCTCGACGATTCATGTGCTTGGAGAGGAAACTTCAAGCCTCGCCTACATTAAGGTTAGCATATGATGACGTCATAAAGGAATACTTAGCTAAAAATTATATATCCCCCGCACCGCCGTATGACTCTCATGAACCCGCTCCAATATATGTCATACCGCATCATGGAGTCTTACGCGAAGATAAGAAGTCAACGCGTCTGCGCATCGTCCTGGACGCTAGCAGTAAGACTAGCACTGAGCGATCATTAAATGATATTCTGCATTCAGGACCAAATTTGCAAGGCGACTTGTTCAATATAATTTTAACTTTCCGCTTACATCCAATCGCTATGACAGCCGACTGTCGCCAACAATTTCTGCAAATAGTTGTTCGCGATTCTGATCGTCGTTACCAATGCTTCCTATACCGCTTCCGTCCACAAGACCCACTTGTGTTATACCACTTCAATCGCGTGTGCTTCGGTTTAACTTCGACTCCATACCATGCATTGCGCACGGTAAGACAGCTCATTGATGACGACGGCGCAAAGTATCCGCTTGCGAGTCGTATCGCATTTACTTCGCTATATACGGACGACATCGCGTTCTCTATGCCCAGTGAATCCGAGGCCAGTGAGACCTCTCGGCAGCTGATAGACTTATTCAAGGGTGCCCAATGGGACCTGATAAAATGGCATAGCAACCGTCGATCTGTTTTAGATGACCTCCCTACTTCCCATAAAATTACAGGAGAAGTAGAGTTCAATAAATCAATGCCACATAAAATACTAGGCTTGCATTGGTCTACCGATAGTGACGCCTTTTATTTTAAGATATCTGTTCCCGCTGATGTGACGTGCACTAAGCGCGCCATCTTATCTACTGTCGCTCGCCTGTGGGACATAATGGGTTTCGTTGCTCCCACAGTCGCGTACGCCAAATTGTTAATAAAGCAGCTTTGGCAACTTAATTTAGATTGGGACGACATACCACCACCGCCAATTATTAAGATGTGGAGGCAATTCTGTGCTGAATTACCAGCTCTTAATGATTTACGTATCCCGCGACATGTTGGTGTATCCAAAAACTGTACTGCGTCACTCCTGGGGTTTTCCGACGCCAGGGAGCACGCATACGGTGCCGTAGTCTACATACATGTAAAGAGCGTCAATGGTAACACCGTCCAGTTGATTTGTGCAAAGACTAAAGTCGCACCGACGAAACCACTATCTATTGCACGCCTTGAGCTTTGTGGAGCGGTTTTACTCTCAAAATTGCTTCGCAGAGTACTCGACAATTATTCTCTTGACCTTGCAATAGCAGTCTATGCCTTTGTAGATTCAAAAGTAGCTCTGTACTGGATAAAGAGTTCGCCACACAAGTGGCAGACCTTTGTTGCAAACCGCGTTGTTCAGATTACCGACAATATTCGCGCTGATAACTTTTATCATGTCGCAGGTACTGAGAATCCCGCTGACATACTTTCACGTGGCGTTACGCCAAACAAATTAGTTTCAAACCCCCTGTGGCTCCATGGGCCTCAGTGGACTTCGTTAGATCCATCTCAATGGCCTCTTCGTACTTTAGACAATGAGGTTATTGCAAATATGCCCGAGAAGAAGATTTTGTCGCACACTGTGTGCACATCCGTCTGTAATTCTGCGATTTATGAGCTCGCACTCCGCATCTCTTCTTGGAGTAAACTTCTACGTATAATTGCGTACGTGTGTAAGTTTGCTAAATTATTGCCCCGCCGCAGCACTACTGTCGTGACTGCTGATGATCTCAGTTTCTCTGAGGTTATAATCCTCCGCGCCCTGCAAAAACAGCATTTTGCAGTGGAATATTTAAATATTGAAGGTAACAAACCTTGCTCGCCCGCTTTCAATCGTTTAAGGCCTTTTATTGAGAATGGTTTAATCTGCATTGGTGGTCGTCTTTCGAACTCCGCATCGGATTACACACAAAAACATCCAATTATACTCCCGCGCAGTGATCATGTAGTGAACATGATCATTGACTATTATCATATTAAAAATTTACACGCTGGGCCTGAATTGTTATTGTCATTGCTCCGTCAAAAATTTTGGATACTTTCCGCACGCCGCACTGTGAGAAGCAGAGTCTACAAGTGTAATATATGTTTCCGGCTTAGACCCCGTCCAACTTACCCTTTGATGGCTGATCTTCCCCATAGTCGTGTAAGACAAGCTATTAAGGCATTTACACACACGGGCTGCGATTATGCCGGTCCTATCGCATACACTCCTGTACGTCGTCGTGGTGTACGCAGCGAGAAGGCGTACTTATGTGTTTTCACATGCCTCACGACTCGAGCTGTACATATAGAAATCGCTACAGATCTTAGTAGTTCTAGTTCCCTCGCTGCGCTTAAACGTTTCCTCTCTAGACGAGGGCCGATTCAGTTTTTATATTCGGATAATGGAACGAATTTTAAAGGTGCCGCTTCGTATCTTCGCGATCTCTATAAATTTCTAAACGTTGAATACCGCCCAAAGCTTGAGCAAGAGTGTGCTGAGAATCGTATAACATGGAAGTTCATCTGTCTCAACTCTCCTCATTTTGGAGGCGCCTGGGAGAGTATGATCAAAGTCGTAAAAACGCATCTGTTCCGAGTTATCGGACATCAGTTACTTTCATACGAAGAGCTTAATACTGTTCTTGCGCAAATTGAGTGCTTGCTAAACTCGCGGCCCTTGACAGTATTAAGTTCTGATCCTGCAGAGCCTTCAGCTCTTACTCCGAGTCATTTTTTGAATACCGCACCTTTATTGTCATTACCCGCACCCAAAGTCAAATCTGACTCTACCAGTCTGTTATACAGGCATTCTTTACTGGATAAATTAGTTCAGTCGTTTTGGGACCGGTGGAGGACGGAATACCTTCACGGATTACAAGTTCGTCAGAAGTGGAACACCCCGTCTACGGCTATCGTACCAGGCATGGTTGTAATTGTGATAAATGATAATGAACCGCCCCTTGCTTGGCCATTAGCGATTGTCGAGTCTGTTCATCCTTCGAAGGATGGCGTAGTTCGAGTAGTGACCGTGAGAACTACTAAGGGAACATATCTCCGTCCTGTTGCTCGTATTTGCCCTCTCCCAAGACAATAAATCACGATTATTTTGATTATAATTATTTATCTAAATTAGGAATTAAGTTTATATTTATATATATTAAAAAAGTATTAAACCGCAATATTATATTTATGTATACATTTTCTCGCTTACCAAGTAAGGTTAGTAGATGAGACATGCGCATTGAGCGCATCCTCTCACTTTATATACCGCTTATTTATTTGTTTTCCTTTTACTTTTTATATTACGGTTGTCTTTTAAAGGTGACCCTTTAAGGGCGGGAGGAAATGGTAACGCCAGTTAACAATCTACTTTATCAACATTACATTACATATCGCATTGAGTTCGTCCTAAGTCATATCTACTTTATCAACATGACTAGTGCATATTTTTTGTTTCCTTCCTTCCTTCCCTTTCCTACCGCACGCGCTGCCGCCGAGGTGAAAAAGAGGATCTCGGCGCGCGTCAGTATACTAAGTGATATTACGCCATCCGCAACGCACGGCCACCCGTCGCGTCTTATGTACATTAACTGCAAACCGCGCAGGACGAACATTGAGTTCTCCTGTTTATGTTTAATATTCACCGCATCAGACATTGTGTCTTTGTAACTCATAAAAGTGTGAGACGCCCCCGTAAGGGCAAAGGTGGAGAGTGTGGGACTTCACGAGACTGTTCCGAGAGTGCGTGTGCGCCGAACCACGTGGCGAGCTCGCGGTATAGCAGACACTCCAGGAGGAAGGCGCGGCAGCCCTCATCAGGTCAGTGCGTGCTATCCCACCTATTTATTTTCCCCTTTGCCGTATGCACCAAAATTACAGTCCACTAAATCTTTATCGAAGATACCTTAAGTTACTGGCGTCTCCAACAATGTTTACCATTCACAATTGTACTTTTAATTTAAAACAATTGAAATTAATACGAACATTGTATCAACATGGCGGTCGAAATGGCAAGCAATGTTTGATAAAATGGAACAATTTATGTACAAATCGTCATTTAATATGTTTTAAATTAATAGAAAAGTATTTATGACTTACCCATTCATGTTTATCTTTAATATTAACTTCCGAAATCACTTTCAACAATTAATACTTTGCGCGTAAACACACGACACCGCGTCACAGAACGAGCAACTGAACGGAATAAATGTATTACTATTTCACAGCTTCTATGGTTCATTTATGAAGCGTGTGTGATATTAATTGCCGTCTTTGTTTAATTCCCTGCATGTTGTACCAGTTATAGGGAGATAGCATAAGTAAACAGCAACCTTCTGATGGTTGTGGACAGATGCGTACTTTTTGACAGCAACCTTTAGAAGGTCTTGGACTGACGAGAGGATATATATATATATATATATATATATATATATATATATATATATATATATATATATATATATATATATATAACAATATATAACATTATATGTTTTATATATATATATATATATATATATATATATATAAAACATATAATGGAAAATAAAAATTAACATCTAAAGGAAGGAAAATACTTAACCCTCCGTTTTTGAAGTTCCGTAATCGTATAAAAAGTAGCCTATTAATTGTCCCGGGTCTCTAACATTCATTCACTTTCACACACCACACACAATTTTATGGAAATCTGTTTACTTTTAGTTTTTGTGTTAATTGTGAATTAACGAAAAATCACAGACAGGCAGACAGACAAAACTTCTAAAAACCACAAATTGGGCTTCACTGCCCTTTATTTAGTCCCTGGACTAGATTTTTCCACAAAATATTATAATTACAGACGCGGTTACAGATTTATTATATGTATATATATATATACATACATATATATATATATATATATATATATATATATATATATATATACAAATCAGGTACGAAAAGTGACCCCAGTAACTACCGGCTTATCTCTGTCTTACCCGTAGTTTCCAAAATTTTTGAAAAAGTAATATATAACCGCTGAAATAAATACCTAACATCAATTAACTTTATTTCAAACTGTCAGTATGGTTTCCGGCCTAGGTCAAATACCTTAGCCTCAACGGTAGATTTAATTACCAAAATAAAAAAAAACATTGATGCAAAAAACTTAGGGCTTGGAATTAAGAAACTTTCTCATATAGGTATTATCGGCCATGCCTTAAAAATTTTTGAAAGTTATCTAAATAAAAGATATCAAATTGTAAAGATTGGTCACTATCAAAGTTCCCCACAACCTATTACGTACGGTATTCCCCAAGGCTCTATATTAGGCCCACTTCTTTTCCTGATTTATATAAATAACATAACTGATCTTAAATTAAATGGTGAAATTTCTTTATATGCAGATGATATCTGCATTTTCTACTTTGGACGTTCCATAGAAGTTATCGCACGAGCCCAAGTAGATCTAAATATAGTACATAAATGGTTCCAATCCAATTTGCTTACAATAAATACATCAAAAACTTCGCACATGATATTTAAACCCAAAAACAAAAACATTTGCAGTTATTCCCCTCTCACCATTGACAACTCTATAACACACGAGTCAGCCGAAGAGAAATATTTGGGCTTAGTACTAGATAAAACCTTGTCATGGAAAGGTCATATAGGCAAAATAAGATCAAAACTATCTTCTCTACTGGGTTAACTTTATGGTTGTATTCGATGCCTTCCTTACCGTGTTCGCCGAACAATTTATAATGCTTTAGTTAAACCACATCTGGATTATCTAGTTGAAATTTGGGGGTGCACCTACAAAACAACATTAAAGGACCTACAAATAAACCAAAATAAAATATTAAAACTA
Source organism: Parnassius smintheus behrii (assembly GCA_036936625.1). Lineage (NCBI taxonomy): Eukaryota > Metazoa > Arthropoda > Insecta > Lepidoptera > Papilionidae > Parnassius > Parnassius smintheus. The sequence continues at coordinate 13,218,750 of JAUPFT010000030.1, read as the reverse complement.
TTATTTAATTAAAACTTCTTTACACCTACAGACAAACTGTACAGTGAAACCAAAATTATGAATATTTATCAAACATATTGCTATAATACTTGTATTCTAATAAAGATAATTTTTTATAATAAAATACACACACAATTAAAATTTATAACAAATAAAGGCAAAGGAAAGAAAGTACTTCGCAACACTAATAATATTTACATTTCTGTGGTACGAACAAACTATGGTAAGCAGAGCATACTTTTTGATGATTAATGATTTGATGATTTTTGATGAGTTAAAATATATAATAAACTACCACAATAAATAAACATATTAAATAGTTTTAACATCTTTAAAAGCAAACTAAAACAACATATAATGAATAAATTCTAAATCCGACCCTGTCCATATGCCGACCGCTAATCAGCGTTATCGGTAACGATAAGAAATACCTTACTTACTACCCACTTTATTTATTACTATCTACTATCAGATCATCTGTCCCAAGGAGGTGTCGGATTTATCGTCCACAAGTCTCTCGTCAACAACGTTGTAAAGATTGGGAGTGTGTCGACGAGGGTCGCGTACCTGATACTCAGAATCACCAAACGGTATTCGCTGAAGGTCATACAGGTTTAAGCACCAACCTCGGCACATCCCGATGAGGAGGTGGAGGAAATGTATGAGGATATTTCCAGAGCCATACATTCCTCCACAACCCACTACACGGTGTTGATGGGAGACTTCAACGCAAAACTAGGCACAAGAGAAAGCGATGAGCTGAAGGTAGGGAAATTTGGAGAAGGGCAACGGAACCATAGGGGCCAGCAGCTGGCCGACTTTATGGAGAAAGAGAGACTCTTTATGACGAACTCTTTCTTCCAGAAGCGGCCCCACAGGAAGTGGACCTGGTCGAACCCCGACGGTTTGACAAAAAATGAGATTGACTTCATTATGACGACCAGACGCCAACTGTTCAGTGATGTCTCAGTGATCGCAAGGGTGAAAACTGGCAGCGATCACCAAATGGTTAGAGGCACACTGAACCTAAACGTTAAGTTGGAGAGGTCTCGTCTAATGAAGTCAACGCTCCGTCCCCCTCGTGCTCTAATCCAGAATCCCGAAACCTTTCAGCTCGAGTTACGTAACCGCTTTCAGTTCCTAGAAGATTGCAATGCAGTGGACGATATGTATGACAAGCTCGTGGAAACTGTCCATGCGGTTGGAGCTAAGTTCTGCAAGACCGGCCGCAGAGGAACACAAAAACTCTCTGAACAGACAGATCTCCAAATGCATGCGGCGAGACTTACGCAAATTTAATACTGCTCGTATTGAAGAAGCGATTTAGCGGAACCAGGGCTCCAAAGTCTTTGCCAGAGATCTGTCTGCCAGTAAGAGCCAACTGTCAAAGCTGAAGACTGAGTGTGGCAGCATCGTTTCCGGGACACCTGAGATTCTGAGTGAGATTGAGAGGTTCTATGGGCAGCTGTACACATCATCGTTGGAGCCACACGCAAGTGTGAGTAACGATCCAAGAGCGGGTCTTATCCGACACTATTCCGATGATATCCCGGACGTCAGTCTGAGCGAGATTAGAATGGCTCTCCAGCACCTTAAAAACGGCAAGTCCCCGGGCGAGGATGGAATTACAGCGGAGCTTCTGAAAGTGGGTGGAATACCGGTACTTGAAGTTCTTCAGAGGCACTTTAATTCCGTCCTCCATGGTGGCACTACTCCGGAGGCGTGGAGCAGAAGTGCGGTGGTCTTGTTCTTCAAGAAAAGTGACAACGCCCTCTTGAAGAACTACAGACCGATATCCCTTCTGAGCCGCGTCTACGTGCTGTTTTCGAGAGTCATTACGAATCGTCTCGCACGCAGACTCGACGACTTCTAGCCTCCCGAACAAGCCGGTTTCCGAAAAGGCTTTAGTACTATAGACCACATACATACCCTTCGGCAAATTGTACAGAAGTCCGAAGAGTACAATCTGCTACTTTGCCTGGCGTATGCGGACTATGAGAAAGCCTTTGATTCGTCGAAATTTGGGCGGTGCTACTGTCTCTTCAGCGGTGCCAAGTTGACTGTCGGTATATCGAAGTGCTAAAGTGTTTGTACAGTAGGGCTACGATGGCTATCCGAGTACAGAACCAGAGTACGAAACCTATCCAACTGCAGAGAGGTGTAAGACAGGGTGACGTTATTTCCCCGAAACTCTTCACCGCTGCATTGAAAGACGTTTTCAAGCTACTGGACTGGAAAGGATACGGTATTAACATCAATGGCGAGTACATCACTCACCTTCGATTTGCCGACGATATAGTACTTATGGCAGAATCGCTGGAGGAATTAAGCACTATGCTCAATGACCTCAATAAGGCACTATTGAGGTCATTCCCAGCGGATAGGTCTTAAGATGAACATGGACAAAACAAAGATCATGTGTAATGTCCATGTCACACCTATGCCGGTAGTTGTTGGGAGCACTAAGCTCGAAGTTGTTGACGAGTACGTTTACCTGTGACAAATAGTCCGGCTAGGTAAGTCCAACTTCGACCGAGAGGTCAATCGACGGATTCAACTCGGCTGGGCAGCGTTCGGGAAATTACAACGCATCTTCTCGTCAGGTATAGCTCAAAACCTGAAAACTAAGTTGTACAACCAGTGTGTGTTGCCAGTGATGACATATGGAACTGAGACGTGGTCCTTCATAGCTGGCCGTATGAGGACGCTCAAAGTCGCTCAGCGAGCTATGGAGAGGGCTATGCTCGGAGTTTCTCTGCGTGATAAACTTAGAAATGAGAATATCCGCAGTAGAACCAGAGTGACCGACATAGCCCAACGGATTAGTAAGCTGAAGTGGCAATGGGCCGGCCATATAGCTCAAAGAACCGACAACCGTTGGGGAAAAAAGGTTCTCGAGTGGCAGCCTCGTACCGGTAGACGAAGTGTAGGGCGACCCCCCACTAGATGGAGTGACGACCTGGTAAGACATGCAGGAAGTCGATGGATGCAGGTGGCGCAGGACCGTGCTTTGTGGCATACCTTGGGGGAGGCCTATGTTCAGCAGTGGACTTGCAAAGGGCTGTAATGATGATGATGATGATGACTAACAGATTGCTAACTTGTACATCAATACACAAAAAGATAATATTTGAAGTATTAAGTTGTATGCCTAAACTAGTAAGAAGTTGTATGTCACGAAACTCTTACCTCCCTTTTTAATGTTAATATATACATTTTTTTTTTGCTATCTGTATGCTCATAACCCATTTATAACTTGAATATTGTAACTTCTCATTAAGTGAAATGTATATTTCTTTTGAGAATAAAATATCTTTAACCATATATATATATATATATATATATATATATATATATATATATATATATATATATATATATATATATATATATATATGTGTGTGTATGTATGTGTATATATATACTATATTAATCTAGTAATTTACGTTTGGTGTCAACTTCCAAATCTTATTTATTTATCATTTATTGTATTCCTTTTAACAAAAGAATACAAAGGGCGGACTTGGCCATGAGACATTCTTCACCAGCAGAAGATTTAATAAAATAAAATAAACTATAATATACAACATTTTAGTTATTTTATTCATGTTCGTTAAATATCCAAATGGAAAATATTCCACCCTCTTTATATTACAGAAATACGTCAACAAAGAGATGGAGTGTGCTATTTTCGTTGAGACTGTTTCCAGGTTTATGCAAATGCGCAAAATGTTCCCCCGGGATTAACTGTCATTATTTTACGTTTTAACCGGTTCTTGGTTCTAGCGTAGGTTGATAATTTACCTAAAGACTAAATGAACTGAGAAATTCAACTGAATAGCGCAATCAGAACAAAGTAATCTTGGTATTCAAGGCTAAAAACAAGGTAGTTAAAGTAACTCAAGAATGCTTTCGTTAATGTATTAAATTTTCACCGTGATGTTTGCCGGCACAAACTTAATTAATTTATTAATATTCCAATGTAGTATAAATAGCTTTATTTCATAAGTTGATGACCGCTCTTTTGATGCGACAGACGTGATAAGAAAAGATAAATTGAGGATATTATGTCACATGAGGCACAAATCCCCCCCCCCCCATCAACATGGTAGCGGAATTAAATAATGATAGACTACCCTAGGAGGGTACCAGCACCCCTGGAGAATCCCTCGCTGAGCATCCACGACCATGTTTCTCCACTTCTGAGCGTGGGTGCTCAGGCTGCCCCGCGTATTTTTTGGGGGGGCAAAATTCCGCTCAAGACTACAACTGCTCGTGGCAAACGGAGCAACAAAACCAAGGCGACCCCTGCCACGCTGTCCGTGAATTTCTGCAATATCAGGGGACTTCACTCTAACCTAAACGCCGTCCACTACCATCTCGAGACGGCGAGGCCGGCTCTGCTCTTTCTTACCGAGACGCAGGCGTCCTCTCCGGCTGATGTCTCGTATCTCTCCTACCCGGGGTACAAACTGGAACACTCCTTTGTGCCTCGGGCTGGAGTTTGCGTTTACGTCAGAGAGGACATCTGTTCTCGACGCCTCGGCAGACTTGAAGGTTCGGACCTGTCCATCCTTTGGCTACGCGTAGACAGCGACGACCATCCGCGCTTCTACGGGTGCCTCTATAGGTCCCATAGCGGTAATGCCGAAACAGACCGACTCTTCGACCACGTCCAAATGGCTGCAGATTCGTTGCTACAGCAGATCCCCTCCGCAGAGATCGTGATCCTCGGCGACTTTAACGCCCATCACGCCGAATGGCTTGGTTCACGTTTAACCGATCATGCGGGGAGATCTGTTCATGATTTTGCCTTGGCATATGGTCTGACACAACTGGTTACTTCGCCTACGCGGATTCCAGATGTGGAGGATCATGCACCTTCCCTGTTGGACCTTCTGCTGACCTCTCACCCGGACGGATATCAGATTTCCGTCGACGCCCCTTTAGGCTCCTCGGACCATTGTCTGGTCCGGAGTGTTGTGCCACTCACGCTGAAATCGCGGTTGCATTCTGCAGGCTGCCGCCGTGTTTGGCACTATAGGTCAGCCGATTGGGATGGGATGCGGTCTTTCTTTGCATCCTACCCTTGGGGGCGGGTTTGCTTCTCGCCGGATGATCCCAACGTTGTTGCGGATTCTGTTACTGATGTGGTACTTCAGGGTATGGAACTTTTTATTCCTTCCTCTGTGGTGCCCATTGGAGGCAAATCTCAGCCATGGTTTGGTCGCTCCTGTAAAATAGCATCATGCTATAAGCAGGAGTGCTACCAAGCCTGGGTTGATGCATCAGCGTCCCGGGATGTAAACACCAGCGCTCTAAAAAAGAAGTATAATTCCGCCTCTAGGTCCTTCAAAAGAGTCATTGCCAAGGCAAAGTCAGAGCACATAGGCAGAATTGGCGAGAAACTAGTTCGCCTTCCTTCTGGAACCCGTGCATTCTGGTCTCTCGCTAAGGCTGTCCAGGGGAATTTCTGTCAGCCATCTCTTCCATCTCTGCACAGGGAGGACGACTCACTGGCCCATACTGCAAAGGAGAAAGCCGATCTTCTAGGCTCTTTCTTTGCGTCTAACTCGACTCTCGATGACGGGGGGAGTACGCCGCCGACCATCCCGCGGTGTGAGTGCTCCATGCCGGAAGTGCAGTTCACACAGCGCTCGGTTCGCAAAGCACTCCTCTCCCTGGACATCCACAAGTCGAGTGGGCCGGACGGAATCCCCCCAATTGTGCTGAGGACGTGTGCTCCAGAGTTGGCACCGGTTTTAACGCGTCTTTTCCGGTACTCCTACTCCCTAGGCGTAGTCCCAAAATCATGGAAGACGGCTTTCGTCCACCCGATTCCTAAAAAAGGCAACCGCTCAGACCCGTCCAACTACCGGCCAATCGCCATCACCTCCTTGTTCTCCAAAACAATGGAGTCCGTTGTAAACTGCCAGCTCATGAGGTACCTTGAGGATCACCAGCTGATTAGTGACCGCCAATACGGTTTTCGCCGTGGTCGGTCAGCTGGTGATCTTCTGGTCTACCTCACTCACAGATGGGCGGAGGCAGTAGAGTTCAAGGGGGAGGCATTGGCCGTTAGTTTGGACATTGCGAAGGCCTTCGATCGGGTTTGGCACAAAGCGCTTCTTTCGAAGCTCCCTTCCTATGGGCTTCCCGAGAAATTGTGCGATTGGATCACCAGCTTTCTTGCAGATCGTAGCATCAAGGTCGTTGTAGATGGTGCAAGCTCCGATTGCAAGCCTATTAATGCTGGTGTTCCACAGGGCTGCGTGCTATCGCCAACGCTGTTTCTTCTGCATATCAATGATATGTTGCATACCTGTAACATTCATTGCTATGCAGATGACAGCACTGGTGATGCTCTTTACACCGGCCGAGCCAATATTTCTCGGGAAAACGTCTCCGAGTGCCGGGACAAACTTGTGTCTGAAGTCGAGTCTTTGCTGAACAGAGTCTCGGATTGGGGACGACTAAATCTAGTCCAGTTTAACCCCCAGAAGACACAAGTTTGCGCGTTAACCGCTAAAAAGAACCCCTTTGTCGTATCCCCTCAGTTTCAAGGCACTCCCCTTGTTGCCTCAGCCAGTATCGGAATCCTCGGCGTCGACATATCGAGTCACGTGCAGTTTCGTGGTCACTTGGAAGGGAAGGCCAAATTGGCCTCTAAAAAGCTTGGCGTGCTCAGCAGAGCGGGACAGTATTTCATGCTGGCACACCGCCTGCAACTTTACAAGGCGCAGGTTCGGCCGCACATGGAATACTGTTCCCATCTCTGGGCTGGGGCTCCCCAGTACCAGCTCCTTCCACTTGACCGCATCCAGCGCAGAGCGGCTCGAATCGTCGACGACCGAGTGCTTTCCGATCGGCTCGATTCACTGGCGCTGCGAAGAGATGTTGCATCTCTTTGCGTATTTTATCGCATCTATCACGGGGAGTGCTCTGAGGAATTGTTCGGATTAATCCCAGCCGCCAAATTTCGTGAACGCACTACACGGCAAACGTCCCGATACCATCCACACCATCTGGATGCTTGGCGGTCCACCACTGTACGTTTCACAAGGAGTTTTCTTCCACGTACAACCTCTCTGTGGAATAGTTTACCACCGGCGATTTTTCCGGACCGATACGACCTGGGGACCTTCAAGAAAAGAGCTTACTCCTTTCTAAAGGGCCGGCAACGCACCCGCAAATCTCCTGGTGTTGCGGTTGATCATGGGCGGCGGTAGTCACTTAACATCAGGTGAGCCGCATGCTCGTTTGCCCCCTTTTCCATAAAAAAAAATGTTCAAAATTTTTACAATATTCAAGTTGATTCCATGGTTTGTTTTTTTTGTATATTATATAGAGTACATATGCTTTTCCTATACACATATGAGCAATATTTTATATATTTATTGTTTATTGGTTGTTGTTGCGTTTTTGAAAACGGCTCAAAAGATTTAAATGAAATTTACAATGTAGGGGAGTTATGAGAGCGAAAAATCGATAAAGGTAGGTCTCGTTTCTGCGAAAATTTATTTTCTCCGTATACACAAAACAACAAACTTAAATTGTCTACGCAATGTGATTATTAATTCTGCTGAAGTGATGATATTTTAAATAGCCGAAGGCTAGAGTATAGATCTACCAAGCTGAAGGTAATGAATCTTGTTCTTAAGCTAGAATGGCTGGGTAAAATTTAAATTATCAAAGACTAATGAAATGTTTGTTTGTGGAGTTACGTACATTTTTATGGTTAGGTCAAAGCATTGTTCGAAAAATGTACTATTACATTATTTTTACAGATAATAATTGTTTTATCGATGAATAGCAAACTTAATCGACTACCACCAGAGATTTTTCCGGACCGATATGACTTAGGGACCTTCAAGAAAAGAGCCTATTCCTTTTTAAAAGGCCGGCAACTCATCTGCAATTCCCCTGGTGTTGCAGTTGTTCATGGGCAGCGGTAATCACTTACCATCAGGTGAACCGTAAGCTCGTTTGCCCCCTATCTTATAAAAAAATCTTTTTTGATTATTCAAATTAAAAACATATATGTGTATATGTAACCGGTTTCTCCATAACGGCTTTAAAAATTTGTTCTTTTTTTCATTCATTGTAGTTTTTTTCTAGAAAGGTGTGATTCATGAGAGTATTATATTTTTTTCTAAGGCTGTTTAAAACTTGATCGCCAAGGTACTTAATTATCATACCAGCTTTGACTTGTATCGATGTCTACGGTGAAATCTCAAACAGGGCTGCTTCCAAAAACACTTTTAAAATAGTCTTCAATATTTCACATACATTTACAGTCTTAAAGTGTTAAGAAAACTACTTTTACGGATTTTATCGCGTTTTATTTATTTTTAATACCCGACGTTTCGGGTGCTTTTCAGCACCCATTATCACGGGGGACTCGGACGGGACTGGGGGGCGAAACGTCGGGTATTAAAAATAAATAAAACGCGATAAAATCCGTAAAAGTAGTTTTAATCAATGTATAGTGTTTGCGTAAATATAAGAAATCATTATGTTAAAAAAACTTTTAAGCAAGTGGAGACTGATCGAGAGTCTTATGCACGATGTGTCTCGAGTGGATTGTTCGACGGTGAAAGGTATAGGGAGGAATTATCTCATGGAACTCCTGCACTCACACTCCAAAATATATCCTGAAGGACGCAGTTTGGGTTTTGCGCTTGTACTCGAGGTTGTTAAAAATGAAATTAATCAGGTTTTCCCATATGGTAGGTAGTCATTTCCTGCCTACGAGCCCCTCAGGGTAGGAACCACTCTACCTCTTAGCCTGCCTCAATAGGCCTAGGCCTCAATAGCACCTTGATTCTACTATGTTTCGTTTGGTGAGTGTAGATAAACATAGAGCTTTTTTTTTCTGGAAAAGAGGTAAGTCTTAGTTCTCACAAATAGCAACGTACCTGCATTTAGATTCTTAATCTGAGATATAGCGAGGTATATATAATTCCATTTGGTGGACTGTGTTCTCGTTTGACACTCTTATTCTATAAAAAAACTTGATGAACAATTAAGTCCGTGAAGTGTAATCCTCATTACGGGATAGTAGCTGATAAATAGTGAGGAGTGAGTTAATTATACTCTTTACTATTGATTAATCCGATTATACCTTAATATCATTTCTACAATCCTTCGCATTATCTATTACATTTACCACGAGAAGTGCTCTGAGAGATCGTTCGAATTAATTTCAGCAGCGATATCATACACACCATCTGAATGCTTGTCGGCCCACCATTATCCAACTTACCGTTAGTTTGTTTTCTCGCATGAGTTTTTTGTGAATACAGCAATTAATTTTTTCGGACCAAAAGGACATACGGGCCTTCAAGAGTTTCCCTAGCTGCTGCAGTTGATCATGAGCGACGGTAGCTACTCAAAGTCAGGTTTGCCGCATGCGCCCTTGTCTCCTCTTCTATTAAAATTAATATCTCTACTTAATTTCCATTTATTAAAATTACATTTTATACTTTGAATAAACTTGTTTAAAAATATTTTTCTTAAAATCCACGCGAGAAAACCCGCTCAATAACTGAACGCTCTTCACTCGGGCGATTTTTAATATCAAGACTAAACGGAATGTTTTATTGTTCTTTAGAATGTTTTAATAATCTAAAATTTCTCATGTACGAAAGTATTTAATAAATTAAGTTTAATGAATCTTAAAATTGGTCTAATAGAAAAATACCGTGATAAAACTTTATAAATACAATGAAACAGGTATCGGCTGTCATGTAGGTGGGAAATGTGTAAGCAACCTTAGTTACGAAGACGATATGGTTTTATTGAGCCCCTCAATCGGAGCCTTAAGGAAGTTAATTTCTATTTCTGAGAGATACGCTGCAAGCCACGCTTTAGTTTATAATGCAGACAAGTCTGTGGCAATGGTCTTTGGAGCGCATAGTAAAGATGTTTGATTACCATTATACCTGAACGGAAAAAAATTGAAGTTTGTGACGAGCTTTCGATATTTAGGACATATCGTATCGAGTGACCTGAAGGATGATCAGGACATGGACAGAGAAAGGCGGTCCCTTGCTGTACGTGCAAATATGATTGGCAGGAAATTTAATAAATGCGAGCGAGATGCTAAAAAATTACTATTTAAAACCTATTGCCAATCGCTTTACACACCGCATCTCTGGACTAAATTTAAAAAGGAAAACTAACGAATTTTTAAGGTTCAATATAACGATTCGTTCCGAATATTATTTCGTTTTCCGAGGTACTGTAGTGCATCTTCAATGTTCGCTGAAGCTCGCGTACCGACGCTCGATGCTTTGATAAGACGTGTGGCCAGATATAGAAGTAATCTTCTCAAATCTGGAAACACGATTATACTAATTTTAACACAAAATTGTAGTGAAATATTTAAATATTGGTCTAGTATGTTAAGATGTAAGTTTTAATTTGTTTGATGGCATTTATTTAATTTATATTTATTTTTTGTATTTCAGTTTATTTCAATTTTTTTATGTTTGTTGATTATAACTAATTAGGTTTCTTTTTTACGGGCCTTTGTTGTCTGTAAGTAAATGATTATTATTATTATTATTATTTTTTATCTATATAGTTTTCTCATCTGGTTGGGATGTATAAATATATAATTATAAACGAAAATGAAAAGATAAATATACATAAATATCAATAAAATAAAATAAATACAAAAATACATAAATAAATAAAAGCCCAACCAGATGGAAGCCCTCGGCAGGGGAGACCAAACGGCCAAGGGTTAGGGGAAAAGGGAAAGAAACCGGCGGACGATGCGGGCAGTATCAAGGAGCACCGTCTTCTGCATTTGAGCCCGGAGCGGTCCGTCACGGAGTCCCAGTCGCCTCAGATGACCCGAGAGGCTAACTGGGAATAACCCATTCGCAGAGACGACTACAGGAATAACTTCGGCCGGCAGACCACCCCACATGTCGGTCACCTCGTGAGCCAGATCCAGATATTTTGATTGCTTATCTGTTTCGGCTCTCACGAGGTTCTCGCCATACGGGATGGTAATATCGACCAAAAATATCCTTGACTGTGCCCGGTCCATCAGCACAATATCAGGCTTATTCGCAAGAATAGTCCTGTCTGTGATGATGGCCCGGTCCCAGTAGAGCCTGGCGCGGTCATTTTCGAGCACGGCTTCCGGCAAGTACTTGTAATACGGCAATTTCCGGTCCACGAGACCGTATTTCAGAGCGAGCAGAGTAGAATTCTGGCTACTAGGTTGTGCCTGTGCAAGTACTCAGAGTTAGAAAGCGCCGAACAACCGGAGATGACATGCCTAAGTGACTCCCCGGGATGGCGACAAGCTCGACAGACGTCGACGGTGCCATCCTTTAGGATGTATCTCCGATAGTTGTTGGTCTTAATAACCTGATCTTGTATTGCACAGACAAAACCCTCGGTTTCCCCGAAGAGGTCACCGAAACTTAGCCAGTTGAGGGAGACGACTGTATCTACGAGGGGCTCATGTAGAGCCTTGTTGTACCTCCCGTGGAGCTCCTTCTCCTTCCATACGGTCTCCCGGTCGGAAATGCTAAGCACTGCTGGGTCCTGCCATTGCTCGTTGGCTAAGGATAGAGGGGTAAGCCCTTTATCACTAGAAATGACGTCATTATAGAATGGATCATCCGATCTCGCCAAGAAGTATTGACGGAGACTGCACACTTCGCGATTACGCATAGTGAGCGCGCTCAGAAAGCCACGCCCACCATGCTTTCGCGGCAAGTACAGCCTCATTACCGACGATCTCGGATGATGCATCCTATGGGACGTCATGGTAGTGCGGACTTTTCTATCCAGGGCGTTAAGCTCAGTCTGAGCCAACCTGAGTATGCCAAAGGTATACATGAGGACAGGCATAACCCAGCAGTTATATGCGCGTGACTTATTCACACCGGACAAAAGGCTGTTAAGCACTTTGGTCAAGCGTGCATAAAACACGTCGCAAACTGACTGTTTCATACCAGCCCCATCGATACCGATGTTCTGTGACATACCCAGGTATCGGTATGTTTCAGCCTCGGAAAGGGTCCTTAAGTTGACGGACATAGACAAGTCTATGCCCTCAGAGTTAGCAACCCTTCCCCTTTCAACATGGAGGACCGCACACTTATCCGTCCCCAGCTCCATTCCAATGGAACTGCTAAATTCACAAGTGATGTTTAGCAGTTCCATAAGATGGGAGCGACTGGAGGCGAATAACTTGAGGTCATCCATATAGAAAAGGTGGGTCACTTTTGTCCCTCTTTTCCGTAGCTGAAATCCCCTCCCGGAGCCCTCCAGTAAGGTACTGAGAGGGTTAAGAGAGAGGCAGAACCAGATTGGACTCAGACAATCGCCCTGGAAGATACCCCTTCTTATCCTTATGTGGTTCTCCGCAGCCGTCATCCGCTCGCCCAGATGACAAGGGATCGTACTCCACTGCCCCATACACTGCTCGAGGAAGTCTCTAACTGTACAGTCAATCTTGTACAGCTCGAGGACCCTCTTTAGCCATGTATGGGGCACCGAGTCGAACGCAATTCTGTAGTCTATCCAGGCGGCAGAGAAGTTCCGACGGTTGCGTTTCACCACTTTGCCTATGACCGCGTCAATGAGGAGTGGTTCCTTAGTTCCACGACCACCGCCCCGACATCCATTTTGAGCGCGTGACATCACCTGGTTTAGCTCCAGGTGACGAGTGATTCTCGCGCTCAAAATGGATGTCAGTGTCTTATATATGGTGGGTAGACACGTGATGGGGCGGTATTTGCTCGGGTGTGTGGTATCCTGATCTTTAGGAACCAAGTGAGTGATCCCAGTAGTGAAGAAGCTCAGGAGTGACTTCTGGTCGAGAGCCTCTTGAAACTGTCGGGCGAGCACAGCGTGACACACTATGAACCCCTTCAGCCAGTAATGATGCAGCCCGTCGAGCCCCGGACTTTTCCAGTTCGGGGCCCTACGGACCGCCTCAGCCACGTCTTCTAGCGTTATGGTGATGGGGTCCATAGGCGCAACACTCGCACCCTGGCTCGCCACAACTTCCATCCAAGGGCCCTCGCTGTGGTTTACGGGCTCTGACCACAGGCCACGCCAGAATGCGATTATGTCAGCCTGATCCGGTCCTTGGCCCGCTCCACGTACCTTTGGTCGATCCAATGATTTATAGAGCCTCTTCTGATCACTCTGGAAGAGACGATTCTGGTTGAACCGCCTTGACCTCTCGGAAAATCATCAAATCCGCTTCCCCCAAGCAGCGATCTTTTGCTTCAGGTCGTCTATGCGCTCCGTTAGTTTCTGCGTTATATCCGGCTGGGACAAACTGATATTTGTCCCAGCAAACGCCATCCTAACTGTGCGCATAATCCTCGGTCTATTATTACCCGACCTGAAGCTTGTCAGTCTGCCGATAAGGGCCCTTGCCTTTGCGACACGGTCCTCGATTCTTTTTCTCCAGGCTGGGATAGCGCTACTTTGTGTAGTAGCGCGTCCAGCCATAGGAAGTTTGGCGCCAATAATACGGCAAACTGCCACTGCGGCGCCAAAGAGAATCGAGTCCGTCTCGCAAAGGTCCCGGCTGGCTTCCAAACAGGTCACCAGCATTGGGTTAAGAGCCCTCACGACAGCCCGATTTCGCTTGCTTAGGGGTATGCGGGGAAGACGCGGTCGATTCTCGAGAGGTGTGCTGCGCGTTTCCAAAATCGCCTCTTCCAATATACTCCTCATTTGCTCTAGTTCGTGGGAGACTATTCCATCGTCGTTCGAATCAACCACAACTGGAAGATCCATGGCGGCTTCCACTTGTGGATGCTGGTTTGTCGAATGTGGAGCTGCATCTCCAGCCATAGCCGATTCATTCGACGACGGAATAGCCTCACGTCGTAGTCGTTCCAGTTCGGCATCATCAAATATTTTCGAGCGCATGATGTACCGAACTCGGTCTGCCAGGTTTTGTTCCGTGACGGGGATAGACGGCTCCAGCTCAGCAAAAAAGCAATGCATCCGAGACCTATACGCTATTCCCACAGTTTCTTCCCCTTTCGCCCTATAGTACGCCCGCAATGCGTTTTCGTTCATGGATTTCGTCCAACGCATGCGGCGTGCTCCACCAGCGGCGGGTGCCGCTTGCTGGGTCCGAGAAGACCCAGCCGACACCAAGCCTTCTGGTGGGGATGATGGATGCGAGGGGCTGCTAGGTGATCGTGGAACTCCTCGCGCTCGGCTGGCGGCCCGCATGCTGCCGCGTCCAGCGCCAGCTCCAGACGCGCCCCGGCGACCCCCAGGCAGCGGCCCTATGCGCGTTCCTTTCTGTGTTTTTTCCATCATCCATTTTATGGGCGCCAAATAACGGGAGACTCCCAAGCCCGGCACCGTTTCGTGGTTGGGTCATATGCACAAACGGACCTTTGCATCTACAATTTTGCCTAGGCACGGCGCTCACACCTCTTGGCAGGATGCTGACTGACTGCGCCGACGTCGCAGTTTTGTCACATAACTGTTACGTCAGCGGGCGATGGGGTCGTCACTTCCCTACGCCTTTTTATTATTATTATTATTATGGGGTATCTATATAATTTTCTCACCTGGTTGGGTGCTATAAATATATAATTATAAATTAAAATGAAAAGATAAATATACATAAATATCAATAAAATAAAATAAATACAAAAACTACATAAATAAATAAGATCCAACCAGATGGGAGCCCTCGGCAGGGGAGACCAAACGGCCGAGGGTTAGGGGGAAAGGGAAAGAAACCGGCGGACGATGCGGGCGGTATCGAGAAGCACCGCCTTCTGCATTTGAGCCCGGAGCGGTCCGTCACGGAGTCCCAGTCGCCTCAGATAACCCGAGAGGCTGACTGGGATTAGCCCATTCGCAGAGACGACTACAGGAATAATTTCGGTCGGCATACCACCCCACATGTCGGTCACCTCGTGAGCCAGGTCCAGATATTTTGTTCGTTTATCCGTTTCGGCTTTCACGAGGTTCTCGTCATACGGAATGGTAATGTCGATCAAAAATATCCTTGACTGTGCCCGGTCCATCAGCACAACATCAGGCTTATTCGCAAGAATAGTCCTGTCTGTGATGATGGCCCGGTCCCAGTAGAGCCCACGAGACCGTATTTCAGAGCGAGCTCCTGGTGTAAAATTCTGGCTACTAGGTTGTGCCTGTGCAAGTACTCAGAGTTAGAAAGCGCCGAACAACCAGAGATGACATGCCTAAGTGACTCCCCGGGATGGCGACAAGCTCGACAGACGTCGACGGTGCCATCCTTTAGGATGTATCTCCGATAGTTGTTGGTCTTAATAACCTGATCTTGTATTGCACAGACAAAACCCTCGGTTTCCCCGAAAAGGTCACCGAAACGTAGCCAATTGAGGGAGGCGACTGTATTTACGAAGGGCTCATGTAGAGCCTTGTAGTACCTCCCGTGGAGCTCCTTCTCCTTCCATACGGTCTCCCGGTCAGAAATGCTAAGCACTGCCGGGTCCTGCCATTGCTTGTTGGCTAAGGATAGAGGGGTAAGCCCTTTATCACTAGAAATGTCGTCATTATAGAATGGATCATCCGATCTCGTCAAGAAGTATTGACGGAGACTGCACACTTCGCGATTATGCATGGTGAGCGCGCTCAGAAAGCCACGCCCACCATGCTTTCGCGGCAAGTACAGCCTCATTACCGACGATCTCGGATGATGCATCCGAGATCGTATTATTATCGTATTATTATTATTATTATGGGGTATCTATATAGTTTTCTCATCTGGTTGGGTTCTATAAATATATAATTATAAATGAAAATGAAAAGATATATAAATATCAATAACATAAAATAAATATAAAAATACATAAATAAATATTTAATTATTATTATTATTATTACGTGGGCTATCAATATAGTTTTCTCATCTGGTTGTGTTCTATAAATATATAATTATAAATGGAAATGAAAAGATAAATATACATAAATATCAATAACATAAACTAAATATAAAAATACATATATAAATAAAAGCCCAACCAGATGGAGGCCCTCGGCAGGGGAGACCAAACGGCCGAGGGTTAGGGGGAAAGGGAAAGAAACCGGCGGACGATGCGGGCGGTATCGAGGAGCACCGCCTTCTGCATCTGAGCCTGGAGCGGTTCGCCACGTAGACCCAGCCGCCTCAGATGACCCGAGAGGCTGACTGGGATTAGCCCGTTTGCAGAGACGACTACAGGAATAATTTCGGTCGGCAGACCACCCCACATGTCGGTCACCTCGTGAGCCAGGTCCAGATATTTTGTTTGCTTATCTGTTTCGGCTTTCACGAGGTTTTCGTCACACGGAATGGTAATGTCGACCAAAAATATCCTTGACTGTGTCCGGTCCATCAGCACAATATCAGGCTTATTCGCAAGAATAGTCCTGTCTGTGATGATGGCCCGGTCCCAATAGAGCCTGGCGCGATCATTTTCGAGCACGGCTTCCGGCAAGTACTTGTAATACGGCAATTTCCGATCCACGAGACCGTATTTCACAGCGAGCTCCTGGTGTAGAATTCTGGCTACTAGGTTGTGCCTGTGCAAGTACTCAGAGTTAGAAAGCGCCGAACAACCGGAGATGACATGCCTAAGTGACTCACCGGGATGGCGACAAGCTCGACAGATGTCGATGGTGCCATCCTTTAGGATGTATCTCCGATAGTTGTTGGTCTTAATAACCTGATCCTGTATTGCACAGACAAAACCCTCGGTTTCCCCGAAGAGGTCACCAAAGCGTAGCCAGTGGAGGGAGGTTACTGTGTCTACGAAAGGCCCATGTAGAGACTTGTAGAACCTCCCGTGGAGCTCCTTCTCCTTCCATACGGTCTCCCGGTCGGAAATTGTCTGCACTGCCGGGTCTTGCCATTGCTCGTTGGCTAAGGATAGAGGGGTAAGTCCTTTATCACAAGAAATGACGTCCTTATAGAATGGATCATCCGATCTCGCCAGGAAGTAATTACGGAGGCTGCACACTTCGCGATTATGCATGGTGAGCGCGCTCAAGAAACCACGCCCACCATGCTTTCGCGGCAAGTACAGCCTCATTACCGACGATCTCGGATGATGCATCCTGTGGGACGTCATGGTAGTGCGGACTTTTCTATCCAGGGCGTTAAGTTCAGTCTGAGTCCACCTGAGTATGCCAAAGGTATACATGAGGACAGGCATGACCCAGCCGTTATATGCTTGTGTCTTATTCACACCGGACAAAAGGCTGTTAAGCACTTTGGTCAAGCGTGCATAAAATACGTCGCAAACTGACTGTTTCATACCAGCCTCATCGATACCGATGTTCTGTGACATACCCAGGTATCGGTATGTTTCAGCCTCGGAAAGGGTCCTTAAGTTGACGGGCATAGATAAGTCTATGCCCTCAGAGTTAGCAACCCTACCCCTCTCAACATGGAGTACCGCACACTTATCCGTCCCCAGCTCCATTCCAATGGAATTGCTAAATTCACAAGTGATGTTTAGCAATTCTATAAGATGGGAGCGACTGGAGGCGAATAACTTGAGGTCATCCATATAGAAAAGGTGGGTCACCTTTGTCCCTCCTTTCCGTAGCTGAAATCCCCTCCCAGAGCCCTCCAGTAAGGTACTGAGAGCGTTCAGAGAGAGGCAGAACCATATTGGACTCAGACAATCGCCCTGGAAGATACCCCTTCCTATCCTTATGTGGTCCTCCGCAGCCGTCATCCGCTCGCCCAGATGACAAAGGATCGTACTCCACTGCCCCATACACTGCTCGAGGAAGTCTCTAACTGTACAGTCTATCTTGTACAGTTCGAGGACTCTCTTTAGCCATGTATGGGGCACCGAGTCGAATGCCTTTCTGTAGTCTATCCAGGCGGCGGAGAAGTTCCGACGGTTGCGTTTCACCACTTTGCCAATGACCGCGTCAATGAGGAGTGGTTCCTTGGTTCCACGACCACCGCCCCGACATCCATTTTGAGCGCGCGACATCACCTGATTTGAGTCCAGGTGACGAGTGATTCTCGCGCTCAAAATGGATGTTAGTGTCTTGTATATGGTCGGCAGACACGTGATGGGGCGGTATTTGCTCGGGTCTGTGGTAACCTGGTCTTTAGGAACCAAATGAGTGATCCCAGTAGTGAAGAGGCTCGGGAGCGACTTCTGGTTGAGAGCCTCTTGGAACTGTCGGGCGAGCACAGTGTGACACACCACAAACCCCTTCAGCCAGTAGTGATGCAGCCCGTCGAGTCCCGGACTTTTCCAGTTCGGGGCCCTACGGACCGCCTCAGCTACGTCATCCGGCGTTATGGTGACGGGGTCCATGGGCGTAATACCCGCACACTGACTCGCCACAACTTCCATCCAAGGGCCCTCGTTGTGGTTTACGGGCTCTGACCACAGGCCGCGCCAGAATGCGACCGTGTCGGCCTGATTCGGTACTGGGCCCGTTCCACTTACCATTGGTCGCTCCAATGATTTATAGAGCCTCTTCTGATCACTCTGGAAGAGACGATTCTGGTTGAACCGTGTCGACCTCTCGGTATATCGCCGAATTCGCTTTCCCCAAGCAGCGATTCTCTGCTTCAGGTCGTCTATGCGCTCCGTCAGTTTTTGCATTATATCCGGCTGGGACAAACTAATATTTGTCCCAGCAAACGCCATCCTGACGGTGCGCACAATCCTTGGCCTGGTATTGCCTGACCTGAAGCATATCAGTCTGCCGATGAGAGCCCTAGCCTTTGCGATACGTTCTTCAATTCTTGTTCTCCAGGCTGGGATAGCACTACTTTGTCCAGTAGTGCGTCCAGCCGTGGAAAGTTTGGCACCTATAATACGGCAGACTGCCAGTGCGGCGCCAAAGAGAATTGAGTCCGTCTCGCAAAGGTCCCGGCTGGCTTCCAAATAGGTCACCAGCATTGGGTTCAGAGCCCTCACGACAGCCCGATTCCGCTTGCTTAGGGCTATGCGGGGAAGTCGCGGTCGATTTTCGAGAGGCGTACTGCGCGTTTCCATAATCGCCTCTTCCAATGTACTCCTCATTTGCTCCATTTCTAGTTCCTGGGTGAATGTTCCATCATCATTTGAATCAGCAACCACTGGGGTATTCACGGCGGCATCCACGTGTGCGGGTTGTTCTGCAACTTGTGGCACCGCACCCTCAGTCGCAGCGTTTTCATTTGATGAGGGAACAGCCTCACGTCGTAGCCGTTCGAGTTCGGCGCCATCAAATATATTTGAGCGTAAGATATACCGAACTCGGTCTGCCAGGTTTTGCTCGGTGACAGTAATAGATGGCTCCAGCTCAGTAAAAAGACGATGCATCCTAGCCCGATACGCGAAACCTCCAATTTCTCCCCCTTTCGCCCTAAAATACGCCCGCAATGCGTTTGTATTCATATTGATGGTCCATCGCATGCGGCGTACTCCACCAGTGGCGGGTGCCGATTGCTGGGTCCGCGAAGACCCTGCCGACACCAAGCAAGCTGGTGGGGATGATGGATGCGAGGGGCTGCTGGGTGGTCGTGCAGCACCTCGCGCTCGGCTGGCGGTTCGCATGCTGTCGCGTCCAGCGCCAGCTCCAGACGCGCCCTGGCGATCTCCAGGTAGCGGCCCTTTGCGCAATCTTCTATGTTCCATCATCCATACAGGGCGTCATTTAACGGGAGACGCCCAGACCCGGCGCCGTTTCATGGTGAGGCCATATGCACAAGCGGGCCCTTGCACCATCAATTTTTATCGAGGCACGGCGCTCACACCTCTTGGCAAGGTGCTGACTGACTGCGCGGACGTAGCGGTTTTGTCACATAACCGTCACGTCAGCGGGCGATGGGGTCGTCACTTCCCTACGCCTTTTTATTATTTATATTATTATTATTTATATTATTATTTATATTATTATTATTATTATTATTATTATTATTATTATTATTATTGGGTTATTAATAGAGTAGTCACATCTGGCTGGGCTGTATAAATATAAAAAGGGAAAAATAAATTTACTTAAATATATATATTTAATATATTAACATAAATAAATAAATAATACATAAATAAATAAAAGCCCAACCAGATGGAAGCCCTCGGCAGGGGAGACCAAACGGCCAAGGGTTAGGGGGAAAGGGAAAGAAACCGGCGGACGATGCGGGCAGTATCAAGGAGCACCGCCTTCTGCATTTGAGCCCGGAGCGGTCCGTCACGGAGTCCCAGTCGCCTCAGATGACCAGAGAGGCTAACTGGGATTAGCCCATTCGCAGAGACGACTACAGGAATAATTTCGGTCGGCAGACCACCCCACATGTCGGTCACCTCGTGAACCAGGTCCAGATATTTTGATTGCTTATCTGTTTCGGCTTTCACGAGGTTCTCGTCATACGGGATGGTAATATCGACCAAAAATATCCTTGACTGTGCCCGGTCCATCAGCACAATATCAGGCTTATTCGCAAGAATAGTCCTGTCTGTGATGATGGCCCGGTCCCAGTAGAGCCTCGCGCGGTCGCTTTCGAGCACGGCTTCCGGCAAGTACTTGTAATACGGCAATTTCCGGTCCACGAGACCGTATTTCAGAGCGAGCTCCTGGTGTAGAATTCTGGCTACTAGGTTGTGCCTGTGCAAGTTCTCAGAGTTAGAAAGCGCCGAACAACCGGAGATGACATGCCTACGTGACTCACCGGGATGGCGACAAGCTCGACAGACGTCGACGGTGCCATCCTTTAGGATGTATCTCCGATAGTTGTTGGTCTTAATAACCTGATCCTGTATTGCACAGACAAAACCCTCGGTTTCCCCGAAGAGGTCACCGAAACGTAGCCAGTTGAGGGAGGCGACTGTATCTACGAAGGGCTCATGAAGAGCCCTGTAGTACCTCCCGTGGAGCTCTTTCTCCTTCCATACGGTCTCCCGGTCGGAAATGCTAAGCACTTCTGGGTTCTGCCATTGCTCGTGGGCTAAGGATAGAGGGGTAAGCCCTTTATCACTAGAAATGACGTCATTGTAGAATGGATCATCCGATCTCGCCAGGAAGTAATCACGGAGGCTGCACACTTCGCAATTATGCACGGTGAGCGCGCTCAGAAAACCACGCCCACCGTGCTTTCGCGGCAAGTACAGCCTCATTACCGACGATCTCGGATGATGCATCCTATGGGACGTCATGGTAGTGCGGACTTTTCTATCCAGGGCGTTAAGTTCGGTCTGAGTCCACCTGAGTATGCCAAAAGTATATATGAGGACAGGCACGCGGACAGGAACGCGGAGAGAATGTGAGTATTCCTGCGAAGGCGGATCGGGAGCCATTTGAGCTGTTTGCGAAATTCGGAGATATGATCGTATTTGCGAAGCCCAAATATAAATCTAATGCATAAATTTTGAATGCGCTCAAGCTTATTAAGCTGCTCCACGGTAATGTCAAGATAGCAAATATCAGCGTAGTCAAAGATAGGCAGAAGTAGAGATTGGGCGAGCGTAACTTTAGTTGCTGTGGGAAGGAAATTACGTAATCTACGTAAAGAGCTTAACGCAGCAAACATTTTTCTACTGACCTCATTAACCTGTGAGGTCCAAGACATACAGGAGTCATGATACAACCCCAGGTTTTTAACCTTGTTACTGTAAGGGATTAGAGTGCAGTCTAGTATAATAGGGGGTAGGGAAGACCAGTCAATTTTACCAATTAATCTAGAACTACCGATGGCAATGACCTGAGTTTTCTTGGGATTAATTGTCAAACCGTAACATTTACTCCAATTCGAAATACAAGTCAGATCAGCGTTAATAGTGTCAACTGCGTTATATAGATCTTCAAGAGAGGACTGACTATAGATTTGAAGATCATCAGCATTCAAGTGGTAGGAAGAGGACAAATTATGACTTATGGAGTTAATGAAAATTGCAAAAAGGAGAGACAACACGCCACCTTGTGGTACATCAACAGCTGTAGTAGTCCAGGTGGAAAAAACCTCTTGCACCTGAATTCGCTGTCGGTGACCGAACAAGTAACTTCGAAACCAGTCAACTACAGTTGAATATATGTTGACAGAGCGCAGGATGCTTAACAAGATATCAAACTCTACTGTATTAAATGCGTTACTAAAATCAAGCAACGTGAGAATGGTAAGCTTTTGTTTCTCCATACCATACCGAATATCATCAGTGATTTGTAAAAGTGCAGTAGTCGTTGTTGGCGATGCGCCTATAAGAATGTTTCAGTTTATTAAGTCAACCGATGACGAATAACTTTTCAAAGACTTATTGTCCAATAAAAATGTTCTGATAAGAAAATGCTTAGTTAAATCTTAAAGAAATGTCGAATTAATGGTATGAAGGTCTTGGGTTCGACTCCCAGGCCGGACTAGTTTACTGTTTTCTAAGTAATATCTTTCAATAAATTCATATAGGGAATTTTATGTTATAGATTATGTTACCAGATTTGTTCCCCGGTGGAAATCGTCTTTCCAACGATGTAAATTTAAAGGAATATTAAAGTGAAGTTAGAGATCGGATTGGTTCCCCGGTCGAGATGATCACTCTGTGCACAAACAGAATTAACGGAAGTTAATTGCATAAGTATTGTCTTGTATAAGTATGATATGTTTTGTACGAAAACAAATGCCTATTTGTTATGATCGATTAATGAAAACATTCACTTGTATTGTTATCTGATAAGAAACATGATAACTGATAAGAATCTTATCAGAGATAGTTTCCT
Source organism: Parnassius smintheus behrii (assembly GCA_036936625.1). NCBI lineage: Eukaryota > Metazoa > Arthropoda > Insecta > Lepidoptera > Papilionidae > Parnassius > Parnassius smintheus. Next base: position 13,196,043 of record JAUPFT010000030.1, on the reverse strand, counting down.
ACTGTTTGAAAATTATGTAGAAGCACTTACTTATTTAATATTGTTAAAATTAAGTGTATTTCAGACTTTCATTTTTTCTGATAGCCGAGAGCCGTGCAAAGTTAGTTGTTCAAATAGTGTGAGTTCACGGAAGCACGCTGACCACGCCCTTAGGAGGCCGAATATGTAAAAATTTAAAATGTTTGTAATTTCAGCAATTTATGTAAAAATGACTTGTAAAACATTTCAGGTTGATTGTACGTGCTAAAAAGGTGAACTCTGTGTTATTTTTATGTGAAAATTCCTGTGTATAAGTGAAATAATGATAGTTTTGTATAAGAAATTTAAAAGTGTTTTAAATAGTGAAATAAATAGAGAAAATGTAAATTAAACTATTGTATTAGTTAACATATGTATAAATTCAAGTGGGAAACATTGTTTTAACTTTCTGTGTTAAATATTTAAGAAGTTTGGATTTTGGATTTGTGATTAAAATAGGCATGTTTTGTTTTATAAATTAAAGGATTTTTGTGATACGAAAAAATAATATATATCATGGTGTAGATATTGTTTTGTGCTATCTAAATAGATAACTTGTATTTGTGTATGATTTATGTGAACAAAGAAATTAAGTGAAACGTGAGAGAGTAATAGTACAAATTCATGTAATTAAGTTGCGCAGGCACGCGAATGGCGCGGCTCACTTTCGCGTATAGCTCTGGGGGTAGCTTAGTGAACGGGTTTTATTGCAATTCGTTCGGGAATCAAACCAGCAGTCAATAAGAAGAAGAAAGAAAAAGTGTAGGGAAGTGATAGGGAAAAGTGATTACTCTCTCACGGAACGGTTTGAAGATAATTGCTGTTTTATTCCCAAGAAATTCATCCCTCAAAGTTATACAGTCCACATCGAAGAATTAAGGCGTCGGGACCGGGACGACTTCGGAAGACCCGTAATCCCCGTCTGAACCTACTTGCTGAAAAAGAACGAGGTTATCGCCCTTGTGTGTTACTCCGTTGCGGAGATCACATACGTTGTTCCCGAACCCAACGTAGGCATTATAGGAGGCCGGATCGAGAGAAGCCTCGATTCCTCCCTTCTGTTTCTTAATCGAAAGTCGAGTTCCGCTTGGTTCTTTTTCAATTGGTCCTTGCGAGCCGAATTCTTTTTCAGTCGTACTATGGCCAGGACGGAAACCGGATTGCAAGGGATTTAAAAGATTGTATTTTAAGAAATAGGTGCTTAATTGATTGTGCACAAGACGTTCTAGAACTTTGGAAAAGAAAGGCAAAATAGAGATAGGTCTATAATCAGAAAAACTAGAGGGATTTGATTTTTTCGGAAGAGGAACTACAAATAAGTCTTTCCAAGCTGAAGAGAAAAAAGCAGAATTCAGTGCATTATTCAGGATAGAAGTGATTATAGGTAAAAGGAGATCAATGAGAGGGATGACCATTTTCCGACTAATGCAGTCACTACCAATCGAATTTGAATGGATGGACATTATGGCTCTCTTAACATCACAACTGTTAAATTGGCCAAAATTAAAAGCAGAGGTCCGGAGTGGGAGCTTCTGAAAGAGAATCCAAAGTATTATGTTTTGCTTTATCGTTAATGCAAGACGAAGATGAGAAATGCAAATTAAGTTGATTGATTGAATTAATAAAATAATGAAGAAAGTTGATGAAGAGGTTCTGCACGACAACAAGCTTCGGGTCCCGCGCCTCTGTCACAGTGACCGAGTGAAGCCGGCCACAGTCGAGCGTGTGCCTGCTGTACTACCTTATGTCAAAGGGGTCACAGATAAGATTGGCTACATCTTGAAGCGAGCTTCTATTAGAACATTCTACAAGCCGCCGAAGAAGATTAGTCAGTTCTTACCATCCGCCAAGTGTCATATTCCTCTACAAGATGCAGGAGTGTACAAGCTTGATTGTGATTGTGGTCTCTCATATATAGGGCAAACAAAGAGATCAATTAGAACCCGCGTAAAAGAACACATAGCTGACGTGAAGCATCAACGTTCCGGGAAGTCTGCAGTTTGCGATCATATCCTAGATGGCCCCAACCATTACATCAGATTTGATAGACCACAAATCCTCGCGAAAGAACACCGATTCCTACCAAGGATGATACGTGAGGCTATTGAAATTAAAAAACATCCTAATTTCAATAGAGAAGGAGGCTTGGTATTACCACCTGCTTGGGATCCTATAATTAATAAAATTAAAACTAAACCCAAGCATACCACTGCAAGACTTCAAACCACAGTTAGTTCATTCTGCGTAGATCGGACCAAAGACAATAATTAAAAAAGCTGAAGGTACTCCGGGTTAACTTTGACATCGGGACGTCAGTCACCTCAGTCCCCCGTGACCATGGTTGCTGGAAAGCACCCGAAACGTCGGGTATTAAAAATAAAATAAATAAAACGCGAAAAAATCCGTGAAAGTAGTTTTAATCAATGTACAGTGTTCGCGTAGTATACTACTACTACACTAGGGTTTAAAATTCATTGGTTCTTATTTGATTATTGATTTTTCCGCAACATTTTTAACTAACCACCACCCAGCGTTTCACGAAAAACGCTGAAAACGACCCATGAAATAGACTACGTCAGTTTCGCAGTTGTAGCTCGCTTGAGTTGACTCTGAAGCGCTTTACTTGTAAAATCCAAAGGCATCGTGTGAAAAGGCCCTTAATGTTTAATCACCATAAAGAGTTGAATCTCGTGTTTAATGAAATTCAATCCATTGTGTTAACAACGTCATTCTGCTCACTGTTGTTCTATAGTAATTAAAGTTGCGAAAAGCTTGCATTGAAATGAATAGAATAAAACAAATATTCATGCGCCGAAGTTTCTGTACAAAATTTTCAAATGGATTTATTAAATTTCTAAGTGATGTTCGCAAATATATTTCTTACGATATTATTCATTTAGTAATATTCCCCAAACAATTTTTTAATATGTGCCAACTTTTATTTCTTGCGGTTTTGACTGGTAAAGAATGCTATTAAGGTATTAAATTCGCCTAATGTTACCTTCCTAGACGTATATGTTTGTCTCTTTTTAGAGACAAACATATACGTCTATAGGATTCAGCCTGCGAGAGAATAAGAGAATTAAAATTAAATTAGTCGTGTTTAGACACATATTACCCTAAGTTTAGATCACCTAGCGTCTATTTATATACCACCTTGAGAGTGAATCAATTTTTGTTCGATGAAATGACTTTACCTATAAAATTTAGTAGATGGCGCTATAACACAGCTACTCCACTCCTGAGCGTGGGTGCTCAGGCTGCCCCGTATATTCAGGGGGGGAGAGGCAAAATTCCGCTCGAGACCAATTCTGCTCGGGGCAAACGGAGCAATAAGTCAAAGGCGCTTCCTGCCACGATATCCGTGAATCTCTGCAACATCATGGAACTTTAGGGCCTTGCTCTATCTAACCGAGATACAGGTGCCTCAGGCTGATACTTCGTATCTCTCCTTCCTCCAGGTACAAATTGGGATACTCCTTTGTGCCCCGGGCTGGAGTTTATGTGGATAGCCTTGAAGATACGGACCTGTCCATCTTATGGCTGCGCGTAGACAACGACGACCATTCCCGCGTCTACGGATGCCTCTATAGGTCCCATCCCGGTAATGCCGACCGCGAGCGGTAATACAGACCGACTCATCGACCACGTCCACATGGCTGCAGACTCCGTGCTACAACAGGTCCCATCCGCAGAGATCGTGATGCTTGGTGACAATCATGCAGGTAGATCTGTTTATGACTTTGCTTTGGCATATGGTCTGACACAACTTGTTACCTCGCCTACGCGGATCCCAGATGTGAAAGTTCATGTACCTTCCCTGTTGAAGCTTCTTCTGACTCATCTGGACGGATATCAGGTCTCTGTCCCCCACTTGACACCTCGAACCATTGTCTGATCCTGAGTACGGTGCCACTCACGATACCATCTCGGTTGCGTTCTGCAGGTTGCCGCCGTGTTTAGAATTACAGGTCAGCCGATAGCGATCTTTTTTGCATTCTACTCTTGGGGGTTTGCTTCTCGCCGAATGATCAAATCAAATCAAATCAGTTTATTTTGTGAACATAGGTTAATTTACAGATCTCAATACGTACATAGTAAAATACAAGGTAGGTTCTCTATGTCCCGCCAGTAGGCATACAAAATATAAAATAATAATTGCAACATTCATTAATAACATTTTTTTCTCTTCTGGTGTTAGTTTCTAATTGAAATAATTAAATAATGTATTAATAATAAGAAAATTTTTAAGATAATCAATGAGCTATTATGTACTACGTACTAGAGGCGGCACTGCATGTAGTTACGCTGTTCTATTCAATTGCGGTGTTAGCACTGCACTTTACTCAGTCACTCGCATAGGCGCTAGTGATTTGACACGTGTTGCTTAATTATATTTAAAAAAAACTCGATAAAATATGCCTTGGTATATTTCTAGATATTGCACAAATAATTCAAGTAATTCAAGAATAACTTTTTATCAGTTGATAAGATAATAATGAAAAAGTATTATAGACTAATAATAAAACAAATTGTTCCTAAGACGCCATCTCGTGTCATGGAATATATAGATTATAAAATTAATATGTTCAGATGCGACATTTCTGTGGGTACTTAAGCATTGGACGAATATATTATTACGCACATTTTTTGTAGAAACATATAAAAGTTACCATAATTAGGCTATATTTTTTTATTTACATCTGCTCATTATTCTTTTATTTTATTTTTAGGTTTCCACATCAAAGTCAAAGTGGAATAAATTCGTCCATTTTTATCTCGCGTGCCCAGCATTTATGAACGACTCTTATTCTAATTCAAATAAATATATTTGTAATTTAAATGTTATATTTATAAGTTTTTTTTAAATATACATTTAGTATTTTTTTAATATTAGACATAGTTACCTCTTAAAATATTCAGATAAAAATATCATTAAAATATAATTGTGATATAATTTTATGTAATATTAAATTAAATAAGCAAATATAATATACAAAATAAATGACAAAATTAAAAAATATACTCGATATAATTTACCTATTTAACAATACAATCTACTATTACCTGCTGATCATTCTACCTATGTTTATTCTATGATAAAAAAACCAACCGCGTGAACACAGATTAGCGCACATTTTTTGTTTGAAATAGCTGTTCTAGTACGTCTTTGACTAGAGATAGTACGTACGTACATATTATTTCAATGTAGATATTATTTCAATGTAGATAATAAAGATATAGTATAATATAGTTAGAGTAATATACGTACGCATAGAGTGAACCTACAATTCTACATAAATTTAGTCAATATACTTGTCTTGCTTTTTCTAATTGAATTCAAAAAGAGGCAAATATATTCAAAGACGTTGCGTATAATTCATGCATGGAAAAAGAAATGTCAAGTGGTCAACTTTTGGTCTCTTTTTACACTACTAAAAAAAAGTTAATAAGATCGTATTTATTTTTTCCAACATCGTACTGACTGATTTATTTGACAAATGTAATTTTAATTAAGTCGTATTATTTATTGTGATGTTTGAGTCTGTTGTCATTAAATATTTTACTAAAAATATTTTTATGAAATTATATCTTTAAATAAAATATATCAATAGAAATGGCTTGTTTTATGGTAGGATATAAATCCCATTCTTCCCGTAAGGAACATGGTTCAGAATTCGTAAGCTTCCACTAGCGTGTACGTTTTTATTATCCTAGAATTAAATTACATTATAATTGTAAGTAAACTGTATTTCACATTATTTTGAAAATAACAAATCGATTTTTTGTAAAAATGAGACTGTATTTGTAATATATAATCGCTAAAATACATTGAAATATAAAATTTATTTTTAACAATAGTGATACGGTTTTAAGGCATATCGGCAAATTCTACAACCACATATCAAAATTCTTCTTTATTGTCGTTATTCCAGCCCAGTTTTTTCCAATTCTTTATCATTTTGAAGCATACTCAATGCCTCAAAATGATAAAGAATTGGAAAAAACTGGATGAGTGTGATTCCACGGGCACAAAACCATTGGACAAAAATAGCCGCATTTACTCAAAACACTTCTCCAAAGATTGTTTTGTTAACGAAGGGAAATGGCGAAGGCTAAAATCAAATGCAATTCCTACTTTATACATCGAAAGGATACAGCTATTATGTTTGATTTTATTTTTAATTACGTATCATTTAATATAATTATGTCAAACCAGCATATAGTCAATGGGATACCAACATGCGAAAAGTATTTTTAATAATAATATCATTACATCCGTTTTGAAACTACAAATATGTTTTGATGTTTTAGGAACCAGAGAATATTATGGATACTTCGACCCTCACAGGAAGTGAAAAATTTTAAAAATACACTACAAATACACACTTAAAAATAACAGGCTGAGAACTACTAAATAATAATATTCTTTAAAAAATGAAAGAATAAGTTTGCAATTATTACATCACAGGTATTTTCTAAACTTCATACCGATATCAACAATCTAGAACGAGAACCGCTGAATATTAGTGAAAATTTTGCTAGATCCACAAGTTCAAATTGCGCTTTATATAATTACGTATACATAAGTTGGAACAAGAATTAGCTAAAGTTCAGAAGCTTTTCAGAAAACGTCTACTGAAAATCAAGTCTCTCCAGCAAAGACCGTGGAAGCTTAAAAAGAAAAACATACGCTTAAATTATAGATTGCAAGAGATCCTAAACAATGAAAAATTTGGAAACGAGAAAATACTTATGTTGAACGCAGTAAAAATAAAATTATAGAAAGTTATTTATTTAAACAGCAGGCACTTTCATAGTATGTTAATGAAAAATAAAAATAAAATTGTAAAATATCAGTGCCATAGGTTTCTATTCCGGTCACCTGTTACAGCCTATTTTTTTCCAGGCGGTAAAAAATCGTCAAGTATATAAATATAAAAGCTATTTAATTTTTATATTTATATTATATCCTTTTATTTTCTAATAAAAGGTATATGCCAATACAAATCGATAAGTTATTTATTGGAGGAGCTTGACTTTGTTTGATTTTATTTTTGGACTTGTAAAGTATGTATACATAGCTTTGATTTTTTTACTATAATACATTGAGCAAGTACGAGTCAAAAGTGAGTTTACTACGTAATTGTAATTTCTGGAGTTGGGGTCAAATAATGGGGTATGTCTTATACGTTTCTCAGGTACGTTAATGTAATGTACTGCAGATAGTAAAACCGGAGAATCTAGGCAGCCATTGTCTATATTAAACACCAACATCATATCTTACGTCTATTTTCTAAGAACGTATAATATAGTATGTATAGTATGGTATATACGTGTGAATGCTATGATTCAAGTGCCTTATAAACTTTGTCTGAATTCTTTTAATTTGTTGTTTATACGTTATATAATAGTAAGAACAAATACTACTAGCGTAATAAATAAATAATAAATTAAATTTAAAAAAAAATTGTTTATTTGGGACAACTTGAATCCATAGGAATTGTTAGTAGAGAAAAACTTACATCTATGTTAGTAATATAATTTATACTTTTTATTTAATATTTAATTATTAAGAAGGACATGGTCCTGGAGATCATATTTTTGATGAGTGGATAGTCCCCAATGTCGCCAATCTCACTCAGCACACTGTGGTCACTGCCGCGTACTTTGTTTAGCAAAGATGCGGTCTTTTTTCGGATTATTGCATCAAAACTATCCAAACCCGCCAGTGCAAATATCACAGACGCGCTACAGTAGCGCGGCAGCCGCAACAGCGCCCTGAATGCCTTGTTGTATTGAGTACGTAGGGCACTATAAGCCATTTTGGTGTAGTTGGTTATATACTGCAAGAATGAAATGACGCACAATATGCTTAGAAAAGCATGATCTCGACAGTGTCAGTGCAGCGACCAAATCTATGCACCAAAATATTCGCTCTGACCGACAGTGCCCTACGTTCTCTTTCAATGTCTTCATCGTCTTTAAGGCTGTCTGTCACGATATGTCCAAGATATTTAAAACTATAGACCCTTTCTAGTGGTTCCTTATAGAGTTTTATAGGTGGTACCACAATAGGACATATACTGCCAGCCTTAAATACCATCAACTGCGACTTTTTGGTATTGTATAATAAACCATGTGAGACAGCGAATTTTTCACAAACACCGAGTAGAGCTCTCATTGCACTAACTGAGATTGCCAGCAGAACCATATCTTCCGCGTAGCTGATATTGTTCACAAACACCTTGCCGATATGGCAACCTCTTTATATAGCCTTTAATTTTTCATTTTCCACTTTGGTCTCCGGCCATCCACGGGATTGGTTCTGAAGGTCGAACTTTCCAGAACGAAAACGTTGAAACCAAAAACGTACCGTGCTTTCTTTTGCGATACCAGCGCCATACACATCATTAATCCTTCGAGCTGTTTCTTCAGCACTGGTGCCCGGTAGAACTTGTACTCGTAAATATACCGATATTTCATTTTTTCCATTGTGCGGAAATAAGCGACGCCAAAGAAATTAATAAAACAAATGAATGACTGTTTTCAAAACTCAAATGTACTAGTGAAATGAATTTATAAATTTGAAATTAGAATTCTAAAGAAAAGAGGAGATATTTCAGATCAAAGTGGTCGGTACGACAAAACGCTAATTACATATGTAAGGACCCAATACTATTAAACTTAATAAAACTCTTAAGCAAACGCTTAAAAACTCGGCGCTTTAAAAAAGGTTTTATTCGAACACTGGCGCTAATTTGAAAAAGAAATCCTTTAAGCACCGATATCCAGGTTGAACGAAACTTTACGAAGTTAATTTTTTTAATGAATATATTTCCTCAGTTTTGTTCCGAAATTCAAAAGAGCCAAAAATTGTCAGGAGATATTTTTTTTATTTAATAATATTTTCTTCTATTTGTTAATTCATTAAGGGAAAACTGGACGAATTCGTGGACAGAAAGCTGATATATTATTTTTATCTCACGATGGCGGGTTAATCTTACGTTTAGTGTATGTGTACAAAGATATAATTATTTTTTAGATTAGGTAATAGTTACTACGTAGGTATAATTGGCAACAGCCAGATATTACTAGAAAGTTAAATTATATCTACTGTTAATAAAAAATAGTTCCATAAAATTTGTTTTAAAATAGAATTTATAATTTTTAGACTCTCGTGGAGAGGTGTTTTCTATTATCTGCATTGAAAATCCGCGTGTGAAGCGTACGAGGCGCATTTTGTAGCTACGTGAGCAAACTGAATGGAGCGATTTTGATTCAAAGGAAATATGGGATAAAACTACAATGACGTAGAAATATAACACACGTCTATGTGTTCAGAAAAGATATTTTTATATCACTAGTTAAGCCGGTAGACGTTGTTCTGTTCTTTCAGGTAGGTGGGGAGATGGTTTTCACTCTGTACTTCCGAGTGAAAACCATGTGGTTTTATTTTTTGCCACATAACCAAAACGTGTTGTGAATATGAGTTATTCTAGTCGATAAACGCAGATTCAGATGGTTTGGTTCAAAAACATAGATCAGATCCTAACATAGCTATGAACGTTTGTTTCGAAAAAACAAATATATTTTGAGAATATGACCACAAAGGGTCATTTTAGGGCTGGCAACGCACCTGCAATTCCTCTGGTGTTGCGGATGTTCATGGGCGGCGGTAGTCACTTAACATCAGGTGAACCGTATGCTCGTTTGCCCCCTCTTCTATTAAAAAAAATGTTTAAAAGTAACCCGATCTCTAACAGACGCATCTAATAAAGACTAGGGATCTGTGCCGGTCTCCGGATGTGTTACTTGGGGACGTACTCTATGAGTAGAGTCTCTACTCATATCCACAGACATGTTGCGTAGAGTTCCTAACTTCGATTTAAATTCAAACATTTTTGACTAATATACTTTTTTTTTATAGCATAGGGTGACAAACGAGCACACAGTCCACCTGATGGTAATTGGTTACTGTGGCCCATAAACATCTACATCTATCCTCGATTACGAATCAAATGCAGATACGTTGTCACCAGTGAGGACTAAGATGGAATGCCTCGTTTCCAATAAAAAGAGTCTCCGGTTCTCTACACTCACCGAAACACAGCAGCATTAAGCTACTATTTTACGCTAGTATTCTGTGAGAGCGTGGTCCTTCCCCGGTCGAGCCGACCCATTCGTGCTACAACTATACTACTAATATAACTGCAGCATGGCTCCACTACGTATAAAACTTCACTTAGCATTAACTAAATGTTAATTCCTTACCCAAATATTTATACGTTACTACTTTATAAAGTGATTATAACGTTAACCTTACGATAAGACTTATTTTCAAACTTTGAACTTCTTCAAATTTAGCAATAAACACGGAATTAACTATAAATGAAAGCACACTGCAGCTAAAATATGGTTGTAACACGAACAGGACGGCTTGACCGGGAAGAACCACGCTCTAACAGAATAACAGCATGAGTACGAATAAGTTTCGTTCATGGAGAACACCCGTATTGTTTTGGAATGTCTTTATTAATGGCATGACATTAAAGATAAAATTTTTGTGTTATTTCGTTTTTTATCGAATAAGGTAAGTGGATGCTGTGACCCACAAAAATCTACATCTATCCTTGATTAGGAAGCTGTTGCCCCTGAGAGCTAAAATGGATGCCTCATGCTCTCATAACCTGTAACTGTACTAGTTTTCTATACTCTTCAAACATAAACACAGCAGTCAATACACTGCTTCTTGAAAATATAATAATAATAATAATAATAATAATAATAATAATAATAATAAGGCGTGACGACCCCATCGCCCGCTGACGTAACGGTTATGTGACAAAACCGGTACGTCAGCGCAGTCTGTCAGCACTATGCCGAGAGGTGTTAATGCCGTGCCTCGGCAAAAATTGAAGGTGCAAAGGCCCGCTTGTGCACATGGCCTCACCATAAAACGGCGCCGGGTCTGGGCGTCTCCCGCTTAATGACGCCCACCACTATGGATGATGGAATACGGAAGAACGCGCAAAGGGCCGCTGCCTGGAAGTCGCCAGGGCGCGTCTGGAGCTGGCGCTGGACGCGACAGCATGCGAACCGCCAGCCGAGCGCGAGGTGCTGCACGACCACCCAGCAGCCCCTCGCATGCATCATCCCCACCAGCTGGTTTGGTGTCGGCAGGGTCTTCGTGGGCCTAGCAATCGGCACCCGCCACTGGTGGAGTACGCCGCATGCGTTGGACAACCCAGATGAATAGCAACGCATTGCGGGCGTATTTTAGGGCGAAAGGGGGAGAAACTGTAGGTTTTGCGTATTGGGCAAGGATGCATCGACTTTTTGCTGAGCTGGAGCCATCTGTAACCGTCACCGAGCAAAACCTGGCAGACCGAGTTCGGTATATCTCGCGCTCAAATACGTTTGATGTCACCGAACTCGAACGGCTACGACGTGAGGCTGTTCCTTCATCGGGTGAAAATACTGCGGCTGAGGATACGGCGCCACAACTTGCTGAGCAAACGGCAAATGTGGATGCCGCCGTGAATAGGCCAGTTGTGGTTGATTCAAACGATGACGGAACAGTCGCCCAGGAACTGGAACTAGAGCAAATGAGGAGTACATTGGAGGAGGCGATTGTGGAAACGCGCAGTATGCCTCTCGAAAATCGACCGCGACTTCCCCGCATAGCCCTAAGCAAGCGGAATCGGGCTGTCGTGAGGGCTCTGAACCCAATGCTGGTGATCTATTTGGAAGCCAGCCGGGACCTTTGCGAGACGGACTCGATTCTTTTTGGCGCCACGTTGGCAGTCTGCCGTATCATATGCGCCAAGGTTTCCACGGCTGGACGCGCTACTGGCCATAGTAGCGCTATCCCAGCATGGAGAAGAAGAATTGAGGAACGTATCGCAAGGGCTAGGGCCCTCATCGGCAGACTGATATGCTTCAGGTCAGGCAATACCAGGCCAAGGATTGTGCGCACCGTCAGTATGGCGTTAGCTGGGACAAATGTTAGTTTGTCCCAGCCGGATATAACGCAAAAACTGACGGAGCGCATAGACGACCTGAAGCAAAGATTCGCTGCTTGGGGAAAGCGGATTCGGCGATATACCGAGAGGTCGACACGGTTCAACCAGAATCGTCTCTTCCAGAGTGATCAGAAGAGGCTCTACAAATCATTGGAGCGACCAATAGTAAGTGGAACGGGCCCAGCACCAAATCAGGCCGACACGGTCGTATTTTGGCGCAGCCTGTGGTCAGAGCCCGTAAACCACAACGAGGACCATTGGACGGAAGTTGTGGTGAGTCAGTGTGCGGTTATTACGCCCATGGATCCCGTCACCATAACGCCGGATGACGTAGCTGAGGCGGTCCGTAAGGCCCCGAACTGTAAAAGTCCGGGGCTTGACGGGCTGCATCACTACTGGCTGAAGGGGTTCATGTTGTGTCACGCTGTGCTCGCCCAATAGTTTCAAGAGGCTCTCAACCAGAAGTCGCTCCCAAGCCTCTTCACTACTGGGATCACTCATTTGGTTCCTAAAGATCGGGGTGCCACAGACCCGAGCAAATACCGCCCCATCACGTGTCTGCCGACTATATACAAGACACTAACATCCATTTTGAGCGCGAGAATCGCTCGTCACCTGGACTCAAATCAGGTGATGTCGCGCGCTCAAAATGTATGTCGGGGCGGCGGTCGTGGAACCAAGGAACCACTCCTCATTGACGCGGTCATTGGCAAAGTGGTGAAACGCAACCGTCGGAACTTCTCCGCCGCTTGGATAGATTACAGAAAGGCATTTAACTCGGTGCCCCATACATGGCTAAAGAGGGTCCTCGAGCTGTACAAGATTGACTGTATAGTTCGAGACTTCCTCGAGCAGTGTATGGGGCAGTGGAGTACGATCCTCTGTCATCTGGGCGAGCGGATGACGGCTGCGGAAAGCCGCATAAAGATAACAAGGGGTATATTGCAGGGCGACTGTCTGAGTCCAATCTGGTTCTGCCTCTCTTTGAAGTACTCAGTACTTTACTGGAAGGCTCCGGGAGGGGATTTCAGCTTCGGAAGGGAGGTACAAAAGTGACCCACCTTTTCTATATGGATGACCTCAAATTATTCGCCTCCAGTCGCTCCCATCTAATGGAATTGCTAAACATCACTTGTGAATTTAGCAATTCTATTGGAATGGAGCTGGGGACGGATAAGTGTGCGGTCCTCCATGTTGATAGGGGAAGGGTTGCTAACTCTGAGGGCATAGACTTATCTATGCCCGTCAACTTAAGGGCCCTTTCGGAGGCTGAAACATACCGATACCTCGGTATGTCACAGAAGATCGATATCGATGAGGCTGGTATGAAACAGTCAGTTTGCGACGTGTTTTATGCACGCTTGACCAAAGTGCTTAACAACCTTTTGTCCGGTGTGAATAAGACACATGCATATAACGGTTGGGTCATGCCTGTCCTCATGTATACCTTTGGCATACTCAGGTGGAGTCAGACTGAACATAACGCCCTGGATAGAAAAGTCCGCACTACAATGACGTCCCATAGGATGCATCATCCGAGATCGTCGCTAATGAGGCTGTACTTGCCGCGAGAGCATGGTGGGCGTGGCTTCCTGAACGCGCTCACCATGCATAATCGCGAAATGTGCAGCCTCCGTCATTACTTCCTAGCGAGATCGGATGATCCATTCTTTAATGACGTCATTTCTAGTGATAAAGGACTTACCCCTCTATCCTTAGCCAACGAGCAATGGCAAGACCCAGCAGTACAGAGCATTTCAGACCGGGAGACCGTATGGAAGGAGAAGGAGCTCCATGGGAGATACTACAGGGCTCTACATGAGCCTCACGTAGATACAGCCGCCTCCCTCAACTGGCTACGTTTCGGTGACCTCTTCGGGGAAACCGAGGGTTTTGTCTGTGCAATACAGGATCAGGTTGTTAAGACCAACAACTATCGGAGATACATCCTAAAGGATGGCACTGTCGACGTCTGTCGAGCTTGTCGCCATCCCGGGGAGTCACTTAGGCATGTCATCTCCGGTTGTTCAGCGCTTTCTAACTCTGAGTACTTGCACAGGCACAACCTAGTAGCCAGAATTCTACACCAGGAGCTCGCTCTGAAATACGGTCTCGTAGACCGGAAAGTGCCGTATTACCGCGCCAGGCTCTACTGGGACCGGGCCATTATCACAGACAGGACTATTCTTGCGAATAAGCCTGATATTGTGCTGATGGACCGGGCACAGTCAAGGATATTTTTGATCGACATTACCATTCCGTATGACGAGAACCTCGTGAAAGCCGAAACAGATAAACAAACAAAATATCTGGACCTGGCTCACGAGGTGACCGACATGTGGGGTGGTGTGTCGACCGAAATTATTCCTGTAGTCGTCTCTGCGAATAGGCTAATCCCAGTCAGCCTCTCGGGTCATCTGAGGCGACTGGGACTCCGTGACGGATCGCTCCGGACTCAAATGCAGAAGGCGGTGCTCCTCGATACCGCCCGCATCGTCCGCCGGTTTCTTTCCCTTTCCCTCTAACCCTTGGCCGTTTGGTCTCCCCTGCCGAGGGCTTCCATCTGGTTGGGCTTTTATTTATTTATGTATTTTTGTATTTATTTTATTTTATTAATATTTATGTATATTTATCTTTTCATTTTCATTTATAATTATATATTTATACATCCCAACTCGATGAAAAAACTATATAGATACCCCACATAATAATAATAATAATAATAATAACAAATTAAATTAAATAAGAGTATTAATAAATAAATAAAAATCCCCGTAAATTCAATAAGAGCTATTATTTAATTTACGGGGACTAATCCATTAAAACGACCACCCATTCCACGCCAAAACTCATCCCAAAAATTGGCCAAGGCCGTACACATCTTAAACACCACCATACTGTCAAAACATCTTGCTAGCTCTGACAAAAGTTTCGAGGACATTCATACGTTGATTTATATAGCGGCTGTTGCAGTTGTACGATTTACTGGAGGAAAAGTTGAAACTTGTGGTACAAAACCAAGAGCCCTGAAGAAAATTCCAGCCTGGGAGCATCGATTGATTCAACAAATTGATAAACGTCGCCGTCAAATAGGACAAATCACGCAATTTATAAGGGGCATTAAAAGTAAAAAGGTTATTGCTGGGTATGAAAAATTTAAATTAGAATTACTTAGGCACACAAAACACGATCCACCTAACAGGACTCCAGAGGAGATACTTGATACACTTAAACAGAAGTTGTCACTAAAAGCCAACCGCTTAAGAAGATATCAAGCATCAAGAAAAAGAAAAATTGACAATGCTAACTTCCAGTACAGGGAAAATATATTTTATAGACAACTCAGACTAAATACCAAAACTAATACAACTTATACCAACTTCCCACATATTGACAATATAAAAAAATTTTGGAAGGGGATTTGGTCCGAAGAAGTAAGTTATAATGAGGATGCGACATGGATCAATCTGGAGGATGAACATCTCACCAACTCAGTGCCTATGACAGTGGTCTCCATTACGGTAGAAAATGTCACAAAATCCGTGAACAAAATGCACAATTGGAAGGCTACAGGTCCTGATAACATTCACAATTATTGGCTTAAGAAATTTTCATCATTCCATGAACCCTTGGCGAAATGTTTTACGGGCTTCCTCCGAAATCCTAAAATTATTCCCGCATATCTCTCAAATGGAGTTACGTATCTGATACCGAAGAACGAGAATATCGAAAACCCTGAAAACTACCGCCCTATTACTTGTATCTGTACTGTTTATAAGCTACTTACATCATGCTTGGCTGATAAGATATACGAGCACTTGGACCAAAATAAAATGCTAGCAGTGGAACAAAAGGGATGCATTAGAGGATCGCAAGCCTGTAAGGAACAGCTCTTGATTGACGCTGTGGTCACAGAACAGGCATATCATAGGATGCGGAATGTCCATATGGCATATATAGACTATCGCAAAGCGTTTGATTCTGTGCCACATGCTTGGCTAGTCAAAGTTCTCGAATTGTATAAGATCAATCCCGAGATAACATCACTGCTTCAACAACTTATGTCTTGCTGGAGAACTGAGCTGGTCTTGAATTTGGAAGGATACAACGCTAAGAGCGATCAAATCTCCATTCGACGAGGCATATTCCAGGGCGATAGTTTAAGTCCCCTATGGTTCTGCCTTGCTTTAAACCCGCTATCTACAGTGTTAAACCGCACATGATACGGTTTTGTTATTAAGGGAAGTAGTCGGAAGCAACTTAAACTGAACCTTTTAATATATATGGATGACATTAAGTTGTACGCGGCAAATTTTAGTGAACTTAAGGGACTGCTCCAATGCGTTGAACAGTTTTCTGAAGATATCTCGATGTGCTTTGGTCTAGACAAGTGCCGAACAATAAGCATTGATCGAGGTAAGGTGGGACTTTCCGAAGGTTATTGTCTTCAAGATGGTGGAGTCATCAATTCAATGACAAAGGAAGAAACTTACAAATATCTGGGACTCCTGCAATCATTACGATTTGACCACAGAGAAATCAGGACTCGGGTAACTACTGAGTACCACCGCAGGCTCAAGGCAATACTCAAGAATGGTCTCAATGGTAAAAACACTTTCAAGGCAATTAATACTTTTGCTATACCAGTACTTATGTACACATTTGGGATTGTCAAGTGGTCGGACACTGAACTTGAGAGTGTCGAGCGAAGTACTCGTATAATACTTACAAAATATCAAATCCACCATCCAAAATCGGCGGTCGAGAGGATTACTCTACCAAGAACTGAGGGAGGCAGAGGGCTTATTGATATTAAAAGACAGCATACCAGACAAATAGAAAACTTACAGCAGTACTTCTGGAATAACGAATCTTCTCCCTTGCATCGTATTGTCTGCCTGGCTGATGACAGGCTCACACCGTTGGATCTCCTCCATGCAAAAGATATTGAACCCCTAATAAGTGATATAAATCATGTTAGGAATAAATTTAGCCAGTGAGCATCGAAGCCTATTCACGGACGTTTTGCCCATGAGCTAAAAAAACCACACGTGGATGTTGTTGCCTCAACTAACTGGCTTTGTAGGGGGGGAATATTCGCCGAAACAGAAGGATTCATGATTGCTATCCAGGATCAGGTTATTCCAACAAGAAACTATCTGAAGTACATAGTTAAAGCTGAGATAGAGGATGAATTATGCAGATGCTGTAGAGAGAGTCCCGAAACAATTCAGCACATCACCGGTGCCTGTCAGGTTCTTGCTGCGACATATTATACCCAAAGGCACAACGATGTCGCCAAAATAATTCACTTAGCGTTAATAAAAAAATACTCTCTGATAAATGAAGAAATTGCGTATTGGAAATACCAACCAAGTCCAGTATTAGAAAATGATAAAGTACAAGTTTACTGGGACAGATCAACTTTGACGGATCGATCAATTTCCCATAACCGGCCGGATATTGTGCTGATTGACATAGAAGTGAAGCGGACTTATTTGATTGACATTGGTGTTCCCAACTCACACAACATTCAACAATACCACTCAGAAAAAATTTCAAAGTACTAACCACTTGCTGAAGAGGTAAAGCAAATGTGGCGGCAGAATGAGGTAATTATAATTCCGCTTATACTCTCAACTACGGGTATTATACCAAAACAGCTAAGTAGCAACCTTGACAAATTGGGCTTAGCAAGAGCTGTGTTCGATAAAATTCAAAAGGCTGTCATCTTGAGGACAACTGCCATTGTGAGGAGACATTTATCCTTGTAACCAAATAATTTCCTTAACCTCTTGCCGTTAAGGCCGATTTAGGGATATCACCCCATAAAGAGGAGTAACCGATAAATAATAATAATAATAATAATAATAATAAGGCGTAGGGAAGTGACGATACCATCGCCCGCTGACGTAACAGTTATGTGACAAAACTGCGACGTCGGCGCAGTCAGTCAGCATCCTGCCAAGAGGTGTGAGCGCCGTGCCTAGGCAAAATTGTAGATGCAAAGGTCCGTTTGTGCATATGACCCAACCACGAAACGGTGCCGGGCTTGGGCGTCTCCCGTTATTTGGCGCCCATAAAATGGATGATGGAAGAAACAAAAAAAGGAACGCGCATAGGGCCGCTGCCTGGGGGTCGCCGGGGCGCGTCTGGAGCTGGCGCTGGACGCGGCAGCATGCGGGCCGCCAGCCGAGCGCGAGGAGCTGCACGATCACCTAGCAGCCCCTCGCATCCATCATCTCCACCAGAAGGCTTGGTGTCGGCTGGGTCTTCTCGGACCCAGCAAGCGGCACCCGCCGCTGGTGGAGCACGTCGCATGCGTTGGACAAAATCCATGAACGAAAACGCATTGCGGGCGTACTACAGGGCGAAAGGGGAAGAAACTGTGGGAATAGCGTATAGGTCTCGGATGCATTGCTATTTTGCTGAGCTGGAGCCGTCTATCCCCGTCACGGAACAAAACCTGACAGACCGAGTTCGGTACATCATGCGCTCGAAAATATTTGATGATGCCGAACTGGAACGACTACGACGTGAGGCTATTCCGTCGTCGAATGAATCGGCTATGGCTGGAGATGCAGCTCAACATTCGACAGACCAGCATCTACACGTGGAAGCCGCCATGGATCTTCCAGTTGTGGTTGATTCGAACGACGATGAAATAGTCTCCCACGAACTAGAGCAAATGGGGAGTATATTGGAAGAGGCGATTTTGGAAACGCGCAGCACCCCTCTTGAAAATCGACCGCGACTTCCCCGCATACCCCTAAGCAAGCGAAATCGGGCTGTCGTGAGGGCTCTTAACCCAATGCTGGTGACCTATTTGGAAGCCAGCCGGGACCTTTGCGAGACGGACTCGATTCTCTTTGGCGCCGCAGTGGCAGTTTGCCGTATTATTGGCGCCTAACTTCCCATGGCTGGACGCGCTACTACACAAAGTAGTGCCATCCCAGCCTGGAGGAAAAGAATCGAGGACCGTATCGCAAAGGCAAGGGCCCTTAGTGGCAAACTGACAAGCTTCAGGTCGGGTAATAATAGACCGAGGATTATGCGCACCGTTAGGATGGCGTTTGCTGGGACAAATATCAGTTTGTCCCAGCCGGATATCACGCAGAAACTAACGGAGCGTATAGACGACCTGAAGCAAAAGATCGCTGCTTGGGGGAAGCGGATTCGACGATTTTCCGAAAGGTCAAGGCGGTTCAACCAGAATCGTCTCTTCCAGAGTGATCAGAAGAGGCTCTATAAATCATTGGAGCGACCAAAGGTATGTGGAGCGGGCCAAGGATCGGATCAGGCTGACATTATCGCATTCTGGCGTGGCCTGTGGTCAGAGCCCGTAAACCACAGCGAGAGCCCTTGGATGGAAGTTGTGGCGAGCCAGGGTGCGAGTTTTACGCCTATGGACCCCATCACCATAATGCCAGAAGACGTGGCTGAGGCGGTCCGTAGGACCCCGAACTGGAAAAGTCCGGGGCTCGACGGGCTGCATCATTACTGGCTGAAGGGGTTCATAGTGTGTCACGCTGTGCTCGCCCGACAATTTCAAGAGGCTCTCGACCAGAAGTCACTCCCGAGCCTCTTCACTACTGGGATCACTCACTTGGTTCCTAAAGATCAGGATACCACAGACCCGAGCAAATACCGCCCCATCACGTGTCTACCCACCATATATAAGACACTGACATCCATTTTGAGCGCGAGAATCACTCGTCACCTGGAGCTAAACCAGGTGATGTCACGCGCTCAAAATGGATGTCGGGGCGGTGGTCGTGGAACTAAGGAACCACTCCTCATTGACGCGGTCATAGGCAAAATGGTGAAACGCAACCGTCGGAACTTCTCTGCCGCCTGGATAGACTACAAAAAGGCGTTCGGCTCGGTGCCCCATACATGGCTAAAGAGGGTCGTCGAGCTGTACAAGATTGACTATACAGTTAGAGACTTCCTCGAGCAGTGTATGGGGCAGTGGAGTACGATCCTTTGTCATCTGGGCGAGCGGATGACGGCTGCGGAGAACCACATAAGGATAAGAAGGGGTATCTTCCAAAGCGATTGTCTGAGTCCAATCTGGTTCTGCCTCTCTCTTAACCCTCTCAGTACCTTACTGGAGGGCTCCGGGAGGGGATTTCAGCTACGGAAAGGAGGGACAAAAGTGACCCACCTTTTCTATATGGATGACCTCAAGTTATTCGCCTCCAGTCGCTCCCATCTTATGGAACTGCTAAACATCACTTGTGAATTTAGCAGTTCCATTGGAATGGAGCTGGGGACGGATAAGTGTGCGGTCCTCCATGTTGAAGGGGGAAGGGTTGCTAACTCTGAGGGCATAGACTTGTCTATGCCCGTCAACTTAAGGACCCTTTCCGAGGCTGAAACATACCGATACCTGGGTATGTCACAGAACATCGGTATCGATGAGGCTGGTATGAAACAGTCAGTTTGCGACGTGTTTTATGCACGCTTGACCAAAGTGCTTAACAGCCTTTTGTCCGGTGTAAATAAGTCACGCGCATATAACTGCTGGGTCATGCCTGTCCTCATGTATACCTTTGGAATACTCAGGTGGACTCAGACTGAGCTTAACGCCCTGGATAGAAAAGTCCGCACTACCATGACGTCCCATAGGATGCATCATCCGAGATCGTCGGTAATGAGGCTGTACTTGCCGCGAAAGTATGGTGGGCGTGGCTTTCTGAGCGCGCTCACCATGCATAATCGCGAAGTGTGCAGTCTCCGTCAATACTTCTTGGCGAGATCGGATGATCCATTCTATAATGACGTCATTTCTAGTGATAAAGGGCTTACCCCTCTATCCTTAGCCAACGAGCAAGGCAGGCAGGACCCAGCAGTGCTTAGCATTTCCGACCGGGAGACCGTATGGAAGGAGAAGGAGCTCCACGGGAGGTACTACAAGGCTCTACATGAGCCCTTCGTAGATACAGTCGCCTCCCTCAACTGGCTACGTTTCGGTGACCTCTTCGGGGAAACCGAGGGTTTTGTCTGTGCAATACAGGATCAGGTTATTAAGACCAACAACTATCGGAGATACATCCTAAAGGATGGCACCGTCGACGTCTGTCGAGCATGTCGCCATCCCGGGGAGTCACTCAGGCATGTCATCTCCGGTTGTTCGGCGCTTTCTAACTCTAAGTACTTGCACAGGCACAACCTGCCAGAATTCTACACCAGGAGCTCGGTCTTGTGGACCGGAAATTGCCGTACTACAAGTACTTGCCGGAAGCCGTGCTCAAAAATGACCGCGCCAGGCTCTACTGGGACCGGGCCATCATCACAGACAGGACTATTCTTGCGAATAAGCCTGATATTGTGCTGATGGACCGGGCACAGTCAAGGATATTTTTGGTCGATATTACCATCCCGTATGACGAGAACCTCGTGAGAGCTGAAACAGATAAGCAATCAAAATATCTGGACCTGGCTCACGAGGTGACCGACATGTGGGGTGGTCTGCCGGCCGAAATTATTCCTGTAGTCGTCTCTGCGAATGGGCTAATCCCAGTTAGCCTCTCTGGTCATCTGAGGCGACTGGGACTCCGTGACGGACCGCTCCGGGCTCAAATGCAGAAAGCGGTGCTCCTTGATACTGCCCGCATCGTCCGCCGGTTTCTTTCCCTTTCTCCCTAACCCTTGGCCGTTTGGTCTCCCCTGCCGAGGGCTTCCATCTGGTTGGGCTTTTATTTATTTATGTATTTTTGTATTTATTTTATTTTATTGATATTTATCTATATTTATCCTTTCATTTTCGTTTATAATTATATATTTATTGATCCCAACCAGATGAGAAAACTTATAAAAAAAATAAAATAATAATAATAATAAAGCCCTTTATTCCGATATAATTAAATTGCATTTAAAATTAAAACTTAAGATAAAAGAATCTACTAACTATAATATGTCTCTTATTTCGACGTGCCTATTGGCAAAGGAAATCGTTGGAGTTCCAACGATTTCCATTGTTGTCTATCTTGAGCAACCCTTCTCCAGTTTGATCCTCATGTAAGTTTTATTTCATCTTCCCACCTTGCATGCTGCCTTCCCCGTCTTCTTTTGCTGTCCCTTGGATACCATTCTGTTACTCTCCTGATCCACTTTCCCACTTTGTCACGCATCATATGGCCTGACGATCTCCACTTCTGTTGATCGATTCGTTTGAGTATGTCAGTAAGTTTTGTTAAATTCCTAAGGTCAATATTTCTGATCTTATCCTGTCTTTTATAGCTGGTCATAATCCTCTCCATTGCTCTTTGTGCCACTGTAAGTTTTTCTCTCAATATCTTTGTGAGGGTCCAGGTTTCGCATCCGTATGTTAGACAAGGTAAAATGCAAGTATTAAATGTATTCCTTTTTATTGACATGCTTAAGCCTTTGGACTTCATGATCTCTTTTGATGACCAGTATTTCCTCCAAGCTGTCGCTATCCTAAAGTTAATTTCTTACGTCATTTGATCTTCTATGGAAATTACTTGACCCAGACATATGTAGTCTTTTACATATTCTAGAGTATCGCCGTTTATTGTGATGTTAAAATTTGTGCTGTTCGTCATTATTTTGGTCTTGTTAAGGTTCATTTTTAGCCCAACTTTTATGCTTTCTTCATTTAGATTATTTATCATATATTCGATATTTTCGGGGCGTTCTTCAATTAATACCAGGTCATCGGTAAATCTTAAATGGTGCAGTTTTAACCCGTTTATATCGATGCCATACTTATCCCAGTGTAGGTTGCCGAAGATATTTTCTAACACAGCAGAGAACAATTTTGGTGATATGGGGAGACCCTTTCCTCCAACCCTGCCTGCCCTGCCCCTGCCTCACACCTCTTTGTATCCTAAATTCATCTCCCAAAGTTTCCAACTGGATTCTGGCCTTACCGTCTGCGTAGATATTCTTTATGATTTTAGTATACACGCTTGGCTTCCCTGTTGATTTAGACTTTCCCATATGTATTCATGGCTTAAGCTATCGAAGGCCTTGGTATAGTCTATAAAAGCTACATAGATGTTTTTATTGTATTCGTTATATTTTTCTAGTACCTGTTTGATCGTATGGATATGGTCAGTTGTTGAAAATCCTTTCCTAAAACCAGCTCTTATAAAAACGAAATTGATTATATATTGAGCAACTACCCAAAAGCTTTCACCGACACTACTGTTATAAGCAATTTGAACTTTAATACAAACCATCGTATGCTACGCTGCTCTCTTAAAAAATTTCAAACAAAAATATCTCGCAATCATATTAAAAACAATGTGATTAAACTGTCAAGTCAACCTTGCCTTATAAAGTACAACCTGTTCAAAGAAACAAACAGACATATAACAAACGATAAAATAGATACAACACTGAAATATGATATATTAGAAAAGGAACTACAAAGCTTGTATATCTTAAGAAATAATGTAGAAAAACCAAATAAATATCAACTAAGTGAGCGTACCTTGCAACTAATCGGGGAAAGAAAGGAGCTTATAGCTAGCCAAGTAAAAAAAGAAAATATGATGTTAGTTGCAGATTTAAGCAAAAAAATAAGAGAAAGTATACGCCAAGATCGCAAGTTTAAGAGGTTGAAAACATTCGAGCACTACATCCAAAAAAGGGGGGTGTGAAAAAAGCTCTGAAAGAACTGCGAGAAGTAGGCAACGCATGGATTACCCAAACTAAATGATAGGCCGAATACTACCACGACACGACAGAAAATCAAATATTTAGCCACAAGTTTCTACCATCCACTGTATGCCAGCCAGCACCAAAGAACAACAGGTCACCACAACAGAGTGCTCACTCAACAAAATGATAAAGAGACATTAGAGCCTGTGCCGGATATCCTATTGTGTGAAGTTGAAAGGGCAATTAAGAGCCAAAAGATGGAGAAGTCCCCGGGACCAGACAAAATTACCAACGAACTTATGAAGGGAAATATGAAAGAACTCTTGAAACTATTAAACCTGTGCAAATTCACACATAACATCTATGTGTAATATTCATTGAAAAAAGTCTGAAACAGGCAAACCGAAACCAAAGCGATTTTGTAAGTCTTCCGTTTTGATAGTTTAAGCACGGAGCATTAAAAATATCTTACTATATTAAACATGATTACTATTAACCTTTCACAAGTCCACTGCTGAACATAGCATGTTTTCTGTGCCACCTGAGCTCTATTGAATTCCTGCATCTCTTACCAGTGGGGAGGTGACGAAGTATATCGTTTATTAACAGTATGAGGCTGCCACCCGAGAACCTTTCTTTTTTATTGGTGGTTGTTTGTAGTTATATGGCCAGCCCATTACAGCTTCAGCTTACCGATCCGTTGGGTTATGTCAGTTACTCTCATTTTATATAAACTACTATAATATCTACTCTATTTAGCTGGATTATTATTTGGATGCTGTGGACCCCTAAGAGAGTGTGTGACTAATGTGATGACTCGATAGCTAGTAGAAGAAAAAACTACCTACTTTTACTAGCTTTTAAATTATACATTTTGTATTTCTATAGCATCACGTATCATTCTTGACAGGTATTGATATTCTTGTGCTTGTTCTTATCAAATCTAATAATTCAATAATACAGCAGTAAACTTAGGTAAGGTTACTTAGGCAAATAACTGTATATGGAAATTTTACTGTATATTAAAATTTGTGATTGTATATTGGAATCACATTCACTTTATATTATGAATTTTATAGTATAATATGAAGTGAATATGATTGGAATATATTATATTGGTTTTGAGTGATGTCATTATAATTTAAGATCTAAGGGAAGGCAAGATCTAAGGGAAGACCTATGTTTTGTAGTGGATTAACAAGTATCAAGGCAGAACGAGCATTATTAACAGAATCAGGCGCTACTTTGTTTGCAAATACATTATAAGAAATGTTGCATGTAAGAGCCCCATTTACTCTGTCTTGCATTTTTTATTCGTTCTATATCAAGTAATATCCTTCTCGTCTAACTGGTAGAACCACGTTGTATCTATGTTAGGTATATATAACTACAACACGAATCAACCGGGGTAGGACCACTCTCTGATAGAATACTAGCGAGAAACAGCAGAAAGTGCTGCTGCGTTTCATATGGTGAGTGTAGAGAACCAGAGACTGTTTTTACAAATAAAAAGGCTTTAAAAATAAATAAATTTATTACTCAATAATACTTTCTCATAAAATAATGGGGAAAGCACCCTAGACAGTAATTTAATAGTAAAATTTTATTTTAAAGTAATGATTTAATACCAAAATTTAATTTTAGTCTTTAAAGCATGGACTTATTTTGGCATGAAACGAAAAAAAAAATGGAATATTTCTTTAAGCCTTAATATAAAATTAATAATTCTAATATTCTGTTAAATAGAACAATATAAACTTGAAGTGTTTCAGTATATAAACACGCAGAGAACGCTTGCGAGGGTAACTCAATATCCGGTTTCGACTAGTCGCTGTCGGAAGCTTTTCATTGTCCCTTTATACTGGGTAGCCGTAGTGTTATTGTTAGCATCAACACCAGAATATCCCGTAAACGTAAATGAAAATTTTAAATCACTGAAAAATTTAACAAAAAGTTGCAATTTACATCTAGTTATTTTTTTTAATGCTGCACTTTTTGACATTTATTTTAATACTAGCTTTTTACCCGCGGCTTCGCTCGCGTGGGCTTCAATTAAGAAACATCACCAAAATTAGCAAAATTGAATCTCTTTTAGAGTTATCTCGGTATATGGGTCTGTATTGGACGTAAATTATTGAAATTTGCCTATATGATATGCTACAGAAACACGTGAGTGAGTTAATCAAAGTTGCGTTAATGTCATACGTTCAGCAACACCTTTTTCATCCGACGAAAAAAGGGAGGAGGTACTCAAGTAGCGCATATATATTTTTTTTATGTATGATCACGCATAACTTTTTATAGAGTAGTCCGATTTTAATATTACTTTTACTAAGTAGTAGATACTTTTTTTATTGTATAGAGATACCTCGCAGTTGGTCTCATATAAATTTGAAAAAAATTCATACCCTAATGGTGGGAAAATAGGGGATATTTGTTAAAGAGCAGTCCGATTTTGATAATTCTTTTTATATTGGTAGCTATACCTCGAAATTGGTCCCGTATAAATTTGGAAAAATAATTCTTGCCCTAAGGGTTGGAAAATAGGGGTTATTTATTAAATAGTAGTTCGATTTTGATAATCCTTTTTTATTGGATGGGGTAATACCTAATATTATATACCTTGAAATTGATCCTATATAAATTTGGTAAAAAAATTACCCTAAGGGTGGGAAAATAGGCGTGACTTATTACAGAGTAGTCCAATTTTGATAATCCTTTTTTTATTAGATAGGATTTTTATGCTGAGTTGTGTATTACAATGTTACATAAAAATACATTACATTACAAAAAACCTCACGGTGAATGAGCTTTAGACCTGTCAGTCTCTTGTGTGTAGACTTCTCAGTCTCTGCATTTCTGCTAAAGCTAGTTCATCGTTAGGTTTCTGTAACACCTTATTTGGCTGTAGATCAGATAAAGCAATACCCTCAAGTATTTTTTCTCTACTCAGTGCCACATATGTCTGCACTTTGGCAAACATTTTTTTTCCGAGGTCGATTACAGCTTTAAACAAATAATAGTTAAAGTAGGATTATATTATAACAGTTAATAGCTAAAGTAAGGTAAGGAGGTTTTTAAAAGTAATCAAAAATTTGGCATGTAATAATTAGTAGATATCCACAAAAAATTGTAAAATAAAAACTTTTTAACAAAAAAATTAAACTGCCGAAAAAACTGAAAAGCAAAAAGTAATAATTTTTTTCTTTTACCTTAATAACGAGACTGTCACAAGAATCTTAATATGTCTGAAAATATGAAAGCTATCTTAATATACGACAAACTGTTTTACAAGTCTCATTAAAAGTAAAAAGTAATGCCATCAAAAACACAACTTGTAAAAAAACCAAGTCTCGCAACTTAGTTCTTCTACAGTAAAAAGTTGTGAGATCAATGTAATACCAAGTCGGTTAATTTATTCAGTCCCTAATTAAGGGTTCTTCTGTTTTAAATTATTACATATTTAGCTAACCTAACAACATTTGATAGTGACCATATCGATGTTAAAAATCTTTTATGTTTCAAATAAATAGATTGACTTGGCCATCGCATAAAAACACAATGTATTTCACAAGTAATAGATATTAAATGAGATTGCTTAGTGCGATTTCCAAGTCAATCTATATATTTATGTTTAAAATATATAATATATAGATTGACAAGCATATTGCCTTAGAGTTTTGAATGAAAGAGGAGATCTCCCGCCGGGCAAGGTGTTCTGCCCGAGGAGCGGCCAACACTCCGTGTGATAGTTCGGAGATGTTCTACATATGCTGTTTATGATTCGGAATGTTGATAGCGTGATTTAAGCTTCGGTGTGTTTCACTTGCGGCGCGACGACAGCGCCGCCACAGACAAAATTAAGAAACTTTGACTTGGTTATAATTCTTAAACTACGGGTTCAAATTGAATGAAATTTGAGATATACCATGTTTATACAATGCCTACTAGTTTACTTAATATTCAAGCTTCTAGTTTTATCTACTACGAAGTTATAGGGGGTCGACAATGACCTGAATTGCTTTGAGAAAAATATGGTATGGCCGTGCCGCTTTTTGCTCGACTTGGCGGGGGCACTGCCGTGCCCTCAGAAAAAGCAGCTTAAATATGTCTTACTATTGTGCACATGGCTCCTAATTAACCATAGTGCGAAATAGAGGTTTTTATATGTCCACAACTTTTTAAATCTACTAAGACATCAAGGTTCCTCCGCAATATTATTCTTTACTACTTCACTGATCACGTGGAAAAAGCAAATAAAATTTCCTTACCAGTTTCATTTATCCTCGCAGGAATCACTTCACTTTTTGTTCCTGAGCTATGAAATCTTACGGCGAGCTATAGGGTTCTCGTATTTGTTTAAATAAAACTAATAAAAACTAAAAAGAAGCTTTTGCACGATTGTGGACCACATCTAGCTATTAATTAGTCATTCAATGATATCACGAACTTGATACAAAAAGAAGTTGATGCAATATTGATATGCCGATAGACACCCAACATATGCAACCAAAGACCTTCTCTCTTAATCACAGTTATTTTAGTCATTTTGCTAAAAGTGATAATTACGATAAATTATCCCGACAGTGGCCACCGGTCTGGATATTTTAAGTCTCACAATTTTTGAAGCTGCAATAATAAGTATTCATTAGAATTATCTTTGATTTCATCAGTTACTTATTATTAGTTTATTTAGCAATAAGTAGATGGCGCTTTTATTAGATTCAAACTATGAAAACTAAAACTGTACCCTCTTGTACTTAGCGGCAATAAGTTGAGGTGCGATTGAGGTGCCCCAAGCGCACAACAAAGTCGCAAACATTTATATAATACATAAATAAAGCATAAATTGATGATATTTAAAATTTTGGTTCAGTCAAAAATACGCTATTAGCTACTGGTGTTTAATAGATATATTTTACGATATAACTATATCAAGAACGTGCGTGGTAGAGCCATGCTGCAGTTATATTAGTAGTATAGTTGTAGCACGAATGGGTCGGCTCGACCGGGGAAAGACCACGCTCTCACAGAATACCAGCGTGAAATAGTAGCTAATTGCTGCTGTATTTCGTATGGTGAGTGTAGAGAACCGGAGACCCTTTTACTGGAAACGAGGCATTACATCATAGTCCTCACGGGTGACAACGCATCTGCATTTTGATTTGTAATCGAGGATAGATGTAGATGTCTATGGGCCACAGCAACCACTTAACATCAGGTGGACTGCGTGCTCGTTTGTCACCCTATCCTATAAAAAAAAATAGCAATGTTGTGTTTAGTTGTTAATATCGCCACACTATCATTCATTCATATGGTCAAGATATAAAAAGATATGGTCAAGGTATACATATATTTATAGTCAACAGTGTTAAATGTTAAATTCACGCAATGATCGACTACTTTATGATATTATTAATTCTAAGACCTGGCCAATACGTATCTAAAATATATTTATTTAATTTATAAGGAAAATGAGAGTTTTGCAATAACTTCAGCTTTTATCAGTTTATTTATAGATAAAAAACTAATACATATTAAAACTTTTTATAGATTAGAAATTAAACTTAGAAACGTAATAGATAGTAGTGACATCTATCGAAAATTATAAAATCTGATTTTATAATTTTCGATAGATGTCACTACTATCTATTTAAGTAGTACCTAATTAGTCAGTTACTACATTTTTTTATTCCTACTAAAATGAAACAAAAGAACTGAAAAATAAATGTTGGAATTTTGAAATCAATTATGCATTTAATTATTTAAACATATAAATGGGAGTTATTTATATGTTTAAATAATTATAATATATATATATATATATATATATATATATATATATATATATATATATATCCTATACTTTTAAACGAGCAATTCTTGTATATATATAAATATATATTCGGGATCTCGGAAACGGCTCCAACGATTTTCATAAAATTTAGTGTCCAGGCAGTTTCGGGGATAATAAATCGATCTAGCTAGGATTTATTTTTAGAAAATGTCTTTTTGTGCGTGTTTTTAGGCAATGAAAAACTGCTACAATATCGTTAGAATAAGAAGGTAAATTTTGACGAATTGTTAGTGATTATAAATAACCTAATTGGTATGATGGTCGGTCACAGAATCGTAAAACCCCGATTAGAGCCCAGACCGACCGACCGACTTTTTTTAACTGTTTTTTCATGTTCCTTTCTTTTTTGAGAAAATCTATTTTTTCGAGCCCTTTTTTTAGTATTTTTTAAAAACACGAAAATTTTAATTAAAATAATTGCACTCATGATTTTTCATTCAAATAACCAGTTCCGTTTTTTCTGTTATGTCGCTAAGATCAAAAAATATTATTTATATTTCATCAGTATGTAATTTGTATCTAAATATAATTTCCAAAACACACGAATTAAAAAAAATCGAGCGAAAAATACCGAGCAAAGCTCGGTCAACCAGTTACTATAATATATATATATATATATATATATATATATATATATATATATATATATATATATATATATATATATATAACAATAGAGGAAAATATGCCGAGAGTAGGGCAGCACCCATTTGTATAATAACAACTTAAAAATAGTGCGTGTCGACTGTGTCTGTGCGTTAAATTTACAATTTAGTGTTTGTTTTATTATTATTTTTTTTATTGATAAAGGAGTTAAAAATAATGTTGAATGCATAGGGGTTATCTTCTACGAACTTTTTCCGTATCAATTGATCTATTTTACATTTATTTGATTGAATTTAGAATATATATATATATAACAATAGAGGAAAATATGCCGAGAGTAGGGCAGCACCCATTTGTATAATAACAACTTAAAAATAGTGCGTGTCGACTGTGTCTGTGCGTTAAATTTACAATTTAGTGTTTGTTTTATTATTATTTTTTTTATTGATAAAGGAGTTAAAAATAATGTTGAATGCATAGGGGTTATCTTCTACGAACTTTTTCCGTATCAATTGATCTATTTTACATTTATTTGATTGAATTTAGAATATATATATATATATATATTATATATATATATATATATATATATATATATATATATATATATATATATACATATATATATTATATTTTCCTGATTTTAGAATATACGCAATAAAAAATGTCAATGATTGATCAGGTACGCATATCTAGTCAATCATCGACTCATTACTTGTTTGGAGACTTATATATATACGAGTTTCTCCGAAGGTTTCCTATATGCACTAATTTGTAATTAATTAGGTCGTAATGAAATTTTACTAGCATAGAAATCATGATGTTCATTTTACATAATTATATTACATAAATTCAATTGGTCCATATAAAGGCGTTAATGAAATTCTCGCTTCCCCTTAAACGTCCACTTAGACGCACATCATATTAACTCTCGTGTCAACGTTAAGCAAGTAGTAAGTTCAAATTGAAGTAATTATGTTAGTCCTTTAGAGTATTATCGTTTAACATCTCTTTCCCCCGTAATACACGCAATAAAATCCGTAAAAACTAGTATTATTTGCAATTAATATAGTTTGGATTAAGTTTATAGAAGTTAAATTGATTACGTAGTTTGTTATCCGAATATCGTACACTTGGAGTTTAACCAATGCTATTTATTACTTATCCGATATTATAATAGCGAAACAATCATATATGTACATATAGTATTCGACATAACCATTCAGAGCGATTGTTTTGTAACAAGATACATTTTCAAATTTTTAACCTTACTTTATTTAATTGATAATAATCAAATAGGTAGGAACTAAACAATTATACAATAGATATCTTTAGCCTAAGGGTCAGCTCACACTGATTGGTGACGCGGTGCGACACGGCACGCACTTTATAAGATAATCATTAAAAAATCTAACTTTATTTTTTACACAAAAAGATAAACATTGTATTGAGATTATTTAAAATACCCCGCGGCATCGTGCTACACCGCGCTGCGTCTCGAGATGCCTCGCGGTGTATCGTGACGCAAAACGATGCAGCGATGCTTCGTCGGTAAATGCAGCGTGCAAAGGCGATGCGATGCCAGCGACTTCACGATGCGCTTTGCGTTGCGTGGTGCAAGCCCACTGTGCTCTTCAAGCATCGTCGCGTCGCGTCACGTCTCTGTGTATGCTGATAATAAGCGTTTACCTTGTGGGAAGCGTTATATATAGCGAATAAGGCAAATCGTTCGCCAAATAGGGCAAACAATTAATCTTCTTATATCATAATATGGTGAGTGGCGACCAATAAAATGAATACCAAATGCTTAGCTACGCCACATGCTACGCAGAGCGCTGTCTTATTTTTACGTGGTGAAATGCCTACGCATACCTGTCAGGAGTTGCAGAAACGGGTTACGTCGGATTCGCACCAATTAAAACTCCATAATTCATCTTCGCTGCATATTGGCATGACTACGGGAACAATTTCGCACAACCCCCGGCTCTACCAGCAGCCGCCCTTCGGGATAGGATAACTCCTCCTTTCTTTTTCTTTCTCAGGTAACGCCTCAGAACACAAGACTTGCCCCCCTTCACAGCGTTTTACGTCTCGCGTTCAACGGTCACCACCAGTTTGAAATTCGGAGGTCATGGTGCCAGGAAAAATGAGTACTTGGAAACACCAGCGTGGTCAACTCGGGCCAACTTTGACAAGGCGGGAAGCCATTCGGGGGGTCACTGAACGCTATTTATTAAGGCCATAGAATTATTTCATCACACAGTTGGACATTCGCCCAGAAGGGGGCAAGTAAAAACACATAAATAGAGGGCTACCTGACTGAAACTAAGTTATTTAGCTTTCCATCTCTGATCCAAAATCCAGAGGCAGGACTAAGACAAGCGGTGGAGAGAAAAGGACAAGAGTGTATATAACCTTTTTGAAAAAGAGTATCGAAATAAAGCAAAGATGAGAAATCAAAAATGACATTAGTTCACCATCACCTGCTTAATCGCCAGGAAGAGAGATAGAGTGCTTAGTCCTATAAAGTTACAGCTCGCTACTGAACATAGGCCTCCCCCATAGTGCCTATTTCTACAGCTATCGATGTTTTTCATTATGTGTCGCTGTAAAGAAACGATACAGTAGCCCACTCACGACAACAGCCGAGACCGGAGTGAGTCAAAGTGTATCTGTATTTAGTAAAATATAGTATTACAAGGCTGCTCAAAAACAAAAAAATTTTGAATTTCTCCGCCGAAAAAAGTTTATTATAACTAAGCTTAATTATAACTAAGCGAATTAAAAAAAACTAAGCATAACAAAATTAAACAACCATTTACATTCCATGGCTTCCACATGATAGACGAAGAGTATAAAAAATAGATTAAGTTAAATAATTGATATTTTCAAAAGTTATTTACTTCTTCATGCGGACTTGATAAATCTACACCATAAGCCACTAAAACCACTAACTTTTTGGTGGAAAAATTGCAATTGATCGATTTAAAAAAATAATGAGTTCAACAATCATTTACCTTTCTAACAATGTGCTTTTTATATCATTTATATGTTCAATTTGATTGTTAGATACGATTTCATGCGACAAAACGTTGGATTCTTGATTTTTAGGTGCCAGTTACCAATACCTACGCGCGGCATGCAGTAATTCAACACTTAGGCAGGCATGCGAACGATGCAGACACATTAGCTGCCCAATAAGAACCGAGAGAGACGGTTAATACAACTATCTTAGCTAAAGAATTGGCAAAATTAATCGAGTAATTTTATAAATCGACAAATTTACCTTATAGAGCAAAGTTATATTTTTTTCTCTCACCCTTCCCCTCAGGTGAGTGTTACCCCTCCCCCAAATGTTTCCCGAATCGCGGAACTTTGTCGATTTATAAAATTACTCGATTAATTTTGCCAATTCTTTAGCTAAGATAGTTGTATTAACCGTTTCTCTCGGTTCTTATTGGGCAGCTAATGTGTCTGCATCGTTCGCATGCCTGCCTAAGTGTTGAATTACTGCATGCCGCGCGTAGGTATTGGTAACTGGCACCTAAAAATCAAGAATCCAACGTTTTGTCGCATGAAATCGTATCTAACAATCAAATTGAACATATAAATGATATAAAAAGCACATTGTTAGAAAGGTAAATGATTGTTGAACTCATTATTTTTTTAAATCGATCAATTGCAATTTTTCCACCAAAAAGTTAGTGGTTTTAGTGGCTTATGGTGTAGATTTATCAAGTCCGCATGAAGAAGTAAATAACTTTTGAAAATATCAATTATTTAACTTAATCTATTTTTTATACTCTTCGTCTATCATGTGGAAGCCATGGAATGTAAATGGTTGTTTAATTTTGTTATGCTTAGTTTTTTTTAATTCGCTTAGTTATAATTAAGCTTAGTTATAATAAACTTTTTTCGGCGGAGAAATTCAAAATTTTTTTGTTTTTGAGCAGCCTTGTAATACTATATTTTACTAAATACAGATACACTTTGACTCACTCCGGTCTCGGCTGTTGTCGTGAGTGGGCTACTGTATCGTTTCTTTACAGCGACACATAATGAAAAACATCGATAGCTGTAGAAATACAAAATATTATTTAAAAAAACGAATTTGATACATACTTGACGTCGGTAAGATATTATTATTATTTTTATAATCACAGGTTTTCATTGCAATGGATTGTTTTGCTAAAAGTACGTAGGATTTATATATAAATACATTTATACTCTTACGTCTGGGAATTTATGGAGTGACCTAAAGGTGGTACTTTGGTGAGTGCTAAACTAAAATACTGGATATGACTAGATGAAAAACTTTTGAAAACAAAATAAAGTAAAAA
This sequence comes from Parnassius smintheus behrii, assembly GCA_036936625.1. NCBI lineage: Eukaryota > Metazoa > Arthropoda > Insecta > Lepidoptera > Papilionidae > Parnassius > Parnassius smintheus. The sequence goes on along the minus strand of JAUPFT010000030.1, from coordinate 13,161,562 downwards.
GAAAAAAGTTAACTAGTCAGGTATAAAAGACTAGTTTTTACTATAATGCCTGAGTGCAATTATCTAAAAATTAAAGCAATATTAAAGTTGATTTCTGATCGTTTTAAAATAATTCTGTTAACGATTTTCAATTAACAATAAAAAACTTTTTGAATCTCAAGAATAATAACATAGCAAAATTAAAAAAATACTTTCTATTGTTGATTGAGATTTTTTTATACAATTTTTTACGACCATATGAGCATTATGAGTCGTGCACTTTCGGGTTTTACAAAGTTTTTTATTTATGTTTGACATAAAATTAGAAGTAACAGTGATAAGTTTATTTGTGGAAACTTGTGTGTATATAAAATCCTACCCCTTTAAACGAGCAATTCTTGTATATATATATATATATATATATATATATATATATATATATATATATATATATATATATATATATATATATATATATATATATATATATATATATATATATATATATAATCGGAATCTCGGAAACGGCTCCAACGATTTTCATAAAATTTAGTGTCCAGGGAGTTTCGGGGGCAATAAATAGATCTAGCTAGGATTTATTTTTAGAAAATGTCCTTTTGTCCGTGTTTTCGGGCAATAAAAAAACTGCTACAATATAAGAAGGTAAATTTTGACAGAATACTAACGATCGTAATAGCTCAGGTAGGACGTCGGTCGAAAGTGATATCGGAGTTCCGTGGTTCGCGCCCCGCATTGGGTCCGACTTTTTTTCCTTTTTTTTTTTCAAATTCCCTTCTTTTGTGAGATAATCTATTATTTCGAGCCCTTTTTTAGTAATTTTTAAAAATAAGAAAAATTTTAATTAAACGAATTGCACTCATGATTTTCATTCAAATAACCAGTTCAGTTTTTTCTATTACGTCAATAAGATCAAAAAATATTATTCATGTAATTTCTATCTAAATGCAACTTAAAAAAAAAACCGAGCAAAGCTCGGTCATCCGGGTACTACTTTAGTAAATTGACGTATTACATGAGTGCTTAAGGCGTTTGTATTTACCAAAAGTTTTATTTTATCATTATCTCCTAAATTATGCGTCCAAAAAAATAAGATAGATAGATAGACAGATAGAAAATTCTTTATTGCACTCAAACAAAACAATTTGGTACAAAGGCGAACTTAATGCCGAAAAGGCATTCTCTGCCAGCTAACCTTTTGTAGTGTGGTGTGAGCTATGGGTAGAGCCGCGAGAGAAAGAAAAACTAACTTATTTATTCATACTATTCAAAACGCGTTATATAATATTATGTATATGTTAGTTTATACATATATACACTCATACACATACATATATATATATATATATATATATATATATATATATATATATATATATATATATATATATATATATATATATATATATATATATATACATGCTTACATATATATTTAAATAAAATATATACTAAACCAATAAAGCATACAATATAGTATACGAAATTATAATAAACATATAATAAAATTAATCAAGTAATTTTAAATAATATGCCTTTTTTTTTTTTTTTTTTTTTACATGGGGAAATGCCTACGCATACCCGCCTCGCGGGGGCAAGGACGGGTTATGTCGGACTCGCACCGACTAAAACCCCATGATTGTTCCACCTTTGTCGCATATTGGTAGGGCTACGGGAACGCTTTCGCACACATCCGCGGCCCTACTAGCGCCTGCCGCCCCACGGCAGCACCTCCTCGGGAGAGGAAAATTCCTCCCCGTTCTCCTTCCCAGGTAAGGCGCACCAGAACACATGGCGCGCCTTCCTTCACGGTCTCCAATTACGTCTGTGCAACAGACGCCCCCGCGTCCGATGCACAAAGGCCATGGGGCCAGGAAAAACGAGCACTTAGAAGTACTAGCCTTCACGACCCCAGCGGCGGATCTGGTCTATGGCTCCGCCGCCAACCAAGATTCGGCTGCGGAGGGTAGGGAGAGCGGCGCCTCGCAATACCGACAATCCTCTCCCCCCGCAGCCCCACCACCACCGCATCAACGGTGCGGCCCCGTTTGAGTCGCGAAGGATAGGGCGAGTGGCGCATCGCCATACCAACACTCCTCTTCCTCCGCGACTCCACCTCGGCTGCAGCGGTAGAGGGTGCGCGAGTCCCCACTCGCTGCAGTCCACCAGAACACATCCGAAGTGGGCTCCCCAAGCCCACTCGGAGTGGCCACCTCAGGCCGGCCCTTCACCTCGGGCCAGCCACGTGGGTTCCTCTTTGTTCACCGTGGACCGACCAAGCCACGGCTACTAAGCCCCCCCGCCACGACAAGGCGGGAACCCGTTCGGGGGGGAAATAATATGCCTCAAGCTTACGTTTAAATGTCTTTATTGAAGGAGCATCTTTTAAATCTCGTGGAAGGTTATTCCAAAGTGTAATTGATGATACCGTGAAGGAATCCGAGTAGTATGCAGATTTATGCATCGGGATAGTTAGAGTTTTGTTGGTCATCGAACGGGATAAGCTTAAATATGAAAAACGCTCTTTTAGATAAACTGGGGAACAAGGATTGTGAAGAATACCATACAAAGTGGTTAGAAGGTGTGTGTTCCGGCGAAAACGGATGTCGAGCCACTTAAGTCTTGAGCGAAATTGTGATATATGATCAAACTTGCGCAGGCCAAAAATATAGCGTATGCACAGATTGAGCAGACGGTCGAGTTTGCTAAGCAGCTCCTCAGTTATATCTGGATAGGCAATATCGGCATAATCAAAAATAGGAAGCAACAGAGAGTTGACTAGCGTAACCTTGGCCGTCTGAGGAATAAATTTTTGCCAGAGCTTTAATGAATGCATAGTTCCAAAAATACGTCTCCTGACCTCATTAACCTGTAGCACCCAACTTAGATCGTCAGCCAAAATTAAGCCAAGGTTCTTAACCTGCCTAACATAATCTAAATCTACACCGTTTAGAGTGACCTTAGGTAGGTATTGATAGTCAAGTCGACATGTAATTTTTCTGCTCCCTATGATTATAACCTGTGTTTTGGCAGGATTTAATATTAACCCATGACATCTTGCCCACTGATGAACTGCAGCAAGATCAGAATTCATTCTGTCAACAGATGAATTTAGGTCATTTAAACTAAAATGCTGATACAGCTGGACATCATCTGCGTACAGGTGATACTTGCTGAAATTTATTACGGAAACAAGTGCATTGATAAACACAGAAAAAAGCAACGGAGATAAAACACCGCCTTGAGGAACACCAGCAACAACGTTACACCAATCGGAGAACTTATCATCAACACGTGTGCGTTGCCGGCGTCCCCGAAGATAGGAACTGAACCATTGTAGAACTGACGATGTTAAATTCAGGGATTTCAAAATTGCTAACAGGATGTCATAGTCAACACAGTTAAAGGCGTTACTGAAGTCCAGAAGGACAAGAAGAGTGAGTTGACGATTATCCATCGCGAAGCGGATATCATCAGTTATTTTAATTAAGGCCGTAAAAATAACATGCTATATAGAGAAAATTTTATCTTTATAAAATTATCTTAATTATGAAGTAACATTTGTTCGTAAGGATTAATACGGCATGCCTAATAATTATGCTTATAAAGCACATTTTAATTTTCAATAATTTTTGTCACAAAATATCTTATTATGGCTTTTGTATAAGAAATAGGCATATTATGGTACTGCGGACTTTTTATATGGAGTAAAGATCTACATTTTTGTAGGACATTGTATTTACGTATCACTAGCCATTACGCCAGTGAATGCGGATAAACCATTTCGGAAGGGCTTTTGCTTCTGGCTTGCAATAAAAATCATTATGTATGTATATATTGATCGGCGACGGGAAGCAACGTCAATCTACCTACCAAGCGTGGCGATTAAGTAACATCGTTCTCTCCATCATAATCAAAACAAAGAAACAGGTGTTGCCTGGTGTAGAGTTTGCAAACGTCTAAAGCTTATGTAGACACAAAATTATAATTTGAATTTAAGCCTTTGTTAATTACCGTGCACGTGTGAATGCTTCAGTGCCCTTATAAAGCGTGTAATGACTAAAACCTGTTTTTACATTAAATGTTTAGAAGAGCCGTTGAGCGAACCGGTAAATAAGGTTATGTTTGCTATTTTGTAGTTATTTCTTCATTTCACTTTAGTTTAAAGTAGAGTTGGGCCGATTAGTACTTTGGCCAATTGGCCGATTAGCCGATTTATCGGTTAAGCAATGGCCGATTAATTGGCCCAGCCGATCCCTATCCGATGTTAAATTCAAATGGTGGAACAAAAATTCTTCCAGATATCCAGAAATGTCCCATTTAGCCAAAGTTTATCTTTGCTGCCCCGCCTGCTCTGTGTATAGTGAGAGACTTTTTTCTGAGGCAGGGAATATCTAGTATCTAGGAAACAAAAAGAAATTGACTTTAACCAGAAAAGGCTGAGATTTTGGCCTCTTTGCGTCACAATTTTCCACTGGTTAAAAATAACAAATAAATTAAATATTTTACAGGAAAAAACAATTTATTCTAATTTTAAGTATAGAAAAATAACAATTTGATGTAATTTTTAGTACAAAAACAATAACATTTTAGTTTTAAGTACAGAAAGAAGTGTGTTCTATTTGTCTTTTAAAAATCTACGTGCGTGTAGTTTCACAATCTTTATTCAAGAATTAAGTTTTTTTTTTGTTATGCAAAGGCAGAGACTTAAAATTTGTTTTTTTTTTTAAGTTTATTAAGAATAATATTATTAATATTTTATTTTGTTGTGTCACTACTCTACATTACGATTAGAAAAAGTTAAAAAGTAGAATTAAAATAGTAAATACTTAGGTTTATTTTTAGTTTTAAATAGCTACCTCAGATTCTTTTTTTTTTTACCAAAGTTCCTACGTCCAGAATAATTAACATTAAAACATGTGAGACTGATTTTTCAATAAAGAAGACCACTATAATTAATTAGGGCACTTGTGAGCGCAATAAGTATGACACAGAAAGTAGATAATGAGTTAAAATTCATACTATGCAGAACAAGTCGGTATTACTTGCTATCATTTTGTTTTGAGGGGTTTTAGCCCTCTAAATTAACCCAAAGGTATGTGACTAAAATTCAAAAAATTGAATTTTCACCTCTCAACCTTATTTGAGTTCCTGCATTTTATAACTGCTAAAATAATCAATAATCTACGTGAAACACTCAAAGAAAAATGACTTCTAATAACGCCATGAGTGCTTTTTTTGCTGGCACGGAACATTAAAAAGAGATAAGGATATACAGCATTTTTTTGGATTTCATATGAATTTTTATTTTTCATTCCATACCTGTCATTTCTGTCTGAAACATTATAATAACTGCCTTCTATCTATATATTATGCTCAGGGGTTATTTGTATACATGTAGCTTTTTTTAATTTTTGTCTGTATATATGTCTGGACTAATCTTCGGAATGGGTGAACCTATTGTGATGAAAATTCACGAATGGAGTGAGAGCAATATCAAAAGTAATCAAGAAGTCTACATTTTATCTAAAAAAACTTTAAGATTATTTTTGTAAAATTGAACAGTCAATAAAATAAAAAGACTTTGACTGAGATTGAACATCGGCCTCTTATTAGGTCGTCACTCCGTACCGGGGCACCGCTAATGTACCTCGCTTACTGGGACGTGACTGTCACTCGAGAACCTTTCTTCACCAAGGATTGATCATTCATTCAGTGGTCAATTGCCAATTCTATATAAATAAATGATTTTTTTTTATTTTTTCTTGTTCAATAGTGGTAATATTTAACTAATCAAATTATAAATTAAATATAAATTTTATTATATTAAAAAAATTACTAATTTAATTTACGTTATATATTAATTATGTTTTTATGTTACTGTTTGTTTATTATTGTTGCATGTAAACACATATATCTATTGTAAAACTTCATGAAAATGAGATGTATATCCATGAATAAAAGGCTTATTTATTTACGTAATGCTAGTTCTCTCAATGTTCTTATTCATTCAAAATAAATTTAAACACTGAGATTGAATTCTTTGAAAGCAAAAACAAAAAGGTTTTCAGCCTTCGTATTTTCATTGTCTTTACGTAAAGGGTTTGGCAAACAGATAAAGCTGCGTGAATTGTCAGCCTGGATAAACGCATTTGGGCCTCAATGTTTGATTAACAGAACGGTGTCGGTGAAGCGTACAATCAGAGAGTACAGTGACATTGATTAGTTCATTAATGTGCCTGTCAGTACAATATAGAGAGAAACGGAACAAATTTACCACATATTTTATGAAATAGAAAAGGTATTTATTTTTACTTTAGTAGGAGTAACTGCTAAATATATCGCAGTCATGTAATCTAACGCTACTGAGCTATTAATCTACGCTTATTTGTAACTCAGAGGTCGGTGTGTGTGTTATTTTCATTCAATGTTTCCCAGCTTTGGGAAGCTTGTTTTATTAACGTACGTTGCTGCACAGATTTAAATTATTTTTAACAGAGTCGTGTGATGATCATGATATAATCAGAGTTGATAATCAACTTTATTTGTGGTTTTGCATAAATATTTGCTTATAGACCCGAGCGGCGGACTCACAACTAATGGCCAGATTTACCTGAAGAGATAAATCTGGCCATATGTAAGGCCTTTAAACAGCCTAAATTAACTACGCACAACGTATTTGTTTGGTACTCCAACACAAAGGCCATGGCCACTTGCTGTAAAGCGGGCTACATACGACATGATATCAGTGGCGATCTAGGGTGGAGTAGTGGGGATGCCTCCTAGATTTCCTCTAATTCGTGTCGTATGTAGGGCCATCCTAAGTCGTGGCCGATATCCCCTCCTTAATCGGCTGGCAGGAGCAAAAATGCAGCCGATGTTTCCTAGATCGGGGCCCCGCCCCCTCGGTACTGCGTGTGTGTAGGCGCATCGGCCCGATTTCTTTTGGCAGTCGCTGCCAGCAGCCCTCGCGGAAGGACGTTAACGAAACAGTGATACTGAATGGCCTTTTTTACATAACAAAATTTTTACATTTTAAACATCTGAACGGAGTAGAAGCCTATGGCACTGATATTTTATAAAAAACAAAAAAAAAATTGAATAAATAAATTAATTAAAATCTATCGAAATTCAAATCATATCCATCCCTAGCCTGTGACCTTGCGAAGTCAAGAATGCCTACCAAAGTAATTGTTTTATTGCCGTTCATAAAGTAGGGTGTATGAAGTAAGTAAGGAGAAGATAAAGCCTCTCCTCAACAACTAACTCCTATTCCAACGCTATCAACACAAGACCGCACTCAGATCTCTCACGTGCCTTCACCCTTCATCCTCTCATCAACAACTAACTCCTACTCCTTCACCATCTCCACATCAACAAACAAGCGATATAGAAGGGAGTATGTTTGAAATTAAAGGTTTCTTTATGTTAAAAAAAGATATGCTATTTTATTTTTTGATAGTTTTAATCCATAAATAAAGATTACATTAAAAAGTATGCATATTATTATACAAAAGTATTTTATTTCTTTGTTTGTTGTGTGTAGTACATAACCCGCTTTTGTTATTTCTTTGTTTGTTGTGTGTAGTACATAACCCGATTTTGACCAAAGCAGAAATGAACAAAGAGAAGAAATAACTAAATAGCATAGGTAGGAGAGATTGATGTTTTTATATAAGTTGCGAAATCATAAATATAGAAAAATTCTAGAAGGTTGTAAAAACTGTCTTCATCCATCCAGAGAAAATTAATCATGTCTTTGGATTACAGACCATTTAGTACGTTTATGTGGCTTAATTTTTGTCTCTTTTGGAGCCATTTTTCACCCAGCAACTCCTCTTTTTCTATTTTCGAATAAATTAACCGAGAGGGCTAATTCCAAACCAACACGTTGGTGTTTTAAGAGAGTCGGAGGCATTTTGAAGAACTATACCGCATATGCGTTCGGCTCCAAGTCCAAACGCGTACTCAACGCGTACTGCTAGGCAGGCCCGTGTGTAGGGACTGCCTCGATAAAAGCCCCGATTTCTTTCCACCCTAGATCGCCACCGATATCGTCTCGTATGTAGCCCGCTTTAGTAATTAATGTTCTTTAATCTCTTCTCTACACTCTACATAATATAAAACAAATTCGCTTCCCGACATCTGTACGCCGAGATGTTTTAAACTACGCAACGGATTTTGATGAATGATGATTTAGATGTGGTTTTTATCAATAAACTGAACGATTAAAAGGAATGTAATGTCAGGAGGTGTTGAATGAATAGGAGACGTGTTACTGTTGTTGTGACTTTAATTATACTGCTTAAATATTCTACCTTAAATATATTAACGTGGGAGCTACACTACACTACAGGAAGGTTTATGTGTATAACACGCGCATATGTTGTCGAGATCCAAAATCCTGTGCGAATATCCGGGGCGGTTCGCTGGTTTACTATAAATATCTAAAAAAGATAATTTTAACTTTTAAGTAAAACTACAGGTACAGGTTTTACGGATTTTATCGCGCGGGTGATTTTTGGATCTCGGCAACACGTGCATGTGTTATACATACCCGTTGATGGGTGCTGTAAAGTGCTCGAAATGTCGGGAATATAAAAAGTCAATATGTACGCCATAAAATCATATTAGTACGTATTAGTTTTTTATCTATAAATATAAAGCAGTGGTAGCTCAGATGGTTAGCGCTCGCTGTAAATTTCACAATACGCGAGCAAACCGGGTTCGATCCCCGCCGGCACGAATGAAATTGTTAATTGCAATTTTAAGTGCTGATTTATCACGTGCTCGGTGGTGAAGGAAAACATCGTGAGGAAACCTGCATGTCTGAGAAATAAGAAAAAAATATTTCGAAGACATGTGAAGTTCGCCAACACGCATTGAGGCAGCGCGGCGGGCTATTCCTTGCCCTGAAAACCCTCTCAGAAATGAGAGGAGGCCTGTGCCCGGCAGTGGGACGTATATAGGCTGTAACTTTACTTTACTTTTTAACTTTACTATAAATATACTGATAAAAATTGCAATTACCGCAAAAATTAAATAAATAGATTTTTAAATTTTAATTAGCTAGATCTTTAAATTAATAATATCATAAAGTAGTCGATCATTGCGTGAAATTGTGGCATAATATATAGCTTGACTAAATCAATGAATATAGATCGTTTGGCAATATTGACTACTAAACAAAACATTGTCATTTCTAGATATTATTATTATCGTAAAATAGTTTCATTCTACACCACTAGCAGCGCTGATAGCATATTTTGACAGAAGCAGAATTTTTAATAGAATCTACATCACTTTATGCCTAATTTATGTATTATTTAAATGTTAGCGGCTCTGCTTAATGATTGGGCCACCTTAGTCGCACCTCAACTTATTGTCGCCAAGTACTAGAGGGTACAGTTTTAGTTTTTATAGTTTATCTACTTACTGCTAAATTAACTAATAATAAGTGACTAATCAAATTAAAAATAATTCTATTGAGTACTTATTCTTGGGGCATCAAAAATTGTCAGACTTCAAATATCCAGACTGGAGATCCTGTCGGAGCGATTTACGGAAATTCCATTTTTAGCAAAATGACAAACAAAACTGTAGGTACACAAAACTCCGACTAAGAGCGAAAAGGTCTTTAGTTGAATATCTTGGGTGTCTATCAGCACAGCAATATTTCAACCTTCTTTTTGTATCAAGTACGATGTAAGTAATTGAAATTTAAGTGCACTATGATATTTTTACCTCTAACTAATGGAATAGTTTGTGATACCGTTGAATAACTAATTACTAGGTAAAAGGGGTCCATAAACCTGTGAAAGCTTCTTTTCATTTTTATGACTTTTATTTTAACATTTATTCGAGAGCCGTGCAGCTCGCCGTAAGATTTCAAAGCACAGGAACAAAAGTATTCGTGTCCAAGACCACTGAACGTGGTAAAGTTATTTTCTACGTGCTCAGTGAAGTGGTAAAGAATAACTTGGCGGCGAAACCTTGATGTCTGAGTAGTTTTAAAAAAAATCGTAAGTCGTAAAATGTATGTTAGCTGTTTCTTTCCTTTTTTACTTTATAGGAGACTTATAAAACAGTTTGTCATATATTAGCACAGCTTTCATTTTTTCCTACATACCTACTAATAACTCATTTATGATAAAGACACATCGCAAGAGATGTCCGATATAAAAAGGTGTTGCTAGATATGTGATATTAAAATGCTTACTTACTTACTTACTTACTTATCTTCACGCACAATCCCTAACGGGGTAGCCAGAGAGAACAGATCGCCAAGTGTCACGATCCTTACATACCTCTTTCGCTTCTTTCAGGTTCATTATCATCTTCATACATGCACGTCTAGGTATCCGAGTACTCTTGACCTTCCCCTCTTCGAGTAATTTGCTCACATGGTCTTCGAAAGATAGTCTCGGTCTGCCTCGACACCTTTTAATATTTACTTTCGCGCTATATATTTTCTTCACCATTCGATCTTCACTCATTCGCTCAACGTGCCCAAACCATCGGAGTACGTCCCTTTCATTTTTTGTGATAAAGTCATCTTTCAATCCTGCCATATTGCGAATCTCTTTGTTTCGCTTTCGGTCGGCTATGGCAACGCCGCACATTTTACGAAGAGATCGCATCTCCACTGCATTCAACTTGCTTTTATGCTTCTTCTGGCATACCCAGGTTTCGCTGCCATATAACAAAGTCGGTACTACCACTGCGTTATGTATTGCAAGGCGTGCACTGTTCACTACGCCTTGCCTTTTGACTAACGCATTCAAGGCACCATTGACTTTGTTCCCGGCAGCGACACACCTGTCCACATCTAAATCACATCTTCCACCCCGGCTGAAAGCACTCCCCAAATATACAATTTCATTTACCTGTTCTAGACATTCCTGAAATTAAAATGCAATTCTGATAAACTCACTAATGTGTTTCTGTAGCATACTGTATTGCTAAATTTCAATCATTTACGTTCAATATAGTCACAGATAAAGAGGTAACTGTGCAATTTATCTAATTTTGCTAAATTTGGCACGTAGTACTATTAATGATGTTTCTAAATTGAAGCCCACGCGAGGGAAGCCGTGGGTAACCAGCTAGTTAAATATTTTTTTACGGATGTCAGTTTATATCATATCCAAAATATGAAAAGATGTTAACGTTAGCTAGAAAATGTATACAAATTATTATATTAACATTTTCCCCATACGGAATGTAAATAGCTAAATTATTTAACTGAACAACACGTACGGTATGCATGAAATTCCTATAACTCATACCTCAAAGAACAACATACATACGTATAAGAATTACGAAGTATTAAGGATATAATTTTACGTAAATTTCCTTTGTTTCGTGATATCGTTGTTTCACATTGAGGTTATATTATTATCTATGAATAAATTTGTTGAAAATTATTAACATTTTCTTGAAAGCTACGAGGGAATGTACATTAATGTATTTATAGTTGTAGTTACAGCCTTTATACGTCCCACTGTTGGGCACAGGCCTCCTCTCATTTGAAGAAGGTTTTAGGGCAATGTAATGTCCGCCGCGCTGCTCAATGCGTGTTGGCGAACTTCACATGTCTTCTAAAATATTTATTTTTTATTTTTAAGATATTCAGGTTTCCTCACTATGTCAACCTTCACCGCACCGCCAAGCACGTGGTAAATCGGTACTTAAAAATGCAATTAAAAATTTCATTGGTGTCGATGGTGGTGACGACGACGACAAACCCGGATTGCTCGCGCACTGTGAAATTCACGAGTGCTTAGCCTTAGCTACTGCGGCTCTGAATATTTATGTAAGTTTATTATATAACAGCCCATATTAGCCATATTTACTGTTAACAATGAATTGCATCTTAATCCTTGACAACCATCTGCATTTTGATCTTTAATCGATGACAGATGTAAATATCTATGAACCACAGCATTCACTTACCATCAGGTGAACTGCAAACTCGTTTGTCACACTTTTCGTTAAAAATATTTAAGGTATGGAAAATAAAAACAAGAAAGACGGCGCAAGGCAGGATATAAGTTTGTCCAATCTAACCTAAGAAGAAGGTATTATTGAGGTAATGAAATAACTATTTCTATAGAAAAAAGTTGACCAACGTCTACATAGTTCACCTGATGGTAAGTGAATGCTCTGCCCCACAGACATTTATCCTACATTTATCATTAATTAAGAATCAAAACACGGATGCATTCTCGCCCCTTAAGCGCCCTCCACATTCACGCCGTGAACACCTGTGAAAGGCGTGAACCGCGAGTGTGGATGGCTTTCGCGCCCGTTCACGGGCTTCGCGCCCTTTCACGCCATGTTCCCCGTTCAGTGTCGGTATTTTGTCTCCGCTTCAAAGGGTTTACGAGGTGTGAACCTCCCGTGAACGCAAGCGCATCCACACTCGCGCGCGAAAACAGTAACGCACGAGACTCGTTGCTGTGAGGTTGTGCTTATTTGTATTTTTTTTACGGAAGACGGTGCGTCAAACTGAGCGTCAGTTGGACGAACGAGCAGGAACTCTTATTGATCGAGTGTTATTATGTCGAACCCATTTTATGGGATGCTAAACACAAAGATCATAAAAATAAATTGAAAACACATGACGCATGAATACGAATAAAGGAAATAATGAGTATTATTTTATTTTATCTTATAGGATAGGGTGACAAACGAGCACAAAGTCCACCTGATGGTATGTGGATGTTGTAGCCCATAGACATCTACATCTATCCTCGACGAATCAAAATGCAGAATGCCTCGTTTCCAGTAAAAAGGTCTCCGGTTCTCTACACTCACCATACGAAACACAGCAGCATTAAGCTACTATTTTACGTTGGTATTTTGTGAGAGCGTGGTCCTTCCCCGGTCGGGCCGACCCATTCGTGCTACAACTATACTACTAATATAACTGCAGCATGGCTCTGCCTCGAAAACAGTTATAGAAATTATAAGTAAAAGGTGAAGGATTCTGAGAGAAATTCTGGAGCAAGCAGCGACAAAATTTACAAGCCCATTTGGATTGCCTTTGACGTGATCGATGCTTTTCTAGGAGAAAGCGATAATTGTAAAAACACTACAAATACGGTTTTTTATCTTTTATATACACGTAATTGTCGTGAGCCAAAGCGTCACGGCAATAGCAGTGCATATTTCAGCGTCCATTTTCGACGAGCGCGCGAACTAAACTGTGAACGATTGCGAATGTGGAGGGATGTGTTTTTCGCGACGAGTTCGCGGCAAAATTACGGCGTGAATTCACGCCGTGAATCACACAGGAGTCTGGAGCCCACATTAGAACTAAGATGGAATGCCTTTTATTTCGAGTAAACTGAATCACGGTAATTTTATCTATACAGGGTCATTTTTAATTTACTGAAGACCTTTGGGGAATATATTATTTACACCATAACAACAACATCTGTAAGAAAAAAAAATATATTTCTTCAATTTTTATTTTCATACAAAAATAAAAATATTTTAATTGGAGCTTCTAAACGCTAATAGTCCTAGTTAGTCAGTTAGCAATAAAAGCGCTTCTACACGGTCACGGTCTTGGTCGGGTCAACCGATTTTTGTATTCGTTCTACACGGTCGAGTGGTTGACTCAACTTGTCAGTTGTCTCTGGTATTTAAAGAGTAAAGACGTAAGGTTATTTTTAAAAATGGCTCCTTGCTTTTCTATACAACAAAAATCGGTTCAGCTTTAACGTTTCTACGCTTGAATGAAGATAAAAAAGGGGAAAAAAATTAAATGGATAAAATTGTGGCTGAAAGAGCGCATTACTTTAAACATACATGACATGGTACTTTAAGACATGGTAAATCACAATACAGTGACAAGAATTCGGTCAGGACCTCACTTTCTTTGCTTCCGTAGTGCCGTTAAACATCCACCTGCGATGACTGCTAAGCGCGCACTGAGGCGCTCTCGTCGGCCGACAGCGTTCCTCACGGTCGGCGTCAACCACGGACCCAACTTGTCGTGAGGGATGCGCTCGCGACCAAAGCCGTCGGACTCAACCAAAATATTGTCAGACAACCGATGTCTACACTGTCCATTTTTACATCAACTCGACCAAGGTCACGACGGTTGGTGGTTGGTCCCGACCGTGTAGAAAGCCTATAAAAAGCTCGTGGCGTGGGAGGGGTGGAGGGGTGTAGGAGGCGACGATACTCATAAACTTGACCTAATTAGTAACATGTGTCGTCAATCGCCTTTGATGCGCCCGCGACGCTTGCCTTTTCGTTGTGAGATAACGTTACCTTGTTACGATGGCTTACCGATACTCAAATGTTGAGTATACCGAAATGGTGCGAATTTTAGCAATTTGCAATGATAACGTTAGTGAAGCCTGCCGTGAATATTCAAGGCGATTTCCCAACTCACGTGCACCATGCTACGCTACGATGCTAGGCGCTACACAGCGATTGCGAGATTACGGGCAATTCCAGCCTGTATCAATAGATCGTAGTCGTCCACCGCGGCGCACAGTACGTGAGCAGGAAGACATACTGCAGTTTTTTGAAGAAAATCCAGCAGCGAGCACTTATGAAGCAGCCCGACAGTTCAATGTGTCACAATATTACGCATGGAGTGTCATACACAATTAAGGGAAGTACCCCTTTCACCTGCACCGTGTTCATGAACTCAGCGAAGCTGACAAACCTGCGCGAGTTACATTTTGTAATTGGTTACTAGCTGCTGAACGAGCTAACATTTTATGGACTGATGAAACAACATTTGGCAGAATAGGGCTATTTAATACGCACAACGAACACTTGTGGTGCTATGAAAATCCACATGAATCAAGACCACATAACTTTCAACACCGGTTTAGTGTCAATGTGTGGGCAGGTCTTATTAATACGACGTTACTGGGCCCTGTTTTCATAGAAAGATTAAATGGTGAAAGCTATCACCATTTTCTCACCGACACGCTGCCGGAATTGTTAGAGGATATACCACTTGCATCTCTACGCAATATTTATTATCAACTTGACGGGGCACCGGCGCATTATGCTCGTCAAGTTAAGGATTATTTAAACAGAGAATACCCTGGACGCTGGATCGGACGTGGCGGGCCTTGTGCATGGCCTCCCAGATCGCCAGATATCACACCAATGGATTTTCATTTGTGGGGGCATGTAAAGACATTAGTGTATACTGGTCGCACACTCGAAACCCGCGACATGTTGAAAGAAAAAATAATTTGGGCATTCGATCAAATCAGAATGAATACTCAACTTTTATCTCGTGTCGGTGAACAGTTAACTTTTAGGTGTCACCTATGCATAGAATGTGGAGGTGATTATTTTGAACGCTATGTGCGCGATACTCACCGCCATCCGCGGACGAGTAGGTCCTCTAATTCTAATGTGTAAATTTGTATTTTAATATTTTTATTGAACCCTTTTTACCTAAATATTTTTATTCAATTACTGTTGTAAAATGTGTGTTAATATCTGTATTTAACCATTATAACTATTTTATTGTAATATTTGTAATTATTTTAACCCGCATCCATTTTTTAAATACAACTTGCATTTAATAAATAAAAAATAGCTATTTAATACTCGACATTTCATTTGCACGTGCTGCGAACCGACAAGGGCAGGCGGCGCCTTTGATGACGCCTGTATCGACGTCAATGTATACCATTGGCTTGGCCTTGGGCAGTGATCGTAACAAACTACCTAATTGTTTATTTGAAATGTCTATAAATTCGTAAACAAATTAATAAAATAATCAAATAGTCAATCAAATTGCTTTATGCAAAAAAGGAGTATATGAAAAGTTAATGTAAATTTGTCATTTGGAGTAGCACCCTGGTACAGTCACAGTGGTGAATAGTTTAGTAGGCAGTATTAAAAAAGTACTATGTCGGCAGTAGGCACTTGCGACACAATCAGCTCGGCGCGAGCGTCGACCGGCGCGGCGGCGCGTCGAAGAGGTTACTTTATAATTACCTATTGCTCATTTTAATATTTGTGATTTTTTTAATGTTATTTGCCTATCTTATGTTTATTGATTTTTCAACATGATGTGTGATACTGATATCAAGTGTAAAATAAAAAAGGCATTTAATGTGACTATGTATTCTGAAATTGTTTAGGTACTACAAAATACAGACTTAAAAGGAGTCAGACATGACAATAAAAACTTAAAAGTAGCTTTTATGTAAATGTAAGTAGTTAGGTTGTACCAGTTCTGGCGCACTTGTAGTTAGGTTGTACCAGTTCTGGCGCACTGAGTCAGAAGTGGTACAAGTACGACGTTCGTCGACTCACGATCCTAAAAAAAAAAAAAAAGGTTTTGGCATGCTCTGATCACGAATCTGCGGTCCATTTTTGCGTAGGGTGCACGATTCCGGAGATGTGCAGATCAATTAACTCTTATCTAATTGATATCCGCTGCGAGCCTCCACCGTCATTACCGCTCCATTGTTCTTATCTACTTATCTATTGTTCGTTCAATACCGTCATTATCTATTCTTCCTCAGCGTGGTGCTATTGTATTATACTCCTTTGTTCCTATCTACACTAATCTGACTCATTAATAAAACACATTACCCAATTTTGTTAAAATTTTTATTTATAAAATACAAAATCTTATTACTTATCATCTATAAAATAGGAGCGAAACATCTCATCCACTAAAATATCGTTGTACAATGTGTTCCCTGTAAATATACTCGTAAAACTATGCATTGAACATCCTTGAAACTTATATAGCAAATACATTAAGCAATATTCGCCACAAACTGAAGTCCACTCATTCTGAATCCTATCAACATTCCAGTTCCATCTTTTACAATTTCTTTTAAAAAACTCTTGATGATATCGTACAGGTGCCCGTCCGAATGAATCAAAATATTGACCGACGTCATTCGTATCGATATATAAAGCTACCCAATGTGACCCCGGTTTATCATCTGTATCCAAATTGCATATTATATACGTTGGTACGTGGGTGTACATGGGTAGTTTATTGGTAGCATAAACATTATTTTCTAGAGTGGGGTGAATCTTTTTCAGATGTTGTTGTACATCTAGTGTATCCATAATATTACTGCTATTAGTAGATTATTACAGTACCAATCTACTCAATGACTAATATAGGAGTGATCAATTATAGTGATTTCTAAATATTAAATTGCATTCTTTGTGTTATACAAATCGTATTTGAGTCACCAATACACTGAACAAGACACGACAGGAAGGACGTAGGAATGTAGAGATAAGCAACAGAATGTAAGGTAAGCTTGTTGACGCATAAAGATACTATCAATTCTACTGCAGAAATTCTTTAGATTAGAATTATTACTCACTGGTACTATATAAGACCAAGCAACTGCAGTCATGGAGTTAGTGTATGGTCGTTTGACCGCAGTGGATCTATCAATACTACGTTTGTGTTACTTCAACGCATCAAAGGCCATGGATGTGTTTATTCTATTGACAAACTTACTTTTCTTTCTGTTATTTTCTTACGTGTGTATGATTTAGTGTTAGCGCAAAATGTAAAATTCACAGTACGCGACCCGGGTTCGATCCCCGCCGGCAGCAATTAAATTGTTAATTACAATTTTAAGTGCTGATTTACCACGTGCTCAGCGGTGAAGGAAAACATCGTGAGGAATGCATGTCTGAGAAAATTTCGAAGGCATGTGAAGTTTGCCAACACGCATTGAGGTATCGCAGCGAACATTTCCTAGCCCTAAAACCCTCTCAGAAATGAGAGGAGGCCTATGTTCAGCAGTGGACTTTAATAGGTTGTAACTTTAGCTTTTTTAACTTTTATGATTAAGTGTTAACAAATTGATATTAACATGATAACTGTGTTGTTGCAGAAATCATTGAGCTTCGATGAAAATACCTATAAACAGTATTACTACTCGCCACTCTCCCCTCAAGAAGAGAGTGATGACATCGTCATTAATAATAACACATGCGATGGTGGAAAAAGAAAATCGCAATCGATTGATCATTTTTTTGAAGCTGAATCAAAAATAAAAAAGAGGAAGCTGTTATCATCAACCGTAGCACGAGCCGCTAGAGATGGTGTATCATACATTTCTACTAATTCTGACGACGGAGACCAAGCGACGCATCTCATCAAAATTGAAATGTACGATATGAAGAAGCTATCCAAGATTCCAACTACTGATCATTGGAAACATGCTTCCACGAGGATTAAATATTACGTAAAGACTAATAAGGATAGCATCTACGACAACACAAACGCCCTCGTATACAATATTACAAAGACAATAGCAGAAAGTGAAAAAGTTAAAAAATACTTTTTTAACAATGACAGTCATTAGCTGATCATTAGTGAATGTGATTCTGTTTACTTAAATTACAGGAAGACAAGAGCAGAAGAAAGAGATGAGTGTGGCATACGTGTACAGAACACATCATTGAAGAACAAAACTACGACACTGAGTGGAGATGAAAACGAGAAGAATATGCAGTACTCAAGAGCTGAATATCCATTCTTCAGTTCAAAATCTAGCCGGTTGCTCAGTTTCGAAAACTGGCCTCTCGTTATGCGACAGAAACCTGAAGATCTTGCAGAAGCCGGTTTCTTTTATACTGGCCATGCAGACAGGACCAAGTGTTTCCATTGTGGTGGTGGCTTAAAAGATTGGAAAGATGATGATGATCCTTGGCAGCTGCATGTTCAGTGGTTTAGTCAGTGTGCTTATGTAAAATTTAAACTCGAACAGAGTTTTGTATTAGATTAAATAGAATATTTATAAAGAAATAAAAAATAATATATTGCATACAATTTGTTTTATTTAATTTTATAATGTTTCATATAGTTACATACACACAAAATTCATCACACATAACTCATAAAATCTAACACACAACACATATTATAACCTTAACTACTATAGTCTACAGTAACATTTCTGTTTTTATCTATCTCAATAATATTATCAAACTCAGCATAAACTATACAGTTAATTGTTTGTATTAGTGAGGATTCAAATCGTACTTCTAATCTTACACTACCATGCTTTATGAGATTCCAATGAGCTGATGAGTTGGCTGATAAATCAGGAGTTAAGTCAAATGCTAATAGACACCTTTGGCATACTGTTCACAAGAGATTCCATTTCCTTCATTAAGAAAGTGAATACCAGTTCCCGAGAATAGAGTATGATATGCTGATGTAAATATGCTATTATTAAAAGATGGTTGCAAAGCTTTTGAAGGTATTTGTTGACCATCAATATATAAGCTGAAAGAATTAATACCATAGTTTTCAAAGTTAAATGGATTTTTAGTAAGGGAACCATTAAATGCAGAATTGTTCACAAATCCAATTATACATCTTTTGGGTACCTGCCCTAAAAATATATTATCAAGAGTTTTTCCTTGAACACCCGATGGAATTGTTAAAACTTTTACTTCAGCTCGAGTAATAGGATATTTAGCAGTGGTAGAAGCTAAAACTTTTTGATGTGCGAGTAATACACTTGGATTAATTCGTGCTCGTCGAACAATAAGAGTTGCGTCCGTAATGCAAACTTTAAACTTTACATCGTTTGACCCAGCAATTAAATTAAAGCTCTCTCTCGATCGAACCAATTTAACACTCATTTCAACACCATTAATTAAAAATTTATCTTGGTTGAAAATGTCGCCGTGAAGATGACCAATCATTTCTATTTCCGTACTTTCACTAATCAATTCCTGTGTTTTAACAAATCCTATGTTTTTACCATCCGTAGAATCCATTTTTCCTGCTGTATCATCATACCAAACACTACAAGTAAGATGAGATTGTTTAGCAGCAGGAGCATAGTTTAAAAGGATTTCCATGTATGCTCGATATGCATAGGTATTATTAGGTGGTGATACAAGTTTTTGGTTTAAATAAACATCAAGTTGACTAAAAAGTGAATGCAGCCAATTATTTACAGGTGCTACTATTGTAGTAGATAACAAGTTAGTTGAATCTTGATTTAATACTTTTGCCTTTATGTGGAGTAATGTATGAGACAAATCTATGTAGTCATCGCCTGTCCCAGGAACTTGAAACTCGATAGGTCCATCATCACCAAGAGATGAAATTGGTTTATAATGAATCCACAATCCATTTTCAATGCTAGTTTGTGTAGACGGTAGTGCAAACAAATCCAATTCTGACTTAACGCACTCGCAAGAATGATTATGAAGGAAAGACATATTTAATTTGAAAATATATCTTTGTTATTTTTTGGTTTTAGACCAAGTTTTTTCGCAGCTTTCACTTTAGCAGTTAATGGTGGAATGAACGAGGTCAATCGTTTTCTTTTAGTTTTATACCCAGATCCTGTCATGTTAAATTGATCAATTTTCTCATCAGCCTTTCGTTTTAAATTCGTACTAACTTGCTTTAGACGATCTTTTATTGAGGCTTCCATAGGACGCGCTTGAACCATATCCGATAAAAGTCCTACTCCAGCGCTTAATGCCTCCTTACCAATCACTCGAGCACCACCTGAAAGTAAAGGTAAAACTGATCTAAATAACCCCCCTAAGAAGCTCCCAATACCATGACCGCGTTGGTATGGTGCACCCTTATAGATTACTCCAACTCCTGACCCAGCTTGATGTGTATAATAATTTTCATATGGACATTTATGATGATCACGAAGAGAATTCATTATTATAATTTTCGGAAATGTAGTTTAATACACACGGTTCCAAACTGGAATGGTATTTTTTGTCCTATGCTCGATCTTATAACTATTTCCAGCGTATCGAACTCTCTTCGCATAACAGGTAAGTAGTGAGGTTGAGAGAAAACGTGCATTTTATTTGCACCATAAATGTATTTTGTAGGATCCATTATACCGATACCATTTAACACTCTTAAAATATGCTCAACGTTATCATAGATGGTAGCTGGAATATGTTTTTTGTAGTACACTGTGGATGGTTTATCTTCATTAGGCATTAACACAGATTTTGTAATGTATATAACATTTTCATGATCTTGAACAGTAAACATGGTACATGGATATTGAAACTCGACAACTCCAACCGACCATTCACCTTCTAATTTAATAGCTTTCGGTAATTTCGTTGAAAAATTTGTGGTCTTGTTATCAGGAAAGTATTCCATTGAACTATTTCTGAGCAAAGTTAAATAAAAACTTTCTTTATTCATATTTCTTTTAAACTAGAAGCTAAAATCCAACTGTTTAATTTATCTGGATAACCTATCCACTTCACTAATACTTCTTTTCGGTTACCTGAGTAACGAGTGCCAATTATTTTATCTATTTTGTATTGTGAGGTGGGGTTGTAAGTGATTTTCTGTAATTCTCTTTCATAAAAAGTACCAACTATTGGTTCATTTTGTAAATCTGTTATTGTATAAACAACCCATGGAGATCTATCAATTATTGAAGATATAATAAATATTTCATCACTCCAATTTGATTCATATCCTTTTTGGAAAGCATGTTTATATTTAGTTATTCGAACATAATCACCCACATTGAAATTTGGTTTAGGATTTTTTAAAGAAAGTTTGTTTGAT